>NW_019060547.1:422086-470667 GCF_000696155.1 Zootermopsis nevadensis | reverse complement strand
GAAAGGAGATAAACCGAATTCCTTTGTGTTTGACGGCTGTTCCGTCAGAATTTAACAGGTTCATTAACCTGAGCTTTCGTTTAATTTGGGGGATCTTCGCAAGGGAATGTTTCTGTATATAGGAGATAGAATCGGATAAGTACAAAGACTTACCTCTAAGTTGACAAGGAAGACTTCCCTTTCAATACCCTTATCACGTGTAACTGAATCATTTCGGTTCTACAATCAGTTTCGGAGTAAATACACGGTAACTATGGAAACAGGTAATGAACCACTTTAGTTAAAAGCACTGTATTTGGAACGACGGGAAATTACAAGCATGCCTAAGAGGTTTCTAATAAACACTTCTTGAGGGTTGATAAGTAAAACTAGGAAACAGCGCGAGCCTTTAGGTTCTTAGAATTTCCATATTTATGCGAAGACCCTACACCTACAAACAAAGAAGTCCTCTGTATGTAATGGCTAGCCCGGGTATTTTTGACAGTAAAATTTATTCTATTCTTCAGTTTCTTGTGGATATAAGTTTAAATGTTTACAGTCCTTGCCAAATACTGAAATCTGTGGCATTTCTAGAAACCACAAATCTCCAAAGATAGGGTTAATTTAATATAGTTAACTCTTTTACTTTGAAATATTCACAACAATAGCGAAACTCATAGACGTTCTCTTACTATATGAACTAATGACGTAATAATTTACGTGGAAATATAAAATATAATCATAAAACAATTTAATTTATTTTCTATGCACCATGCGACACATACAGACAGATGCGACAGCTTTTTATGTGGATAAAACAAATATTTATTGAGAAACGTAAAAAGTGTAATCAAATGGAATGTCCTACTAAATATTTAAATAAAGTTTTTTTCTTACCCTCACAGACGTTATGGGAGTAAGGAAGGAAGGAAGGATTATACAATGACACAACACGCTGATAAATCACAGGGGACGAATAATCCTGATTACGTTAAATCGTTAGACTATGTTCACTTACAACATAAACTAACAAAATACTGTATTTTTAACCTCGCCACGTCAGAAAGTTCGCGCCCTTCCATTTGCGGGCGTTACGGAGCGTGAGTCGTTTACCCCAGATGGGCGTCATCAACTTACTTCGTGGGCTTCGCCTCTCTCGTACAGTCCATTTTAGGCTTGATGCCTCCATAAGGAAATCTCTCAGGAGGTCGAATTGGATTACTGCAGCAGAACGACACTAAATCACAGCAGTGATTTGAAAACGTCCCGCGTCTGGAAGCGTTCGAATACCAAAGTGCTCGACGGACCAACTAAAAGTGCTCTGAAGCTGTCTTCTGTGTTGTAGCGCCTTGAAAACCTCAAATCCTACTAAAAAATAAGTTTATTTAGAGTTTTCATTACTAAAGCCTATCTATGCACTATGACGCTGTAGTCAGAATTACTGCTTCTTATTCGGAATTTCACTATTCAGAATCTAAGACCGGAACAATCTGACTAGAGGATTTTCTGAGTCACGCCTGGCGCTTGGTACGACTACAAAACTGAAGCAATAATGCAATCCACAAGGCGCTCTTTTCGCATCTTTCCCAACTGAGCCTTTGCATTTAATATATATGTTCAGTTGATAAAAGTTATTTTTATTATTAGTGTTCTGTCTGACGACAGGTCCGTCCTCGGCAATTATGATTCAGAAGTGGTTTGCCATTTCCTTCTTCTGTGTGTGAATGGAGTAATTGTTGGGATGTCATGGAGAATCCGGGAAAGTTTCGGAGAAAAACTCCGTGATACCTGGACCACGGCCTTACCCAACACTAGTTATAAATTTGGGCACCACCGGGAATCGAACCCGGGACCCCAGGATTACAAGGCCAGCGTTCTAACCGCTAAACCACCGTGGCGGGTTTGATAAAAGTATCATTACAAAAATTAACACATTACTACAGCTATATATTGGCAATAGAACCTAACTCCTTCCTACTGAAATTTAAATGTCTTAATGATATTCGTTATTTGTAAACCATCGAGTCTCATAAACGCTTGTCAGTAATATAGCTATTTCAATACACCCAACCTTTTCACGCAAAGGCGGTAAGTTATCCAGTTTCCGAAATGTTTGTTTATTTCGGAATGACAGACGGACAAAACCAAGAAATTCTACAACGAGCCTAATATTTGCCTTAGACTTATGCCATCGTCGGAACTCACTATAAGTGATTGAAATGTGTAATACACACATACTAAACATTTTAAGTACTGACGTTTACGAATTTTTTTTTCGTAAATTGAAGTTGTTTTCCTTCAAAGTTCTAACATATCTTATATTAATAATCTACATTTCATCAGATGACGAGACTCAAATTAGGCTCCAGCGCCAAAAATATATATGCAAACGAATGGATAACTGTTTATATTTTATTTAACGATGCTTGTATATCAGCGTAGGTACTATGGAGTTATTAAGTCATTAAGCATCTGATAATGTCTAATGACTAACGATAATAAGTGCTCTCCATTCCTTAAATTGAAGTATACATTCAAATCCAATAAGAAATCAAATGCCTTGTCTTATCAATTCTAATTAATCTGCAGAGCTATGAAAACATAGATTCAGAAGCAGAATCCGACGGAGACTATCGTAATGGGATACCCTAATATGTTTGTAAGAGTTTTGCTCCATGTTGGTGTAAAATCATCTCATGAACTCATTTATCTTCACATTTAACGACCTTTAAAAGGCTCTGCTATTGCTGCAGACGTTTATCTGAGAAACAGATATATGCTCTTGCAAATCACGTGGAACGTAAGTGCACAGATAATTACATAACACTAACTCTTTAACACCTTATTTCCGTACTAGTTTAACAACTGTGAACTATTTTCAGGAGTTTAATTGCAGTATCGGTGTAATGGAAGGCATGTCGGTTACTTCTCACGGGAAATATTCATACTGTAATTAGCAGAAATATAATTAAAGGTCCTGTAAAGGCAACACCGGCTGAACCTAAAATCCATGAGTTTTTACTTTAATTTAAGTTAAATTAGATATATGTGTTCATAGGGAAGCGGTCTTTTTAATACCTTCGGAGATCTCGGCTTATTACAGTCTAGAAAGTACTTTTAACATTGCAATTAGAGAAATGAACGGGCTTAGTTTCTACTTTTATCTAATGTTCGAGCGCGTTCTTTTGTGTCTATGAGAGACTGCGGAGCACGTGGCGAGTTGGTGCATACCCGCGCAGTAGGTGGAGTTACGCTCGTCTATAGGAAGTCAGTGCGCTTGCCTGTACAGAGCAACGCTTTGCCGGAAGGAGGCCGAAAGACGGTCCAAAGCAGTAGTCGTCCGAGGGACACAGGCGGACCGACCGACCGATCGACCGCGACTCGCGACGTCCTCCGAAGACACAAGTGACTGTGAGCAAGTGAACGAGCGTTGTGTTCAGTGGGTGGGTTGTCCTGACATGATCTCAGTGGACCGGTGCAGTGGCACGCTGACAGTGCCATGTCCGCCCGCCGGCTCGTAGCATCACTCTTCATATTCTTCATTGTTGTCGTGTCCGGTAAGAAGTCATAGCATGTTCCTTGCAGTTCACCACACGTCGGTTACGAGGAGAAAACGAAATATACAGACAGGCAATACAGTCTCAGTCTTTTAAATTACTTTGAAGCTAATGGCCTGCCAACAGAACCACCTTTGAACTTCCGACGATGAACGCTGCACCAGAGACATATCACGTTCACTTCTCACACATGACAATTTTTGCTACACGTGGACAGCCAAAAAGACAGCGATGTTACGGACCACCCGGAAAGCGGTTTATAAGAATTCCATACATTTGACCTTTCAACTAAAACAAGTGTTCTTCATAAGTATTTTCACGATACAAAGTAATATTCTATCGCGCTAAAACACCTAATATAACAAAAATTTTATCACATTGCTAAAAGTTTTCATAAGCGTACGTTAGATTTGAGTTTCTCACGGCGATGAAGATGTTGGACTTCTGGGTTGGAACGCAATGGGAACTTGTGGTCAGATACCAAATTCGTAGGATCATACTGCTTCCATCATGAAACCTGGAAATGGAAGCAGTATGTACCTCCGAAACGTTGATATCAACCTACAAGTCCACAGGCGTAACACCCCAGTAGACCAACTTACACTTAATCAGCCTATAATAAATTACTCTTTACGTATATATGTATACAGTCTCGTCATTTTATACTCAGAACGAACACGAAACGTAACAACTGTCTGGTCACCAAAGTTACAGAATTCTCTACGTTCTATTTTAGATAATAAGAGATTAAATCATTCTGTACGCGTTTATATTACGGATAAATTAAAATTAACGTTGTATATTCTTTCTGAAGAGGTATAGCTACTGCATAGCATAATATCATAACTCATATCTTCATAGGAACACAGAGAAGTTGTTCTTTAATTGATTTTTCTGTCAGTAAGCACTGAACGTAGCGATTGAGATATTCATATTTCAGATTCATATCTTGGATGTCTCGGATTCGGTTATCGGCCCTGACACCGGCTACACTGATTTCTTGTTGGTTTTAAAGCAAATGCTCTGATAGTGAGCCTACATTAAAACAGGTCGCGACAGACTCCTTACAAATCTTTTCAGATTCATCGTTTACAGTCATCCTCCCCTTCGATATCATAAAACTTATGTAACTGGAAAAGTTGTTAAATAAACTATGAAAAAACTTTCAAAAGTCTTCAGACAAACGAAATGGTAGCCTACAATATTACTAAAAAAAGCAAATAATGTCTTTACTACGTCGTCCCTGAAAGTTTCAGTGCGAATTCAGTGTTGCTGTGTAAATTCATCTTCAGATTACGGTCTTTGTCGTGTGAGTGTACTAACTCTGTATCCATGATCCTCCAGCAGCGATTTAATATAGCTCCTTCTCACTCAGAAATGTCTGAAAGAAACTTCAGTGGCAGAGGGGTGATGTACAAACAGTTATTATGACACACATAATGAAATATTTCTGAGATTATTAGTAATGTAGATATAAAATAGAAGTACGTCGTTTTAGAAGTTCTGATCGTGAAACACGAAGTCCTTTCTGGGGAGACAAGGTAAATATATTCTTAAAATTAAGCAACGGAGGATGAAAGAAAACACGAAATTCTGGTGAAGAAATCTAAACGAAAATAGTCTACCGATTTAGAAATAATGCATTCAGAAAAACTTTATGATAACTTATTCGTTATTATAGTCAATATGTTTATTATAATTCTGTATTTCCATAATTTCTGTTTGCACAGCGAAATTATTAACATTAATTACAAGGAATGATATGCCAATTTCTTTATCGCTAGAATATTAGATTCTGGAATATCTAAAGGGCTAAGAGGTGAAGGATATCTCGGTCAGCCTCAGCTCATGCTAACCTCACGGTCAGGACTTTGGAAAAAGTGCTGGCACTGAATGTTAGGTACGAGCACAGGCAATCGCACTTTTTAAAATTTACAAAAGCTTAGCCAAAAATATTTGGCGCCAATACAATAACTTGTTGGTAAATGTAAGATTCAAGACGGAGGACGTGAAAAAAAAAAGATTTTAATTCATCCGCGTTTATTAAAGCAGAAAGGTAAAGGAGAACTTTTACGATTTTCGAAGACGTAACTGACAAAGAATCGAAAATTTTCCACTACTTTCATATACCAACAATTAAAGTCAAACTGTTTCATTCAAAAACTGAGATATAAAGATAGAGTATTTCATCTTAAAGCTGAAGTTCAGAAGTTATACGAGTAAATAATCGATTTGTATAGCCTGTTTCAGGCTGTAGTATTAACTCACGTTTCACAAAACATTTAGGCAGTCGCTACTTATTGTTAATATGGGTCGGCCCTGAGGGGGACACCCCCCTCAGCCCCCCGTGCGATTCTTACATCGGATAAAGCGCTCTAAAAGCAGCTCACTCACCTCCATTCAGTGTCGATGTTAAGAATATGTGGAGCACGTTTTTGCTCACCATATCACGGCGTTAGACCCTGGAAGAACTCTACCTCCAACTTTTACGAATGACGATAATGACAGGGAAAATCGAAGGCCTCGCTGAAAGACCTGTCCCAATGCCAATTTCTCCACCAAGAACAGTCCTGGTGCAAACCTAGGCCTCCACCCTGACAGTCTGACGACTAACCACCTTAGCTATATTACGACCTGACCGTACACTTACTTTTCTCTGCGTTTACTTCTAGATCAACTATGTTAGTAGAATATGCGTTTTCTTATGATTTTTAGTATAATTTATTTCAAAAAGTTCCTGTGGCGAAGAATGGGAATTTTGGCTGTTAAAAACTGAGGAAAATATAGTGCCGTGTTATGGTGGTAAACATTATTTTTAGGGATATAAAACATCTCATATACTGATTGAAAATTTTGCAAATGACAGTATCTGACAAAACTGAAATATCTGAATGCAATTTCCCATTATTCTTATTCTTTAATATTGTGTTATTTGTCAAACTAATGACCCAGAACAAGAGAATATTTCACCTGTACAGCTCGGCACGTGGATTCTAATTTCTGGGATGAGATCATGCTAATTCCAGCCTGCGTAACTCCTACCCGCGGATCCCAGTAATCCAATCAGGTGCAGTATGTACCGACAATCAACACCAGTTCACGGCTGGGCGTATTATTAAATAAAACATGTCAATCACTGTGTCCCGACAGAATACCCACCGTGCCTAATTTATATGCAGAATAGGAGAGGTTTCGCGTTACACTGAAATACTGTTAGAGAATATCCATAATTTAAAGTCTTATTTAAAATCAACACTCACTCAAATGGGTCTACCGCTCTATCAGTAACGTAGCCACAAACTCTTTAACAAATTAGTCCGAACTCAGAGAATAACGTGCTTATTACAACTCGTCGATTTATGAATGTTCAATTAAATTATTATCATGTTCATCCATTTAAAAAATTAACATCTTATCCGTTTTATATAAGTATATATGTATTTGTTGTAGATTATTTTAATATACGTCTCTTTGCTTTGATTCACTTAACTATGTGACCTGAGAGAGAGATTTTATTCTTTAATACCTCAAGACTGCTTATGTTGACCTATCTAACTGAGTTTAGTGCAGACAGCTTAATGACATTCATTTATATAAAATGTGACAGCTAACGACTCAACTTTTGAAATCGATTGAAACCAGCTTCATGGTGGAAACTGTCTCTTTCTTCCTTTTCTTGCCACGACAAAAAGTTATTTCTTGTAAAACACACTTAATCAGTTACAGATTGTCAAGGATCTGTTGAACGTTCATTTCAACATTATTCCATTGTTTAAGTATTTTGTGTAAATAATTAGCGAAAGGAAGTTTTACTAAAATTTGCTAAAAACAAATGCATATTTGTCACTCACTTGTTTATCCCCTGCAACTATAGACAGAACACGAAGAGGCGAAGTAATATTCTTTATAGTTGTTCGGATTTTTCTCTTGAAATCAACAGTTTTATGAAAAGGACTTAAGAATTAGGCTAAAATGTTTGATTGGCAATAATTTATACATATAATAATGTTAAACTATCTTTATTATATTTTGTACCTTCAACCATATGACGGCTTTTACTGATTAAAGTCGGTGTAATAACTAAGAAGATTCGTAGCAAATTTTAATTACACTTTATGGTATGGTAGAGAACGAAATGCAAACAAAAATTATTTTTGATGCTGATAAAGTGCTATAGTTACTTCGAATTTGAAATTCAATTCAGAACTTATATTAAGTTTAGTTCAGTTTTCAGTTCAATTAAGTTTATGTCAGTTTATTTAAATTTATTTCATTTTAGTCGAGTTTAATTAAATTTAGTTCATGAGTGTTAGTGAATTGTGAATTTTATTATTGTCTTAAAGAAAATTTCTCTTATCATAAAACTCAAGTGTCTTTCAATATACAAGACAACCACCGAATGTTACCAAGCATCAACAACGAAATGTCTCTTAAATAAATACTAACTATCACCACGTCTAATTTTTAGCCTCCAGAGTAGCCCATTTGCACCCACACGGTGACAAAGTAGATATATTTGCTTTACTGTATTTTGTGTTTGTAATTCCGTATGTTCCCTTAACGTGCTGCTATTGTATAAAGCAAAGAACCGTGTTTAAATGTTTCTTATATTTTATTTAAGCGTACTAGTGTGGATTATGAATGACATAGTCAGTTACAAGAATTATAAAATTTTTACTGAACATAAATTCGAAAGACTGTAGAACAAAGCGATGGTAGCATTGACCCGCTTTTAACAGAACCGTACCATCCCGCAAATTTCGCAGGAAGGCCTGAGGAAAACTTCCGCCATGACAGTCGGTATCCAGATCAAAATTTTCCCCAGGATCTCTCGAAAACCTTGATCAAGAAGTTTCGTAAATACTTCCGAATTGTATTTTACACCACGTAAAATTCAGATACGCACGGCATGATGAGGGTGACTACATAATGTGACAGAACAGGCACCACATTTCGTCGAAACTGATTATTAATCGTACTATTTTCATACAAGGATGTTACGAAATGGGGCCTGTACACAGATCAGCACATGTTGCTGAATAATTAGGCAAATAATCCACCCAATGTTTACGGCATCATGTCACCAATTGATTGAAAATCACATTTTCAGTATCCTGCAATATGCTGTTAGAATGATCATAGCACGAAAGAGAGAGAGAGAGAGGCTGTGTGAAGTCACGTGATTAAAAACTATGAATGTTTAATTACAAAACTTGATTTCATGGTGGCGGTGACGGTGGTAGACTGTTGACAAGCTGCCACGAGATCCCATCAATTTATAGTTTAGTTGGCAGGCCTGCAAAGAGGAGCGGACTCCGAAATATGCCGATACAAGTTCAATCCCCACCCTATAATAACGCATTAAAACATTGTAAATAACTGATGAAGATGGTGATTGGCAACACTTGTTAGTAATGGATTCTCGATTCTGTTACAAGTACGTTGTGACGCTGTTATGTCATTAAAATCACGCCTATATTAATTCCACATTATAACTTTCAGTATGAAATGTGGTAAAATACCACCACAGACCTAAAATGCAATTAAATGATTGTGTAAAGAAAATGTAGTTTTAGAGCAACATTAAAAAATATTTGCAGTACACATTCCCTGAGACATCACTTATTTAATAATCACAGACGTAAAATTTAAAAGCGGTTCACACAGAGGGGAATGGACCCACTAAAGATAAGTCACCTTAAAGTTCGTAAGCTTAACTTTACAATGTCGTGCCTGCATATATTCGTACTCTTCAAAAGGAAGAGGATTTATTCTGATTTTCTTTTGGTTTAGCACTTTGAAGCACGAAACTTTTCTAAATTGCGTTTAAGAATTCAGTTCTGACTGAATGAAGATACTTCGTGTATCCATTACAAAGAGCTTTTTTAAGCAACTTGTTAAAAACTATTATAATATTGCTTGCTTTTCGGTTGTATAGTACTAAAATGGTCATCAATGTGATCGAGACCTGGGAGATATGTAACAATGACGTCATCTACAAACACATTTTCTATCTGCACGAAGTCAAAGTGGACTGTGCAGAATATAGATAACAGCTGCTTTTTTATAAATGATTTACCAAAATCACGATACGTGTCAGCAAAGGCAGCTGGTCTCAACGCAGATATCTTGACCTGAGATGTCAGAAAGATTTCAGGCCTACTTGATCATAACGAGTCAATGAAATTTGTGTTTCTCTCTCCGTCAAACACACACATTCCTCACAAAGCATCTACACGTAGCCCAAAAACAAAGCTTGAAATAAAACTAGTCGTGGGTATAAGATAGGCCCATATTGAAAGTGTAATAAATACTATATAACTTTCGCTTCAAGCTCATGTCTGATGAAATAAATGAATCTGAGATGCTGGGGGATATTTTGACGTGTAATTATATAACTTATAAAATGCAGTGTCATTGTAGTACTCATTAACAAAAACGTTTAAGAACATGAAATAGTTATCATTGCTCAGTACAAATTGTTTATTTAACCATCTGAGGATTATAATTTCTAATATTATTTTCTGTTAACTAGAGTGGCCTCGATCCTGTTAAAATTCACTGACATATTAAACATACAGAATGTAAATATTTTACGGTTTAATGTTGCAGTATATTAGGCGTGCCCTTCATAATGAAACTGAATCCAGGTTCAGCCAGACTGTTTTAGATCGCTCTGCAAACACACATAAAAATCATAACCCTTTCATTACAACTGGCAAATAAAATGTGAGACCATGTTTGGTGGGTCTCTATCACCATGGCATGGCTCGTTCTCAGGTTGCGGATGGAGTAACAGCCTCCAGTTATAGAGGTTAGCTAAGAATATATAGAATAAGCAGTCGCGAACAGCCGATAATGGGTGGTTCTCCAGTTTGGGTGTTGGGCGTAGGGAAACAACCCTTCAACGTAAAAATGAAGAATAGAAAAATGCCTATGGCGGGCTTTGGTGTGTCGGTGTTGGACCCGCGGTTTATGCTACCAGGAAATTAATTAGTTACATAAAATGTCATAATTCTTTGTTTTTTGCATCGTGTCAGTGGACGAAATTTGTTACTATTCTTAAATACTTGTATTGTCCGCAATGTATGGGTTATTTTTATCTGCTAAGAATAAAAACGGGACGATAATGCGAAACGAGGTTCTACTTGACACATTTATAGGGTGTCTTAGTTGGTTTCTGGATTACCTAAACGTCCTCCACCCCCTCAGTTTTCTTTTCCTCGAGACGCACATTCCATCCAAATAAAACCACCTCGGTTATCCCACCTAGCGTGCCTCCATTCCGTTTCAACGTATGTCCACGCAGCAGAATATACCATCGTAGCTAACTTACCCTCTCTCCACTTCTCGCCACCACGGTAGCGCTCAGTTGGGCCCAATCTTAACTTCTCAGCTACTAACTGCTGCTATACGTAACTCCCTAAATTGTCGCTTATATATCTTTATTACGAGTACTCTTCTACCACATAACCCACCTGCTAACTCACACCAGTGCCTCGCCTTGGAACATGTCTTCGAAGTACACTCACTTCTAATGTTAAGGCACTCCTGCGTTAGATACCGTGGTATAATCGCTGTATAGACGTACACGTACAATTTTGCATCTCACATCAATCTTTTGGTCTCTATGTGAAATTTCTTCCTGCCGCAGTTTCAAGCAAGAATGATTTATAGTATATGATTATAAAGAATCGTACAATTATGGTACAGTTACTAACGCAAATGGGAGAATTAGTTATGAGACCATATGTTATAATTTGAGGGAGTTTGTGTTGCTGTCGATAGCAGATTTATTGCAACACGTCTTCAAAAATGGCACTGTAACAAAATATTATATCGGAGTATGTCACTGATTCCACCCAATCGATGTTCTGTTGTTTCATGAGATATGTCACAAATATATTTGAATGATTGAATAACAATAGCTATGTCTGTTTCACACCATGATTACAGAGTGAGGTAATAACTTATTTAATTGTTACTACCTTATTTTACTTGAATATTCTATTATGTTTGTAATATCCATACTGAATTATTATTAACACAACATTACAGGATGAAATATAATACAATGATTACATTCATTTCAATAATAATAAAAGTAAAACATTACAAATACAAAATCAAACAAATGAAACTAAATATAAAAATGTATCATATTAGTAATAATAATAATTAAATTCAATTCCTTTATTGTGTGATAATTCAAAAGAAAATGGGCTAATTAAAATGTCTAAGTAATACAATAATTCAATTCATTACAAGATTAAATACCATAAAATATGGTCAAAATGAAGAATTTTGAATAATAATAATAATTCAATTAATTTATTTATGTGTGCGTGCCACAATAACAAATATCAACAAATTCACTTGCCATGACAACCTCAAATTTCATACTGGGTCAATTTTATTCACTTATTTATGCAGTCGAAGAAAGGTGTTGAGATTCCTTAGTGTTATTTTAAGTAGAAATAATTTATCAGACTCTGCAATGCATATATTTTAAGTTTATTGGAGATTACATTCTCAGAAAGTGTGAACTATTTAAAAAAGCGCTTATTAAAAAAAGGAAAGGCTATGTGAAAACAAACCGAGTTTACGATGAAGAATAAAACCGCTCTCAGACGTCATATCCATATTCTGAATCAATTATATATTACGGAAGAAGGTGTTACTGGATCGCTGGCGCTAGAAATCCGACTAGACATGTAATTTTTTTTATAATAAGATACAAAGAACACAAAGTCGGTACTAACATCGATGTTAATAACTAAGTGTATACGTGATCAATCAGAATTTGTATTTTGCATTTCTGTTACGTGATAACCAATCATATAAAATAATTATGTTTCCGGTCTATTTGATTCAACCTCACAAAAAACCTTATACTTTTCCGCCTGATAAATGAGGGCAATTTTTTAACAGGACGATTTGTCTAACAACGTGATAGAAGTCGCCGAAGACCACAAAGTTTATATAGAAATATTATTTTAATAGAAAATCCAAATTAAGCAATTACACTGTTTTGAGTTATATCAAACCTGGTAGTGACTGCAAATGTCAAAGATAAATTAGTTTCTTTGTTCTGTTACAACAGTAATTTGCTTTTTATGCTTTGACAGATTCATTTTTATCGACACGAATGAGTTTACACATTCTCATAGCATAGGAGTAAATGCAGACAGACTGTAACACAAATTGAGTAAATAGCGAAGAATCAGTGTCTATACAGCAACATTCATGTCATGGGGGCACTTCGGTAACTCCTGTAAACGTTCGTCTTTTAAAGTAAACAGAATTCTACACTAGGACGTACTTTATTCTGAGGGACAATTATGGTTAATATGATTCGTAAACACTGTTGTAATTAACGACAATTGGTATTTTTTGTTATAAAAACAAATTGGTTAATTTCCGATCTTTTCAGTAAAGAACTGGGTAAAGCTTTCATATAATATTTCGTTATTTGTATCCGTTTCAATTATAACTGAGCGTGTATGAAACGTCTGATTTTTGCTATGACTGTACAAAGCCTCTATGGCGTATACGTAACTGTCTACCGGGTAGCAGAACAGTTTAGCCGCTTCCACGCAGTTTCGAAAACTGGAACTGATATCACTGCTGGGTTAATGTTGCTATAAGAAAATCCTTTAGTAGTACTGTAATGCAGCATCCCGATATTTTGCTTAAGTATTCTTGACTTCATTATCACTGTCACTTTTCCACTATTTTACAAATATTCGTAATGTTAAACTACATGTTTCAAACGATAACGATCAGCGTCAGGTTGTACCAAATTTTATCAAAGTTATTGTACATCTTCGATTTAAATAATAGTTATTATGCACATAAGGTACTCAGTTCTGTCGATGATAAATTTATGGACAAATTATAGTAATGCAGTACACTAGGTAATGACATATTGACATATCACTTCAATGTTTCAGAGCACTGCCCCTCCAACTCAGAAATGCACAAGAATTCCATGCTGATATTACTGTTGACACAAATTTACGTAGTTCAGAAGCAAGAATTCTTTCAGTTCGACGTTTATACGAGTACATCAGATGCTCGAAACGATAGTAAAGGGGAAGGAAATTCGATATGATTGCTGGTTTATCATTTGCTTCTCTTCCCTTAGGAAACAAGCAAAGTCAGGTATAAAGTGCTTAAAATTGTTTGAAAATAAGAAGTTTACTGAGTAACACTATAGCAGCCGTCCCCAAATTGCTTGCTTCAAGGCCACAACAAAATCTTATGACGTTCCAACACGAATAGCGGAAC
Source organism: Zootermopsis nevadensis (assembly GCF_000696155.1). Next base: position 456,841 of record NW_019060547.1, on the reverse strand, counting down.
CCAGGCAAGAGAAGACAGTTCAGAACCCGCAGCGTAGTACAACTCTCGCGTTCCGTGGCCTTTGGGCATACAATTTGGCGGCGAATTCTTTTGGTCTGGTACTTGCTTGTGTCTCCATTCAGCAGTAAGACCAATCTCAAAGAAAATATTAACAAACTGCAAATAGTTTTTTACGTGTTCTCTTGTTTTCAGTAAACGAAAGCCTGCACTGAAAAATACGTTTTAAAAATCAATCTAATAATGCAGTTACGTTTATAAACGATTATGCAGATGCCCACACTCTAGGTTAAAAACCTACTCTTATCAAGACCTGTACTAATGATAGGAAGGAAATTTGGCAATAAATATCAGCCGTAGCCGATGTAAATACACAAAGTGATCGAAAAGTCAATCAACCGGAATTACAATATTTATAATTGGCTGTAATTCAATACAATTCGATTGGACTGATGAACACAGAGTATCGCTGTGACTATGTAAGAGCCCACGCAGGTCACGTCATGTCATAACCTGTTCGAGCCAGTCCTTCAACTGTCTTTCAACAGTCGAAGTACAAGGACGTCTTTCTCACAAGTGCAACGAGTATTCACTGTCGAGCATTGCCTGACCATCTCATTTTTGTTTAACTTTCCGCAATGAATTTAGGGATACATTTCCCGATTCTCCTCTACCAATCAAATCAATTGTATCTCGTGTGGTAAACCGTTCACGTGACACGGGAACTCTTCTTTGCGAACCTCCTTGTCCTTCAAGTAGGTTTATTGCGACAACAGATCTACTGTCGCAAAGCAAATCGTACTGGTTGAATAAAAACAACATTCCAGCAGGAACACAAAGGGAATGAACAGTCTTAGCCGTGAGTTAACAAACCTTTCGTAAGACATCTACCCGTACAGACAGCAGTTCAATATCCTATGCCATGATTTCTATGGAAATTATATTTGCAAATATTCCTAATTTAGTATTCAAAGTTGTAACACATTTCGTTTTTGCAAAGGTACTCATTTACAATATGGCGCCTTTGAAACCCCCAGGGAAAATTAAAAAGGCCACAACGAGCTGTCGTGATCACATTAACGCTGATGTCGCATACAGCATGAAATAACTACAGACAAACTAAACGTAATGTAATCACGCCATACGTAAGCATGTTTTTTTTAACATCCTAACTTTTCGCATACAAGTATTAAATTATTTATTGCGAAACATGTATGCTTTAAGATATAAAACATCTCTATTTCTCTACTTCAATATCTAACCTTCTTTGACATATTTTACTACTTACTCTAAAAATAAATTATCCTCGGTCGTCCCAGTGTTATAATACATCGACGTCTTCCCACCATCTACGATAAGCCTATATTTTGCATCTTAGTCATCAATAGCTTCTATGTTTGCACGTAAGTTTAAAACTGCACTCGTATAAAGTATCAACACATCCTTTTATAGTTCGTGCTAAAGAAAAAGTCTGAAGTTAAGACATCGAAAACTAAAGTCAAGAAGAATTTAAGAACAGATTAAACTCCGAGATTGCCACTACTCACTCTATAATCTACCACTTTTTGTTTCCTATAAATACATTTAAATGTTGAAACATATAAAAACATAATTTGATGTTCTTTCCTCTGGCTATGAAATTTAGTCTCTCATACTGAGGGAAGATCACAGGTTGAAGGTAACTGACAAGAGGTTGTTGAATTGAATATTTAGACGTAACAGGAAGTAACAGGAGGTTGAGGAAACCTGAATGATGATGTCCCTCATAGTTTGTATTCTTTATTCAACATTCTTGCGATGTTCAAATCGAAGCGGAAATTATATTATTTATAAATGTAAACTATAATTTGATATTTCAGTGTTGTAGATGTGTTCAAGTAGCGATTAAAATATTGCTGACTTCCCAAATATATTGGTCGCCAAATTATTATAAGCCTACATTTAAATAACAACTGTAGCCTATCCCCAGAACACTTTGCAGCATAGGCCTGTTTGAACTACGCTGGTGGTATATGTAAATGTGTCGAATGGAGTTATCTTCTTCACGATATGCATTAATGGCAGTCTCTTGTGAAAAATAACATTCAACTTCTAACACGTCGGATAATTTATTAACTATTTAAACTATCAGCTTTTTAACAACTCTGATTCGTAATGCTAATTAGAAATAAAATAAATAATGTTTTTTTCAAATATATTACTAAGTGATTTATACTAGCAACAGCATTAAAGTTTATATTTAATAAATTTTATATGATGAAATATTTTAAGCAGATTTTAAAATCCTATTTCAAAAAACAGAAAGAAAAAATGATATCGCAGTGTTTTCCCTTCGACTACTCAGGGGACAGCTAAAGCGAGGAAATGCTGTTAAATCGACAGCTTTGATCAATGCGAAGTTCAAATGTCGCGAGCTCTTAGCGCTGACATAGGCTGTTTTCATAAAACACATTAATATAGTGAGAACTGCAGTCCACATTCATGAAATCCCACAGAAACTCACTATTATAGGTATTATTAATGACCAAAGTTGTATCGCCGTTCATGTGTATATTCTCTAGTTAACCGCTAACAGGCATTAGTAAATATAATCTAGCCGCCTGTTGAAAACCAGAATAAACGGCTACAACGGGACCGTGTGGAAGACAGGGGCACTCAGAAACACGTTTCCTACAAGAAAACTATAGGCTCAAGACCTCAATAAATCAGAACATTTAGGAAGAGAACAAAACCCAGGGACTTTGCCTCCAACTTGATTTTTATGCATTACAAATGAAAAATAATTTCAGACACTGGTGATAAGCACAGGTAGAGAGTTCACAAATTTTACCATTCACATCGGTACACTCAGCTGCACCAAAAAATACGAAAAATACAGAAACTTAAATATCACCAAAGGTTTCAATGACGTTACAAAAACTCGTATTCTGATAAATGTATCAGAATACTATAATACCGGCTTGTATCATGGCACAGAGCGGGACTCATTTGAACTGTGTAACAAACTTTGTGTTTCCTTTATAGAATTTCTCCACAGCCTTAATGATCGGCACTTTCTTAAAGCTAGTGGGTATATTGAGATTAAAACTTACTGTGCAATGAGTATCATCAAAATTAAGGCTGCTTTATCTCAATCCCACTCAATTTACATTTAGTAGATGGGATCAGTTACTTGTAAAGTGGAACTTAAACACAAGCAAGGACAAAACAATGACCCGTGTTAGAACATGGAATGACGACGAGCGTTAGACGATCTCCCAGACGTAAGACGAGAGCTCCTTTTACAACATTATACTAGCCATACTTGATACATAATTCTAGAGTTGTGAAATTTTGTGTTAAATCCCATTCTTTGGTTTTCCTTTAGAAACTAGAGATACAAATATTTTGTTGAAAGTTTGGGCATGGGAAAAGCCCAAATTGGGCTACCCTGTAAAAACAAGCCGGAAATGGACGGCTCTGAGGCTAGCAAATGTGCTTAGAGTCAGAAGAGACACGGAAGCGAAGATGTTAGTCTTAGGGCGGAACTCAAAAAGGAAAACAGTCTTGTGAGTGGCCATGCCAAATAAACTTGTAACGGCCAACCCTTCCTGTTAGAGCCAAGCCTTCGAGGATTTGGAGATGAAGAGTGGCAAATACGCTTATACAACTACAAGACACACTAGAAGATGGAATGGATACTCAAAGAAGAGGCGTTGGGGAAGAAACAAATGCGGTTCCAAAGGCTGAAGGGCAACTCACAGTAAAGAAAGCCTTTAACAAGAATTTCTTTCGCGTTTCTTGGTTTTGTGATGCCGATGATGCGACATGCGATGTCTGATGTTATGAAGAGCGTAGGGAGTGGAATAATCTCACCACGAAATTGTGTGAAGGAACTTGAATCTTCTAAAGACAGCTCGATGTAGAAAAGACGAAAGCAAAAAAAAAATGGTAGGTACGAAAAAGGAATAACGTTAGAACAAAAATAAAACAGAAATAAAAGACACGCTGCCGTGGAAACATGTCGCGTCAGTCAAAATAAATGAAGAGCGAGGTCTGAAAATTTCTCTTACAAAAGAGAAAAATATAAAAGAAAACATTATTTTTCAAATCAAAACAAATGGCGTAAGATTTGTAGGAGATGTTTTTCGTCAGTTTCTTAAACATGCGTGTGAGTTCTTTGTTGCGAAACGTGCTTCAAGCGTGTTTCTCAGTAGGTTGTAAGCTGCCGAAATGAATTCCATACTTTTGGCGATGTTAAGGCGTGTGAAAGAAGTGAACTTAAAATCTAAATACGGCACAGTAAGCAGAGAAGCAAGTTGATCTCTGCCTCTTTCGCCTTAATATAAGGGCCCTTCCAACAGCTTTCATCTTTCTTGCAAGCATTCTCTTTACAATAATTTCACGCCATAATGTAAGACCGGGGTTGTACTGTGCATAGCAAAATGAAGTCACGTTTTCGACCAAACATGCAAATAAGGCCCTGGCGTTTTGTGATTAATTAACATTTCGACTTGCTGTCTTAATTTAGAAAAATGACTAGGTTAGTTATTATATGAGCGGTCGTGTGGAATGAGTAGCTGTTATTTGCAGAGTGTGTGTGTTTTATGTTTCATAGTTAGGTGCAAAGACATAAATTAAACGTCCACGTGTGCGACTGGCGAGAAAATTACAGTCCGTTTGCTCCTCGCCTTGTCAGTACAACACCAAACCCGAAAGGGGCTCCATGGTTCTACCTTCCCCAACATGTAACAGTTTTGGAAGCAGAACGGAACTGATTTCATGGCCTCGTATAACAAGAAACTTTTAAAGCGATAGGGCTGCTTCAGAGTACATGACCTAAGAAATTAATATTATTCACAGTTTCAGCATAGTATGCATGTTTAACTACTACTGTCTTCTAATGCATTATTGTTCTGCTATTCTACCATTTCTCTCGTAAATTTAATGGGTGGTTAGAAAGCTGTACGTTAAAGAGTGGCTCAAGATATGTACTCTTCACTGAGTAGGGTAATCAATCTGGATCTTTTAGTCTCGCGTTCAAATCCCAGCACAAACCGGCTACAATAACTACGATTATGTTCAGTCGTTCTTGGTCTTGTGCGAAACCGCCTTATAATAGGCCGTGTCTGCTTACTTAGAAAGAATTACGAATTCATTGCCCTCTACACCCTTCCGATTCGATTCTATTTAACCTGTGATGATTAATACAGTTTTTAACTGAATCAGCATACTTAAATACGTAGCAACCGAAGTCCTGGCTTATTGAGTTTGTGCGCAGAAGTAACGAGTTTCCTACGTATGACACTCAGGCAGTTACCAACGATCGTAAACTCTGTAATTAAGATCCTAGGCGAAATTGCGTTGTATTATATCATACAGGCCCAGACTTTTTCAGGAAGTTCGTTTCTGATTTCAGAGTACTCCAGTGCCGTGTCATAAAACGGACGAAGGGCTAAATTATGAAATTGTACGAGCGTAGGAAACACATGTTTTACTACAACTTTTTTTAAATTTGTTTTCTGGAAACAATTAAATCATAAAATATTCTTAATTGAATTGTGTTATTCTCGTGGTAGGCAATTTTTATTCGTGTTGAAATTAAAGATCCAAAGAACGTTTTCTGACACTTTATTGTGACAAAAGCAGGAGAAACCGGTAGCCTGTCACTGTGCAATAAAAGCATCCAGACAGTCTTCATTCAGACGGCCGGTCTCTGCTTTCACGGAAATTTATACGGAACACATTCCGATTGAAATGCGTAAAAGTCAGTTAACCTGTGACTAAATTAATAAAGTTTCAGTCCAGTTTCTCATGCTTCAGTGACTACGTTCAGTATGTGAACATTCACTTATCACTTCTAGTTAAGTTTCCTTGATCACAAGCGTCAATGATGCAGTCAACTTGTCCAGTAGGACAATGCAATTACGTGACTTCACCGGAAAAAGCTCTCACGACAGTTCCTTCAAACACAACTCAGAGTCAATAATTGGACTGGAAAATCAGCCCTTAAGATTTCTGGTAACGAGTTTCATCGAAGTCCAATTTGTTGTCACGGATATAAAAGTGTTTAATTGAATTCAACGGTATTTCTTAGGTAACATTTTAAGTATGTTTGTACGTAAAGCAGGATTTACACCGAAGCAACAAGCATCAGACATTCCATTTTAATGTGAACAGTTCACACCAAAATTATAGCAATATTGTTTTCAAAATTATTTGTTTACGTGTCAAATACAACATTTTTACTATATCGTTAAGTGATAAATATCCCCTGTGGACGGAGGTTGCTTGTAGTGACTTATTGCATCATCCAATGTTTCATCATGTGCACCGCGTATCGCAGTAGAAAGTCATCATAACTACTGAAGAACAAGGAAATATTATGTTCATGCAAATTAAAAAAATATGTAAGATCAATGATCACATTATTCAACAAAATTTATAGAAATTAGCAATCTTGCGAAACTGCAGGCGATGTGATATCGCTTGTCCTACGTATTTAGGTATATTTCCCACTCAAATCTCAAACAACTGACACTTTAATATTGAGAGCTGTTTTTTTTAAAAAACTGCATACTTTCCTATCTCAGGCGCAACCAGACATACGTTATTACGACTTCATGTCTGCTTACTCAAAGTAGAACATTACACAACCCAGATTTTGAGGTACATAACTACCAGTTGTCGTAGATTGTTGGTATGAAATTTTAGACGCGATCTAGCCATGACGAAATGTAATTGGACATGTCGACTTGCTTATGAATGAGTAAAATGCAATAGTAAACCGAATTATAAATCATAAAAAAAACGCGATTATACAATCCTATTCACTTGAGGCCTTCTACAACGAAGGGCTTAGAATCTTTTTGAGATCTTTAAATGTCATAATGTATAAATATTTCAGTTCTCTTCCGTAGACGCCTTAGGTGACAATAAAAGTCTTTGCAAAACTTAAAATATCCATCATGTTTAACCTCCGAGCACATATTTAAACATAGTGGCTTCAAAGTTTGGCATACCTGTCCTGGGGCTCAATGACCTGGGACACAATCCCCGCCTTTTTAACCGCGCAAATTCAAAATGGCCCACAGTCCTTTCTATTAAAAAAAATAACTTTCCAAGATGTTCGTATCGTTACGTCTGAGTAACAATCTTTCACTTCTATAGAATTTATAGATATAAATAGGTGTTTAGAATGGTTCAGCCACTAAAAATGCTAAATAAGAACATATAACAAATATCCCAATATAATCAGCTTGTTTCGTCCTTAAACAATTAGTAATTTGCAACAATGCTCTTTAGTACATTAAACCATTTAAATTTCAGATATTATACACCAATAAAGAATGTGTCAAAACGCAAAGATAAATTAACTTGAGAAGAAAGTGGGCAGGGAATGAGAAATGTGAGAAAAATTATGGAATACGCTTTTAGTAGTCGTAATAGTGGCGAATTCTGTACTAGAAATCAGGCCGTGGGGAAATGTAGCATTATAACGCCCCCCCCCAAATAGTATCACAGTGCTTGGGTATTTTAATAATGGTATATAATTGCTTTATTACACACCATAACATTTCTTTCGTATTCCATAACTGTATTCCATAATTTTAGTGATCCGGACCGGAGCATTTGCCACTGAAGTGTAAGTCAAGATTCGTCTTAAAAAAATCTAACCTGAAAAGAGTCGATTTGAGCAACCAAAGAGGTGGACAAAACAGATTATGGAATTCAGCACAAAATGTTCTGCAGCTTCCTGTCACTTCAACGTTTTTGGTGCAAACAATCTCCTGAGTCAACTGTTCTCAGTACATCACAAATATTTCTTTGGTTTTACTTCAAGGCGAAAGATCAATATTCAAGCCCTGGAAGAACAATAATAATAATAATAATAATAATAAAAATAATAATAATAATAAAGGTCTTATATTGTAAAAAGAAGTAATTGTTTAAGCTACAAGTATGTGAATTGTAAAGAACTTTAAAGAAGACTTGAAGAATTTTGACTCCAAGTTATATACCTTAGTGTTAAGAGGTCAACTAGCTATCATAAGCGAATACGACCAACAGAAATCGCATATACATTCACGTGCAGTGCCTTTTTATTGATTTGAAATAACATTTTTTCATTTCTTTCCTCATGCCGGCTAAGAGAGCTGGTAGTGGAGACGCAACACATCGCTGGCTCCGCTCGTCCTCAAGTTAATTTACCGGGCTATAAATCTCCTACCACCTCAATCTACGTCAGGCTGCGTGAAACCCGTGGCCGATCCTCAACATTAGCTGGAGGTTAACAAGAAGAAGAAGAAGTATTCGGTGATTCTCTGCCCGTTCTAACATGTAACTTATCCATTAACGTCCGTCTGAGTGAAACGATTGCATCTCTGTTTACGCTATCGATAAAGTGATCAATATAGATTCTTTGTTGCCTCGGAAACGCAATAAATTTCCGCTTATTCTATTTCTTCAGTTTAAGGCACTAGGAAAACATTAGTCACAGTCTCAACTGAAGAATAATAGAATAAAAACAGTATCTATTCAATACTTAATTTAGTGCTACTTTTTGACGTAAATACGTCTATAAGGAAGGGTCATTCGGCAAAAAAGTGTTACGAAATAGGGAAACGAAAAAGTGTAACTGCATTGTTATGTTACCTAGGGAACGTCGTGTTTACTCGGCATTGTTGTTACCTAAGAAACGTTACATTACATTACATTTCAATGCATTAAATTACATTACATTATATTGAGCTACCACGAACCCATCTTAAGCGTAACTAATTAAAGTTGAATAAGCAATGTCTTAATCAAACGTATCTCAAATGTAAAGCATGTATGAAGGAAATATTTATAATAAAGCCAATATATAAACTTCCTTTCCGTATAGACGTATTTACGTCAAATTCTCCGGAACCGTGGTTCCACTGACAACTTTTTTCTAAGTTTATTTAACGACGCTTCATAAATGTACATACACCTCGAACGCTGCGGCGAAATGAGTAGATGTCCCGTTTAGTTTCCGGGAGTTCACGGTTTAAAATGTCGGACCCTACACCGTTTACCGTGACTGAGGTTTTCTGAGATTTTCCTCAGACCGTACGGGAAAATACCGAGATAACACCTTAAATTAGGCCATTGGGCCGTTCATTGTCAGGTTAGGATTACTCTGAAAAAATAATCCAGCTGAATCGAGGGAAATTCAAGATGCTGGCATGGGTTTTACGCCGCCACTTCGACTGGTATTATTTCATGAATCAGTGGTTATTCACAAGGGCTAGGTCTCGATAGATATACAGGAATACCTCGGAGATATTGTGGGTTCGGTTCCAGACCACCGCAATAAATCGAATATCGCAATAAAGGCAGTCACACGAATTTTTGGTTTCCCAGTGCATATAAAAGTTATGTTTATACTATAATGTAGTCTATTAAGTGTGCAATAGCATTATGTCTAAAAAACAATGCCAGAACATTGCGAGGATTACCAAAATGTGATACAGAGACACGAAGTGGGCACATGATGTTGGAAAAATGGCGCCGATAGACTTGCTAGACGCAGGGTTACCACAAACCGTCAATTTTAATAAAACGCAATATCTGCGAAGCGCAATAAAACGAGGTATATCTCCAAAACTTACGGTTTCTACTCTGGATTGATGCAGTTGATCACCCAAGAACATTTTATAACTTTTATTTCTCATAAAATTTTCTGATTTATATAAAAACAAAGCCGACGAAAGGTCTGAGAATACGGACCGTTATCTACATAATCATATGACACAGCGTCTGGCTCTTGTCAACAAGGTAATGAACATTATGTTTCCATAAAAGGCTGGGAATTTTTAATGAACTATACAATTAATAGAATCTCCTAACGGACTGTTCCATGGAGTTAGTTAATTATAAGAGCATAATAATTCAACAGTTGTGTTAGTAATACGAGGTACCTCAATAAATATGTATGAAATTGCCTTATTCGTGCCGGCTTCGAGAAGAACAATTGCTTTTACGTGATCATTAAAATGTTAATGTAGAGCCTTTCTATGAATCTTCTCGTATTTACAGCTTGCGATGGGCATCTCCCATACATACAAAGTAGTCTGTGTAGTAGTAACGTTTATGTGGAAACGGCCAATTTGTTCAGATTATGATCCTTCATCTCAGTACGCGCGTGTGTGCGCCTCCTTTTCATAGCTCTGGGCTGTGGAGGGTCAGGGCACATTGTGTTGTGGCGATCCCCAAGGGAAACGGTCACTTGGCTGCCGGATTGTTAGTAATGAGCGTTGCCCTTAAGATATCTCGTGCATTGCGAAATGTATGTTACAAGACTCCCAGCTTCTGAGAAATGTTCCAGGACCAGTTCTACCTTCGGAGAGTTTTTCAATTAAAATGTTACACTTTACTGGCTGAAAACATTTCGATATGGGAATAAGACTTGGCGGAAACGTGTTTTAAATAAAATTATATGAGATATGTAGGAAATTAATGATGCAGGAGCCTATAATTTCTTCCCCACTAAGTCCGTCTGCAAAATATGACAAAGCAGCTCGGGGCAGATTCGTTTGGAATTAATTGCCAATTAAATATTTTTTTGAACAATTTTGGTGTAATACGTAACACAACATAAAACCTACATAAAACATAACAATACTTACCGTAACCAGACTTTTATATTGCCAAAAACTGTAAACTGTATTTTATCTGTGTGATTTTCATGTTGGCTGCAATGAAGTTTTGCAAACTTGAAATAGAATAAGTTTGACCACCATAAAAATCACTCGCAAAGTTGGGTCATTGATATTCACGTGATATGATATAGAAAAAAATAAACTTGTGCATAATTTTAAGATTTAATAAAACACAACAGTCCCCACAATTCTTACTACGTCTCGCCAATTTATGGAAACCTAATTAGTTCAACAACGTAAAGAACTTTGATTAAATATGTTGCCTGGTTTAAAACAACCGCATCAATTAGCTGATACCTGAAGATCAAATATTGACTAGCATTTTGAGTCTTATGCTAGTCGCTGTGACACCACACAGGATCTTTTATCTCACAAGCTTCACGTTAATGAGATAACAGGTAAATAGACGCAAATGTGCCCATCGACTATTCCCGTTACAATGCCCTGCAAGTATCGATTTTGCCATTTCGAAATCAAAGCGCATCTATAAGAATGTATCTTCTCTGAGACAGCGAAACATACAAAGTGGACGTAGAATGAAATGGCTTCAGCCTATTACGTTGCTAACTTCAAAGCGAACACGGAGCCCTTCACACTCGGATTAAACGTATTCTAAACCAGACATAATTATATACATTCTGTTTAGGTTAACCTCCATATCATTTATTAAGCTAAATACATACTATTACCACAACATAACGTAACATAACAAAGGAGATCCCTTAAGTACAATTTTTCTACTCAGAGCTTCCAAACTGTAATTTTTTTTAAAAAATCTTAAAACTTTGCATACCGTGTAGTGTATTAGAATATATTGTAAAAAATTTATAAAGCTTCTTAATAAATAAAAATAAATCAGTAGAGTAAATAAAATGTAACTGATTTCCATAGACAGACGAGTGTCGCTAAGGCCTCTGTGATAGAATACATACATGTGGATTGGATTTATTTGGCTTCGTGGATATAACGATGGAAAGATTTTGTGAACACGGTAATGAATCTTCTGATTCTATAAAAGACGGGGGATTTTTTGTCTAGCTATTAGATTCTCAAGAAGGATCCTGTTCAATGTAGTTTGTCAGTTTGTTAGTTGGTTGTTTGGTTAAAGTTGATTTCAGTTTCTGCCATAATCGGAAATGGGCCAATTCCATTATCACCAAAACATGGGAATGGTGGTGACATTAATTCTCTGGTGAGATTCAAACCTGCGACCAAGCGAAATGAGACCGGAAAACCCACACTTCAACGACCATGGTAACCGCATATTCTATTGTTACATGGAATCAAAATTAATATATCGACATGGGGCCTCACCTCATACATATATAAAAACTTGCAGTCACAAATCCGCAGAACAAAAACAAAATGTTTATTGACAAAACCAGCTAATGAAACGAACCATCGGGGAGGGATATATTCGTGATCAGATTGCAGGTAGGGAAGCCAGGCGGGAATAAAAATATTGTAGAGACGAATAACGGTTGAATTTCTGAATTGTTGGAAGAGGAGCACGTATCAGAATACTGAAGTACGGCGTGGCTCAAACGTCCCGTCCTCATAACGGTATTACGTAACATTGCATAGCTAGACACGATGTAAAAAGACCCCATGTAGTCTGCACAAACTAAGGTGTTTACGAGCAAAACAATAGTAAGACAAGCTAATAACTTAAAACATCAATGAAACAAAGTTGAAACACGTCTGAGAAAACAAAATTACGATAATTAACAAGTAGCTGAGCTGCTTGTTTTAAAACATCTTTTTCATCAGTCCCTCAGTATATCTTGTAGCCTGTTTACATTCATAATTCCTTTTAAACAATAAATGCCTCACACATTGATCGGATTCCACGGACGGAGGATCTGCCCATCGCAAGGATTCTACCTACACAGGACAACAAAATACTAAATTATGTAGAATAATACCTTAATCTACATGTAAGCCATAAGCCGAGGCTTTCAGTCGAAATATCCATCATAGTGATATGATCGCACGATCTGAGTCAGACAGAATGGATGCAAAAACGTTTGTGCGTTTGTGTGTTTGTCCGTTCACATATTTACACGCCTTTTTTAAAAGTGGCAATGGATGCACTAGAATTATCAGGCGAAAGGGTGGTGACCAGAAGATAACTTCATGAATAATGTCTTAAAATCACCTATTATTATACAAATATGTTCAAATGTATATAATTGCCGTAAAAATGTCTTGTTCGTTGCATTATAATTTTTAGATTAGGCGAAGGGACACTGAAGGCTATGCTGTAATACAAAGTAAACAATAAATTATCAGAGCAGAGTCATGCATGTATTTATTCAGAAACAAAACAAAACACCAGTGAGCGTTTAAAGACAAAACTGCGTATGTACAATACAACAGATGAGACAGATTCAGTCCACAGATTTTGGTCAGTGGCTTTGCGCTTTTGAAAGAATTTAGTGTCATATGACTTACTAGTGGGATAGAACCCAATGAATCACAGTGTCTGTGGGTCTGTTATGGATACCGCAGGAAACTAATGATACAAAATCCTAGATTAAAGCATTCCATGCACAAATGGAAGAACATAAAGGAATATCACTTTGCGTTCTGCTGTCACATTCCTGTACTTATATTTCATTTGCTGTTGCAGACTTCCGTACTACACATTCGGAATTTACAGAGATAATATTTCACGTTTTAGTAGCTGTCAGTTTCTTCCACAGCCACTCCTTCCCCCCTTCACCGCCAACCCACCCGCCACTTGCTACAAACACCTGATGCTTTCGTATTTCGGCAATTCGCTAAATATTGCGCTGTTCGATCCGATATCCTGTCTGCAAGATGAAAGAACAACACCAAATCCTACGTCATGTCACTCACACAAACACACAGGATCCTTGCATTAAAAGTTTTGCTTGAAATCAAATACTTCTGTTTCAGTTATTCATTCAACGCTAAAACAAGTTGCATAGGTGTTAAAGAGATGGAAGTGTGAAATGGAAAACACCTGCTGAAAGCGCAGTTCAAATTCGTATATTCCATATTCAGTTAGTCCAGATTCTCCGATCTTCGGTTATACAACATTTCGTTTTATCCGACTTAGTGGGGGATTTGATTCTGTCGAGACAGCAGTTGGATTAAGCTGAATAACAAAGAAAGGCGACCGCTACAGACGGCCTTCTGCTCAAGCTATTAACAATGTTAATCTTCTTCTCTATCTATTCTTATTTATTATAAAAATTTGTGATTTGTCGTCGTCGCCAACCTATTTGTAGCCAAAAAATGAAGTCATCAAACAAACATTTGTTTACTCGCCATTGTTGTATTTCTATTTATAATAGAACACAGCTATAACGTGCTATTAACAATGTTAATAATAAGATATTGTAGGTGCGTCATATTGTGATTTTATTTAAAAATAATATTAAAATATATTAAAATTGTCCGTCAATCACAATAAAGTAATATAAGATAATTAAATGGTTAAATTATTATCTTTTGTTCCGTATCGAGTACTCGATTTACATATGGAACATTCTCGACATGTTTCGGCTTTTATTGAGCCGTCATCAGGTGTATGTTATAAACTCTTAATTCAATTATTAATTTTAATTTTCTTATCATTTCTTCGTTTTTCACATTGTATCAACATTTGTTGTTGTATTATATATCATTGATACAATCGTATTGTCGGAGTGATGTTAATTCTGCGTATATTGGTCTGTGAATTAAAGGATTCAAAACCATTAATGAAATTGAATATATAAAAAACAAAATAAATAAATGAAAGTAAACGTATAAACTTACCAGAACAAAACTTACGGAACAAAAGATAATAATTTAACCATTTAATTATCTTATATTACTTTATTGTGATTGACGGACAATTTTAATATATTTTAATGTTAATAATATAAAAATCAATATAATGATATAATCAAACCAAGGGCCATTAGATGGACGCAAACACGCAGCACTCATGGGAGAGATGAGAAATGCGTACAGAATTAAGATTGAAGAACTTGGAAGACTTAGGAGTAGATAGGCTGAAATTATTAAAGGGGATCGAAGAACGTAGGGTGAGAGGTGTGAACTGGATTTATCCGGCTCAAGACACGGGTAGGTGGCGGATTCTTGTGAGCACGGTAATGATTCTTCTGTTGTCATAATAAGCGGGGAATGTCTTGACTAGGTGAGCGACTAACAGCTTATGAAGAAACACTCTGCTCCCTGGACTTATATAATATTCTAGGCATGGCGTTACTATAACCTCACTTATCGGCGAGTGAAACATACACGATATTATGTGTGACTCAGTAGCCATTGTGTTCGAAACCCCGCCTCTAAAATTTGTGCTTCAGGTGTGCGAGTAATATAGAATTCCAAAACATCTTGCAAAATGAGTCAAAAATGTTACTGCAAGATAATTAACCTCAACGAAATTTACAGGCTCAGCGTAAAGTCCTAAAAATAATGAGGCAAGAAATGAAACAAAAGGAATTAAAAAGAGATACAAGAGAGAAGGAATGAATTAACAAATAAATTCATTCATGTAGCAAACCGATATTACATCTACTTCTTTTCCCGACACATAAAAACTGTAATTCCCTAATTCACAAAAGTATGGCTCTTTGTTCTTGGTCTACAAGACCAGTTACAATCGAGTTCTTATCTTCCTCTAAACATTCGGGACATTACAACTCATTTGATCTTATTGACATTACACTTAGCTAGACTAAAGGCAAAGAGCAAGCTGCTTGGATCCTTTGTACGAAATACGTTACCATAGTAACCGCTAACGTCACAACAGGAACACTAGAAGTGACGATCAAATACTCACCTGCAACACAAAGAAAGTGCAATCATTAATTAATGTGCTTTAAAGCTAAGTATATGCAAACAGTTCTTACTTTATTTAGTACAGTTTTAGGCACATGAGCGTAACTTGGTGGAGGGGACTGCATATCCCTTTGAGGCCCAGTGCCATGGTGGCTGCAGCATATTTGATTGTAGGTTTATCTTCGTCCGGCTGGTTGGCGCTGAAGGGGTCTGACGTAAAAAACTCCAAGGAATTTTGAGACTATCACACGGGACTGAGGAAAACCTGTAATCTAATGTATTCAAAATATGCTTATGTCAAAGCCTCATAAAATAGAGACCAGGCATCTTCGTAGATAAAGTATGTATGAAGATTTCTGTCCTCTGGATTGTTGCGCTGTGTAGTCTAATTGGTAAACAACTACCAGACTACACAGCGCAACAACCCAGAAGACAGAAATCTTCATACTAAGAATCGCCCTGATGACGGAGGCAGTATGACCTCTGAAACGTTGGTTAACATCTACCAGACTACACAGCGCAACAACCCAGAAGACAGAAATCATCATACTCACCGCTGTGAAAACCTCAAATCATACACGTCTTCTGGGTTGTTGCCGTGTAGGTTGGTAGAATTTTACCGACGTCTCACAGATTCTTGCGATGGCCCTGATGATGGAAACAACAGTAAAATTGTACTAGACCACGCGGAACAACAACCCAGAAGACAGAAATCTTCATACTCTTCGCCCTGATGACGGAGGCAGTATGACCTCTGAAACGTTGGCTAACATCGACCAGACTACACAGCGCAACAACCCAGAAGATAGAAATCTTCATACGTATGGTTATGAAAGATGTATGCGAACAGCATTTGTTTGTAAAATAAACATTCTAAGAATGTACGTATTCAAATTACGAAAACATTCAAAAAATATTAAAATGATTAACAACACGTGTAAGACTATACCACACGATAAGCTAACAGAACCACTATAAAAATTTAAATGTTCTGGAAAGCAACCATGAGAATTTTGATATCGAGATGCAACAACCGCTTGGAAGCAGCACAGATAAGACACCAGACGCCAGATCTCTTGACTTACATGTTTCGTGAATTTTCCCTTGAATGAGGTCAGGATCATTTGTTCTAAATCCACTAGTGGGATTTACAAAACTGGACCATCAAAGAATAGATACAGATACAAGATAAAACTGCAAATTCACAATATAATGGATATCGTAGTGGTTATCAAGAAATAAGAAAAAGTGGAGAACTAATGCAGAAAATAATCTGCGGTTATTATTGCACTACAAACCCACTGGAGGAAAATATAAAGGTCATTTTAGAAAGAAATGGAATGACAATTCCTGGATGATACCTCATGAAACATGATTTGAACTTAAAGACGAAATTACTAGCCGTTGTGGACTTCATTAATATGGCTAAGACTGCAGTATAACACGATATTAAAAATTCATGTTCGGTGAATGACGGGGGCTTTATTTACCATATTTGATTAAAATTTATTTTAATATTATCTTTCCATCAATGTGTAGCCCTGCCAATTGGTCTCCTCTTTAAGGTTTTCCGACTATTCAAAATTAAGAGTGAATATGGCGTATCAAAAGCAGTAGTCAGCGTCTATAGGATATTTAAAACTATGAACGTGAAATGTTTTATATGCCCAATTACTGTGTAGCTTTCGTAGAAACTAATGCAGAAAATTAATGTCGTTTTTAAATGTGTGATACGAAAAGGGTAAAAGGTAATGAACTAAGAGAGATTAAGCATTGTGCAAAGTAAAGTTGCAATCGACACCGCTGTAAAATATTTTGGCTGCAAGTTTTCATATGTTTAAACACAAGTTCAGGGTCACAAGTGGTCGGTACTGCTGTGGTCAAATGGCGTGTTAAGTGGACGTAAATCCAATGAAAGAATTAGTTCGTGCAGATCCCACACAGCCACGTACTGTATAACCTCATCCATCCTGGAGCCAGACTATTCCTAGCAACTTCGACAGGCAGACAGACAGACAGACAGACAGACCACGGCTCCGACTTAAGACTTAACGTATAAGGAAGAACTTTTTGTTTTCATTGCCTGTAATAAGATCTTCATTCTGGGTGTGGGAGACAGACCTTCCTCCCCAAGCATGAAAAGTTTCACCCACATCACCGTCACAAATCAGAAGAGATTGGGCAGAGGAGGAGAGACGGGTGGGAGCGTCGGAGAGCGATCTTATAATTCGCGACGTCTTCTTTCATTAATATTCCCCTGGCGATCACCAGGGGTTCAGTTTCCGGTAATCACATTGACGTCACCGCAATGGGAGCTTCCAGTGAAGAGAAGGTGGGCTTGATTGATGAGTGGCCGACAATCCCTTTCTAAGTGGGGATCTTAATGTCTTAATGGGAAGGGCAGGAAATTTCGCGTTACACCTCAAACGGATTTCATGAAAATTCCTGTGTGTGCCTCTGTGCAGACGAACGCAGATCAGACTGGAACGAGCTTCCTTTCGTAAGAAATGTATACATTTATTGTAATGTATATACAGATTTTATCGTAATTGGGAAATGATAACAACATGAAAAAGTTGCTGAAGACTAAACGGCTATTGTTTCATTTTAAAACAATCCCGTGTAGAAATTAACTATGCAACACTTCGTACATGGTAATATGGTTGTTATGGCTGAATTATATTTCTTTCTGCATGGATTATTCTGTTGACGACATGTCATAAGTAACTACTACTACTACTACTATGGCGTAACAACCCAAAATCGAGCCCTAGCCTCCTCTATCTTCTTCCTCCAATCCTCTCTATCCAACGCTATCCTTCTCCAAGCTACTGTTCCAAGGAGATTTCTGGAGTCAGTCGTCACTGCATCCAGCCATCTACCTTTAGGTCTTCCCACTGGCCTTCTCCCATATATTGTTCCTTCCAATATTTTTTGGGGTAACCTATACTCTTCCATCCTGTAGACATGTCCAGCCCATTCCAACCTTCTCAGTTTAATGTGAGTTACTATATCATCACTTTTATATAGTCTATATAGCTCATGATTGTAGCGTATCCTCCACTTCGAGTTTTCCTGAACTGGTCCAAAGATTCTTCTCAAAATCTTCCTCTCAAGTGCGCCCAGCATCATTTCTGTTTTCTTTGTCAGTGTCCAGAGCTCACTTGGATAGCAGAGGTTACTCCTGATGATGGTCTTATATATCCTTATTTTACTGTTTTTATGTACACAATTAGATTTCATAATCCTTTTTAACGCAAAATATATTTTATTTGCTGCTGTTATTCTACTTTGTACTTCAGTCAACTCATCATTATTACTTGTCAGGATTGTTCCAAGATATTTAAATTCTTGTACTTCTTGGAATATCTCCAATGTCATGTTAGGCTGGATCGTTATTCTTTGTCTATCTCTACTTTGTATCATCCATTTAGTCTTCCTTGTAGCCCTACTTTAGCAGCTCCTAATTCCAGATCCTTGTATATTCCTTCTAATGCTGGTAACTATATCACCTAAATATTTATCTTATGGCGGCATCAAATAAGATAACCGTCTTTGGGATTTTGCGCTGAGTAGTCTGGTAGAAATTCACCAAAGTACCAGATAACCGTCTTATCTCTATTATTATCGTCCTGATTATGAAGGCAGAAGCACTTATGAGACGTGAATCAGTTTCTACCATACTACACTGTGTAACATACCAGAAAATAGCTATCTTCATGACGCTGGTGTCCCACAAGTAAAGGTTATTTTTCGCAAAATCCCATACTATAAAATATGTTGCACAAACAACGATTATTTGATTATAATTAGCTTGTCATTTGAGATAACGTCTCTCCTCTGACAGAAATACTCTAAAACCATGCAGTGCATTGACGCTAACACCAAATATGGCGTAGCTCATATATTTGGAGTGCCATACTCTTTTTAACCAAACAAAATTCACAGGGGCTGTTGTAAATTAAATGGGGTGTATCGAATGCAGAGGGTATAAACTAAATATAAAAGAAAGTTACTAAAAATTAGCCCTATAAATCTTGCACAAGAAACCTGTTACGTTTAATTGCTTTTGCATAAGAGACTAATTTTAGCTGTTCATCGGACATATTATAATTAAATATTGCATAAATCACAGAGAAATTTGTTACTGTTGATAGAGACTTAAACTAAATTAATGTTGACGACAAAACAAGAAAACTTACCTCATGAAATATAGCATATCCTTGTTCTAAGAGCGAAAATTAGAATGTTTATTTGATATAATTTTATCGTTGTTTTATATTGTTGTGAAAGAGGCTTTAGGTTATTTGGAAGCATAAAATAACGAGTAGAAGTTTGGTAAACAACTATGTAAAGACACTTTCTAATTTGTAATCATCATCAATATATTATTTGCCTAATTAATTATGAGAGATTAAACGCGTGGAAAACACAGAAATCTTCTAAGACTGTTGAATGTAAATTTATGTTGAAGTTGACAACGTACCAGAGACAAGAATGCAGATGATGGGAACAAAGAATAAATCGACTAGACTAAACCAGCTCATGGTAACCTATAGGGTTCCCTTTAGATTTCTGCTAACAAGAAACACATGCTATGGGCCACTCATCAAGTGATTAATATTATAAAACAGTCATAATTACACTGATTATCCGAACATCATGATTCTGAAATTACAATTAAGATCATGAATCGTTGTATTTATTTTTCAATACGATAAAATGGTTCTAACGCGCACACTACCATTCCGTGCTATAAAACACAACACATGTACATATGTTTGTAAAACAATACAATGCTTTATTATCTCACACTCATTTACTGTTATGTTCTGCTATAATTTATTTATCGGAACAAACTGAAAATCAGAGTCAGGAGTACGACTCCACTACAAATCCATACACTGACTTTATGTTATAAATTTACAATTTGTGTAATCCCTTGAAGTACAGTTGTACTTACTTTAACATTCACTGACTCTGCATTTGTCTCGCAGCGTGTTTTCATTGGTTTTGCATGAATTTAAAAACAAACACCGAAAGAAGATGCAATGTTTCGGTCTATTGCGCCACGTAGTCTAGTAGCAGTTTACAAAAAAATTAGAGGTTCTTGCTGCCTCCAATCATCAAGGCGGTGGTGGAGGTCTCAGTCACCTTTGAAACGTCGAGTAACTTCCGAAGAACCCAGAAAGCACCAATTTTCATACCCGCTGCCGTGAGAAAGCTATGATTTCCTTAAACACGTTAATAAATTGATTACAGTGTAATGGACATGAGTTGAGATTTATTTTACGTAAAATCTGAATCTTTAAAATTATTTAGACATGCTTCTGGCATCGGAGAGTTAAACCATTTTGTTCTCTTTCTTTTATGATTTTTCTCTTCTTATTGATGAAGCTGACTGAAGAAAGTTCAAACAAGAGTTCCTTATTTGAAGAACACACGCAAGCAACAACGTTCTCCATTCACCTCTGAACCTCTCTGAATCAGCTGACCAAGCAAAGTCATGATGATTGCTGGAAAGATATATCTTGGCAGACTTGATACATTTCCTGCATATACACAGAGTTTATCTTGGCATTTTTACTTGGAGACAGGTCTGAAAAATGAACCCAGTCAAAATGATGGAGAAGTGGAAGGGTAGTAATTTAATCATTGTTGAGTTCCCCTGACGAAACGCAACCCTTCACCAATCTGCGCGGGGACTTATGCGCGTAGCAGACAATTTGGGAGTAAGATTACTTGACAAGTTGAACCAAACAGCATCTCCTCAACCGCGGCCTTCAATGACCCATGACATGGGACCTGGGTTATGGGGGCTTACAATTATTATACAGAAATATTCTGAATGCCACAGCTTCGTTTTAGAACATTTAATATTAAGGAAAACACATTAACATCATCACAATTTTTTCAAAACATTAATCTAATGATAACAGAAGATGTAAACATGCATAATATTACTTCCAATTAGATGTAATCTTGAGGAGATACAGCTTGAGGATTGGTTTCATGTGACGAAGTAAACTCTTTCGAACAATTAGTAATTTACTTCACTGTGTAACTGGAATTTATCATCAACGTGGGGAGAGTTCTCTGTGTATGTGTGTATGTGCGTGTGTGTGTAAAAGAGATTTCAAAATTGTTCATTAAGATAAATTTCCTAATATAACTCACAACAAAGTGAAAATAAATTACATGTGTAGTCCACGAGATCCTGCATCTGTACATTTTACTGCTTATCTGATTTTGTTTGAAACACCTTAACACGTGGCAATTTCAGTTCTGGCCTATAGGACGTGTTAATGGAGACTTAACTAATGCCAGCTGATACTATCATCTCAGTTCGCAGATGGCTTCTTTTGTATTTTCATACGCAGTTTGCGATAAAAATGTAGAATAAATGTAGGCTACTTTAACAATGAACTTCTGTGAACCAACATGTTTTTACTGCAGAAAAAATTACTTCAATGGAAATATTTTCACAAAGGTAAAACCTGATTATAATTGTGTAAGCCAAAGTCAATCTTTTTCCTATTCATGATTTTTAGAAAACATTTCGTGCATGTGTTCAGGATGTCGTAAAAACATTTAGTTGAAAATAATGTTTATCATGAGCAGAATACGCTACTTCAATGCTATTTATCTGATATCTCAGTTAATGTTATCAAAAAACGCCAACCAGTGAAGCGTATATTTCAGTATATTCAATTCACAGAACAGAGGTTACTCCTCACTAGCTTGACCATCTGATAATACGACCAACTATTTTTCTGGAACACCCAACCTCGCAGTTTCAACCCCACGTGAATTATTCAGTGTCGGTCAGGATAATTCGACTCAGATGTCCTCTCTGTGCACTAGATGAGCAGATAAAAGTCTCTGTCTTTTATGTGAGGACAGTCGTAACATCACGGAAACCAGAGCGAAATAACCTGTCGATCCAGATAGACTACGCTTTGTATGAGACACGCAGGTTTATTGAAGAGGTCATATCTGTTATAATTACTGGATTTAGTGGTACATCATATGGAGTACAGACTCTAAATATAAACGTGTTCTTTGAAAGGCACACATATTTTTGACATCGTGTTTACTTATTAAAATAAACTAGCTAGTTCTACTTCGAAAAGAACACAAGTGTGTGTTAAGCGCTGAATATTTATAGGGAATAAAATTTCTCGCATGTCTCACTAAGAGAAATTAAAAGTAATAGGTGGACTTAAACCATTCGTGTACTTACTACTTAGTACAGCGTTGTATCTTCAATGTAATAATAAAAACTGCTTCTTATTAAATATACATTATCAAAGATGTCTACGTTACATATTCTCCTAAACACATAATGTACCAGAAAACACAAATTACAATTAACACGGGAAAATGTACAGTGTAGTATGTGTATAGGTACATCATATTTTCAAACTGACAGGTTTACGTGAACATTAAACTAACCCAAACGTTTACAGTT
Source organism: Zootermopsis nevadensis (assembly GCF_000696155.1). Next base: position 433,885 of record NW_019060547.1, on the reverse strand, counting down.
ACACAAATTTTTAGGCAGTATAAAGAATCAATAAAAGCAAGATAAGGCTTATAAGGGTAAATTGGAACGTTCTCCGAACAAATCACGTGACCGTTATTCTGCCACGAAAATTTCTCATATTTAACCAGACGTCTGGCTGTCCTGTAATCGTTTAATGGCTGCAACTGTCTCATTCCCGTTCCTCGCATTTCTCATTGGCTGGAGATGTGAGTCTAATCCCTTAATGCAAAATTCAGACTGTTCGTACCAGAGTTCGCCGACTCTCCCTGACACTCAATAAGATCAGCAGGGTATCTCGAGGTGCAAGCAGCGTGGACAACGTAGTGCCTGGAGCATTAACGGAGAATGTTAACTTCTGCAGAAATTAATAACCATAATCAGTTTTGAACGAATTTTGGTTCAGTTTTGAGGCAAAAGTTCGACTCGCCAGGTATTTACATCCAATGAAATGATTGATCACAACTGGTCTCTGTAGTTGAGAGGGGAGACTACGTATATCATCAGAAGCTCTTAAAGTCTCAAAACAGTCGCAGAAAAACAAAGCGACTAATTAATCATAATGGCGAATAAACACATCAGTTCATCAATTACAAATGTTCTGCCCGATATCGGTTGAGAAACAGAAAAAGAGTACAGGAAATGATATTAACGAAAAATTAATATTTTGTTTCGCTCTTCCTTTTGACTTTTTCCTCATCACAGACGAGTGGATGATTGGCAACCCTTGGTCCTGATACAAAGGAACGAATCGAATATTTATCGTGTCGAATAGTAGGCTGTATATTTGTAGTTCATTGGAGTGCGGCCTTTCTTGCGAAGCTAATAGTTGCTTAAATGTTAAACAAAATCTTCCCTCCTTTTATTGAATTCAGAAGATTATTACGGTGTTCACAAGCCAACGCTGAAAACTATCTTGAAGATAAAAATTGTCCAATAATCATAACGTATAGTTTGGAAAATGCAATATTTTGAAACATGTTTTAATTTCACGAAAAGAAGGTTGTTAGCCACCCGCACAACTTCCGAACAGGAGGTCGTTTCTCTGTCGGCAGTCCACAGTTACATTAAATTATTGGCTAACCTTCATATTAAGAGGATGTCTCTATTCGCAAACTCAGGTTACTTCGTACAGTGAACACAACAGAACCACTGTGAACATACACCTTGGTTTTATTTTAACTTAATTTTACTATGTACCATAATTAAATAAACCTCAGACAACAAGGATTTTAATGTACTATTAGCAGACTCATGCGATGCTGAAATTTGTTCACTTTCATTGCAACCCAAAAATATGATGCGGTTTACAGTTCAATAAAGACCAACAGAAGACCTCGTATTTCGATATACAATTACTAAGATGGCGGCGTTTAATGCAGATGTTTTGAGGATACTGAATTTGACTGCAGTCTGTACTGTGGTAGGCTACCGTGCGACATCGGTGGTGACAATGTACGCTTGGCAGCATTTCTCCCCTTCCAATTTCCACGCTATCAGGGACATGAGCTTGCCATAAACCCCTCTCGACAACTGTACACCGACCTGGCTTCCAGAGAACTTCTCTGTGCAGCTAGTGGAGGGTTTGGGGTTTTAGTGTTACTGTGTTTCTGGGATAGTCCGTCGTTTGGCATTCTGAAAAGAACGCAGCGTTTCAGAAGCTGAATGTTCCGTCCTCACATGAAAAGGTGGAAAAAACCTCGCTAGTTGGAACCGTTGAAAAGAAATAACCTTTATTTTTAGTTCAGTTATTTAGTTAGCCTTCTACATTAACTGAATAGGCAGAACAGTGTGGGTAACTTTCAGAAAATTCTTCTACCTCTGTATACCAATAGAGTAAACTTCATGGTTTCTTAAAATTCTACTGCAGACGTGTCAGACTCGCAGCTCTCTTCTATGCTTTATGAAGCCCGACTCAGTTATTCAATTATATGATTATACGACCCTAAATGTCCCAATTCCAATAATTTATTAATCCACGTTAAACAATTGTTTTATATTTCAGTTAAATAGTCTAAAGTAAAAACTAGTTCTAATAAAATAGCATTTGTACAAGCTTTTGGGAAAGCAGAGAAACGAAAAATATGTATTTAGTTTTAATTTAGAATTACTAAAATTAATCGTTAATGATTTTCCGGACCTATGTAATCGCTCCTGAACACTCACCTTCTTTCATGCGGCTGTCAGTAGACACTGAATGCTACATGCTGCCTCTATCATCAACACAATGATCGCCCTGATGATGGAGGCAGAAAGCACCTCTGAAACGTCGGTAAACTTATACCAGACTAAACGGCGCTACAATATAGAAGACAGCAATAAAAATATTCTGTTATATTTTCCTTTTACCAGCGTGCAAAGAAGGATGAATTACATAACTTGCTGGGAAAACTGTTCATTTATATTCTCTGCTTCTATGGTCCATTAGAATATGTACACATCTTCTTGCGATGTACTAGCAATCTTCACAATCCAGTACAAACAAAAGCTCTGAGATAAGCATAAAAATCTTCACTTTCAGTCGAGATAGTTGTTTGTTACGAAAAAAGGTATCACACAGTATCAGTGAAAAGGGCTTTATATTCCTCTCTTGTTTTATACCTCTTCTGACCACTGACTTTTTTGTGTGCTGAGTCCCAAACATTTTATGCCCGAGAGAATCCACAAAATCTCCCAGATTCTTGTTTCTCACGCCGCTTCGTACTTCATCTTCCTACGAACTCCTTTTGTTTCCTCTTTCTCATTCTCATCACGCTGTGGGAGCCCTCTTCTTTGCATCTTTCTTGTTGCCACTAGCCTGAGAGCTAGCAAGCGGGTTATGTTTTATGGTTGGCTGGCTGGCTGCTGACTCGAAACTAGAGGGGTTCGCAATACGTAATAAGATCTACTCGCCACACGCTGGTGCACGGCTATACAGGCGAGTGCCACACTCTTTTCATCCTCACATTGCCACAACTGAAAACTTCAGCATTAAATCTGCCCTTAGAAACATATTACAGACGTGTGAGCGACAAAATATTGATTTTACATTTTCGAGACTCATACACATTCTCGATCTCAGAAAATGACAGAATATTATCATTAGCTTAGTACATAGAAATCTCATCGCCAGAAAAATAACTACCCACAGGACAGGTGGTTGGATGGAAGCCACAGGTGATGACGTAGTGGTTAAAATGAAATATTGTGAGTCGAACCCCACTCTCTTACCCATGTCATTTTAGTGACTGTGCCAACAAGAAAAAAACAACACACACAACATTTGAATCACAAACAAATACTTGGTGAGATTTGAAGTTTTCACTGTGAGGAATATGAAGATGTCTGCACTCTTAGACGTTGATCATTTAGTCTGGCAGATACTGAACGATGTTTCAGAAGAGCGTAAGGCCTCAACAATCTAATTATTCAGGCAATAAGATCCTCTGAAACGCTGGTCAGTATCTACCAGACTACACTGTGCAGCATCCCAGAAAAGAGACGTCTTAAGTATTTGTTTCTCAACTAAAGTAACTTTACTCTGTCAACAGCCAAACGCTGAGTTAACGATTAAACTCTTGACTTAGGACAGCGGAAATTATAATGTGCTGCTTGGTCATTGATTCGAACACCCCTGCGCGGGAATAGATGAAAATGGATCAACCATGAAATAACAATTACCGGGGGGAAAATAATATATCTTAATAAACCAACGCTCCGATATCACTATGTCCACCACAGATCTGACTTTAAGACACCGGGAAATGAACTCGAGTCTCCGGGGTGAAAAACTGAAAACTAGCTGCGTATTATATCTCTGGGGTTCTTCTTTTATGAAAAGATAAAATTTATCCGCAGTCACTACGAGGAGGACTTAACTAACTCGCAATCTGTTCACCATTTTCTTCCTGTTTCTGTTATAATTCCATAATGTAATCATCCCACTGTGAACAGCTCGATCTATTTGTACAGATACGTCTACTGCATTGTTCTCATCGGACGCCCAACCTGGAGTACGAGCGTCCAGCTCCGAATGAAAGCAATGGAATTAGTTATGAACTCGTTAATGGAAAAGCATCGCTGAACGAATAAAATACTGTAATATACAGAAAGTGTATATGAGATTAATGAAGCATATTGAAACGATTGTAACACCATTTCCATTTCTAACATAGCAACGAGTATAAAGTCGATTCTTAGAACTGTCAACAGGGGAAGAAAATAAACTGAAAATGTTAGTTAACAAACAGTCATTAACGTGAAACAGACGATGTTTCTTTGCAATAACATGCACGAATTATTCTAATCAGTTGGCACCATTATATTGTAGATCATTGTAAACTAAGTGTACAAAATATAAAATCTAATGGCACGCATATATATATATATATATATATATATCTGTTCCTGATAACCAATATCCCGGGATAAATCCCTGGCTTGTTGTTCAATGATTTAAAATGTTTATTCTATGTATTTGCCTGCGTCGCAAACATCATCTTCTCATCAGCTTACATTCGTAGAGAAGGTTTAGTATTTGGTATTCTCTCCAAATTTCCGGATAGTTTTCCTACTTCCTCATATCATTGTATTAATATCATTTACTCCCACCTTTCTCTAATACTTCGTTGCTTTTATAGCCTAATTCTTTATTATGTATCTTTTAACAGCTCCGAAGAAAAGAAATTCTGCCAAAGATCTACTCATAAAATATAAGAAATTTCCCTCTGATTCTGTAGTAAAATCAATACATTTCTATGAGATCAGTAATGATCGGTTAATTTTAACCTCTTTGACATCAACAGACGTAGCGTGAAACAGAAATAAAGAAGTAATTTTACCAGTAATGAAACAAATATGTTTGCAAAGCATTTGTATGAAAATCTCGTAAGGATTACCTGAAATATAATGATACTATTAAAATGAACCTTTGGTAAATAGTAAATTGTGAATTGCATTGAAACTGTTTGATATTTTGTTGTAAATTCAGTGCAAAAGCGCAAGATATTAATTATGGAAGCAATGTCATAATATCGTGATTTATTGCGGTATAAATACAACAAATAATTGGTTCTAATTAATTATTAGAGATTATGTGAAATAAAAGATAACAGTTTTTCAAACTGAAACGTACAGTTCTTAAATACTTGTATTTTACACAAGGTATTACTTTAATTTTAATCGGTTTTTAATTCAGAATAGCATTTCATAGTAGATGTATTTCTACTAATTATCAGTGTAGGTTGTCTTTGATGTTCTATTTATCAGGCTACTGAATGTTTGATTTATTACACAAGAGGTACTTTGTGTGATGGTCATACTTGCATCTGCATTTGTAACAAATCTGTTTCGACGATTAGACGCGGATTACGTATGTACAAGTCTAGACACGATCATCATCATGTTTCAGCTTTCCCATCAAAATTCTCTTCCAAGTCCACCCACAACGTTTCAAAGAGTTGTAGATTCCATTCCCCTGCTGATTATCTGGGATTAATTCAAACGTGTGGCAAAATTCATCAATATGGCATGTTTCAATTTAGAGATTTGTTACGTAAAAATATACCGATAAACCTCTTTATTGTTGGCCATTGTATTCATAAGCTGTTTGATGCAATGTGCTATATCAGACATGAATTTCAACGGGACCATGTTAATTCCACTGATAGGGATTAGACCATACTCGATAACAAAATACAGATGTATGCTAGGGAGCAAGCAGTGATTCTGTTTGTAAAATATCAAAATAAACATAACTATTATTTCACTCATCAGAATCTCTGATGAGTATCATGGAGAATCTCAGCAATAATTCACAGCTTAGTTATTTATAGGCAACACAAATGTAACAGATTAAGTCTGTGATTGAAATTTCTGGTTACCAATTTTCGACATGTGCAGGTATACAAATAGCATATTATCTGTTGAAAATCCCCAAAAACAAACCGTAGAAAAGAAAAATTAAGCAATATATTTTAATATTTTATCCTATACTTAGCCTTACCCCTTGTGTGAATATATTTATAAGCATCTAGAATATATAATCAAGAAGTCAGATTTATTTACAAGCCTACAATTTAAACTGAGTGAAGGAAAAGATTTTAGTGCTGTTAAAAATGTCATTATGATTTCGGGGATGGTACGTCCGATTCCTTTATTTCTACGAAACAGATGAATAAATATTAGAATTTTAATTTTTGTTTTTCTTTCCCATTTTCCTGGGTCAAGATTTAAGGTACATTTATGTGACACATTTTTTAAGAACCTTGCTACAAACAGCCTAATATAATCTCTGGAACAAAGTCGTATTTAATTAATTATATTTTAATCCCTCACTGAGATCAAAATATGGATTGTGTTTTCATGGGCTGTGAGTGATGTACGGTTTAGTTAGGTAGCTACCATCGTTTCGTTGGAACATACTATTTCCAACCTCGCTTCACACCGAAAATTGAGGGAGTCTGTTCCTCTGAAACATTGGTATCTACTTGAAAGTCCACGCGGCATTACACCCCAGAAGACCAAAATCTCCATTTTCACCGCCGTGAGTACTTCTGATATCAACCCTTAATTTCAGTGAATAATTGGTAATAACAACAAATAAAAATATGACAAACAAGATATTCAGTAATTTCTGAACCTGTATGTGATATCAGTCAGAAACATTTTTAATAATTTACAAGGAGCATCCAATACATTAATATTACCCGACTGCTCGCGAGTTTGTGAGGAACAGTGTACGTGGCTCCAGGGTGTTTAAATTTCACAACCCCAGCTCCATACTCTCTGCATTTTAACACAGCGTCTGGAGATAACCTAATGATTATATACACACAGATACATACATGAATTCAAATTCACTGAATGAGTAATGTTTACTAGAAAATTAATACAGCCATAATCTACGCCTAACCGAGCACATACAGAGACTGTATTAAAATTTTATTACAGGTATATTGTTAAACTTCTTAAATTTCATTTTATTGACAAACAAAATTACTTAAGTGTGTACTGTGTAAACGTATTATTTTATAAAACAGGTTTACATTCCTCGTTCATACAGACAGAATTCTGAGCTCGGAGTAGGCCAGGACTTCCCTCAGTTGCATATGATGAACCAACATTCCCAAACGCTGGCCATATATCCTACAGCGCTAGTCCATTATGCGTATTAACTATTTAACCACTCACGTTTGCCGTGTTCTGACTTGATTTGCAGCAAAGTTTGTGACTATCATTAGAAGACGTACGAAGCCCGGGAAATGTGTGGACATTTGTACAACATATAAATTATCGCATTCGAGACACATTTATGCCATTAGGCTGTAACAATTACGGTATTGTATATTTTTAAATTATTTAAATGTTAACGTTTTACGTAATGGCGGCACAGGTTCGTACAGGCCGTAAGAGTGCGTTGTTACTTTACCCTGTATTTCCGTCTGATAGTATGGAATGTAATATAATCGATATGAAGCGACTTAAAGTGAATGTTATTCTGAACGTCTTTATTAAAGTCTTGTTGAAAGGAATTCCAAATTGGATAGGCCTACATAATTTCTAGCTGAACACCCTTTCAGACATCTTTTATGAAGTTTAATAACAAATTTACTTTGCGTAAAGAACAATTTATTAAAACGGAATGCAGTCAAATTAAATACAAAATTACAGCATGCCATCAAATGCAAAGAAGAGTTTTATAAACATACGAAACGTGTTATTTGAGCTCCTTTCTGTAATCTGTAAGTTTTTCTACGAAATATAGAACTACAGTTTCCCATAAAAATCACTGTCATTGCTGTAACTGGTATTGAAGCAGTGCTGAAATTACTACCAAACCCTGACTCTCAGGGGTTCATATACTTATTTTTCGCGGTCACACTCCTAATTAATATTTCGCACATCAGTAGAATGAAATGAAATTACAAGAATAAAACTTCTTTTGAAATTTAATGTTATAATTTACAGACTGGAGAATCCCTCTATGGACGAACACTGCATACTTCGGTGTTCAGTTCATTATATGGTTTCGTCCAGGGCTCAAAATACTTACATAAAATTAAATAAAAGTTATAGACATAAATACGGCAATTCAAGAAGCCACAGACTCAAGACAAATACAGACGCCTAAAGCCACATTATTGTACTCGAAAAAAATAGTAAAACTCTATTCATAGAATCCGAAAATGTACATTTTCCCTTACAACTCACATAAATGTTTCGACAATATATGCCAAAGAACTTAGATGCTTAAACATTTGTAATATTTGATATGATGAATTGATATAGAATCGAGGTTCGAAAGGAAATTTCGTCTCCTGTGCTTCTCTCTTACGTCTTCAGTGAAGTTTTCTCGGCGATTTTCTGTTTAGTTAGTTGTTATGCCAATAAATATGAACCGCTTTCAGGAGACCACACTTCCACCCCTGAAACCATTTCCCATAATGTATAAGTACATATTATGAAGGATAAACTTCAGAAGCCCGTATCTGTCCTCGATCTCTGATTATCCAGTACGATCCCAGTGCATTGGCAGTCGGCGATGAAGTTGTATGGTTCATAGAGGCACGTCGAAAGCAGTGTCGTCTCCAGTGGCAATTTCACCTTCTAGTTAAATTAGCCTGTAAGATGTTCCTAATGCGTTTCCCGTCACTGCAGGCAAATTCTGTAGCAGTCTATCAACTGTGAATCCTACTGGCTTGTGGAATGTCGAAGACAGACGACCGGGTGGCGAATGAGAACACTGAACCAAGTGCTCCATTCCTTTCTCAGTTCCTGTTTAATTACAACGCGTATGTAAACTTTAAATAAGAACTTACGAAGACCTCGTGTCATACGTAATAAATGAATTTTTCAAAAGCACTTTTGTTCAGATTTATAAAATAATTGAAGTTTGCAAGACTTTGACAAAACGCTTGTCGACGTGCGTCAGCAAACGCTTGTTAAAACGTCCTTAAATAAACCAAAAATATATACAAACAATATGGAAGTACAATGACGTCAGCATAAATTACAGCCATGAAGATGGTAGGCTATAGTCGCCTCTACTATGATTTCAGATATAATAAGAATTAAGTACAAAACCAATCATAAAATTTATAGTCAATGAAAATTATGTTCTTCGAATTCCCCGCTAAGAATCACGTTCCAAATTCTCTGTTACCGGCGAACCGACTAAGATCTTGAGGTAGACCCTACCAGGCCACTGGCAGCGTCTCATTCCAATGCAAAAACAGCATGAATCTGTACGTTTTTCTCTCGTACCTCTACAGAGCAGCTCGTTTCGTCCCTTCTCATGAATATCGATTCCGAACACGTTGTCACTTGTTGGGGCTGAGTCTTAGGTTCACTAGACGTGCCAGATCCTTGAATCCCTATCCGATGACAAGATGTAGGTTCATGAGGAAACATTGGTTCTTTCTCTGGTCGGTTTATCGACACAGCACATCGTTTGAACTACAGCCAAACTAACCAACCCTCTGGCAACACCCATGGGCTGTTTGCTTGTACTGCACTGCTTATTCAGTATCACAGACAATCAGGGAGCTGGGATCAACTTCTATTTGTGTTAGGCCTGTTTTATAACTACGCCGTGCGCTTTGAATTCGTCTCCAGTCTGAAGTAAATTAGGTCTACAGATTCGCTCACTTGAGCAAAGTCTGATAATATCTGGTACTTACAATGCAAATTCTGAACATGACACGACATCCCACAAATTAGCCATCTTTCTTCATTAATTTGTATTTAATAAATCTTACCTCAAACCTCCATAATTTTCAAGCCGCAATTTTAATGCCGTTGAAACACACAATATTTACATTGTTTCTCTTACTATTGTATGACTGAATACCACGAAAATATTATTGATTAGAAATGCAAAGCGCTGTTGCATTGATCATAAGTTCTCTTTGTGCTTTTGCATTATTTTACACTTTCGAAGAAACTGTTATTCGTTAGTCACTTTTTCGAATGGTACCGTGGTCTAACAAATAACTGAGGACGTTTCAGGGGCCCTTACTTCCTTCATCATCAGGAATATGAAGCTTTGTCTTCCATAAAATACAGAAAATGTCTTGATCAGCCGAGTAATTATCAGCTTCTCGAGGCAGACTCCTGTCCATGGATACAGATACTTGTGATTGAAGAATATATCATATAACACTTCTAATGGTTTGCATTTCTTGCTACCAGAGCTGCCGCAGTCAAAACAGATTTCAATTTTTTCCCCATTGCACGAAATGCACGATCTTACAATAAAACGTGATGATCATTGGCTTTTACATTAGAGGCTACTTAAAAACTTCCGTATGACGAGTCATATATAATAATAAAATTATAAACTATATAAAGTGAGTACTCCTACCTCCCTAGCCACATTGGTCGAGGGGAAAAGGTCAGACTAAGATAGGTACCATGGTCTTCCAGGTTGGGGGTTGGTCGCAAGGATAACAACCTTGCACCGTAAAAATGAAGATGTTCCGAAACCTCAATCATAGCCTCGGACAGACGGACCTAACAGAGGACCGAATGGAAGAGGAGAGGAGGCCATGGAGCGAATACGGACCGGAGAGCCATAGAAGAAGACCACTTCTAATGCAACTATGAACATTAAGAATTATTTTAACTCCTGCCACGCGAGACAATTTCATCCATTGACGTTCCACTTGTACGCTCTCCCATCACCCATTCAGAGTACTATTAACTTGTACAAGCAATTTGAGTTCAGTATTATTATTATTATTATCCCATCTATTCACCACTTTATAGGGTATTTACTTCCATGTACCCGACACAGACCTTGTCCCTAAGGTACACAGTGCAGCAGCTATTTCCGAAATACATTTTGTTTTTAATACATGCTACCTGTACTATATAGTTTTATTATTAGAGATGACTACATATTTTACGACAGCGTCTTTCGAATGATGTATGAAGATCCCAAAATGGCAGTTTTCTGAAGTTCCCTGAAGTTGTGTTCGGCCGGAATGTAGGCCAAATATTTTCTGAGTGACTTGGAGACAGTTCCAGTTTCTCATATAATTATTGGAAATACTTTTGCTTTCACTTTCCACATTCGCTGTATTTCAATGAAAAGGTATTTGTATTTCAAAATATTCTCCGCTTTCTTCTTAATCACATTCCTGTCAGTTGGTATTGCTTATTATTATTATTGTTATTATCAACGTAAATTGTACGGGTCACCTAGCATAGTGAGGATAGTGAAATCTAGGAGGCTCCGTTTGGCTAGGCATGTAGCACAAATGGGAGAGGCAAGGGGTGCATACAGAATTTGGGTAGGGAATCCATCTGTAAAACGACCACTGAGCATACCAAGAAGGAGATTGGAGGATAACGTCAAGATAGATCTTAAGAAGGTGGACTGTGGGGATGGCAAATGAATGGAGTTGGCTCAGGATCCTGGCCGGTGGCAGGCTTTGGTGCTATCGGTGTTGAACCTGCGGGTACTGTTACCAGGGAGTTAGTTAAAATTTCTTCTTTTAAACGATTTCGCAGCACTATAATATGTGTTCTCACGTAGTTATAATGAAGTTATAGTTGAAGTCGAGGAAAACGGGCACGTGTTAAGCCAATGTCAGACTTTGTAATAAGAAATAAGTATTTACATTTTTTTTTATTATTTGCAGGTAGGAGAGTTCGGAACTTGGAGTCGAACGGTATCCCGACAGCAATAGAAGAGTTCACGAACGGTAAGTGAAGCCAGCTATAAAGATTCTTGGAAGACAATAGGCTTCTATGAATTTGCATTTTGCACAATACTGTTTTGGTTCGAGAGAAATCGAATCGCTGCGAATTAAAGATCGC
>NW_019060547.1:392708-413197 GCF_000696155.1 Zootermopsis nevadensis | reverse complement strand
AATTCTTTTTACTGCCGACTTTACCTGTGCATCAAAATTTTGTATCCACTAATTTGTGTGCAATTATTATGACTCATGCCTGACCTGAAAATGTACGTTTCCATTGCCAATGCTTTTATCCTTGCTAGCCAAAATTGTGATTGGCTAACGATGATCATCTGAAATTCAAGCAGTAAAGGTATACCGCCCACCCCAATGCTTTTTGGACAAAGCAGAATGTCGAACTGAGAATGATTCCATTTTAGAGTGGCCGTTGGTGGGAAAACGAAACAATGGAATGGATGAAGCTGACTAGGCCAGAGATCAAGCAAACTGAACGAGGGGAACAAAACAAATGTTACTAATTGTCTGCAAGGTTGTTCCGTAGCTCAGGCGGTTAGTTTCTAGGCGCGAAAACCTTCTTTTACGCCCAGGGCAGTCAACACGGGATATTTGTCATGGGGAAAAGTGGCGCTGGGATAAACGTATCGCCTCCATCTCAATTTTGTTTCCATGGGAAATGTCGATTTTGCATTTTTTTTCAAATCTTGGTCTGTATCCCCTACATCCAGAGGTTTTATTTATTTTTACTTATAAGCTCCTGTCTAAGTCTAAAATAATGCCTTAATGTATAGACCATGATCTTTAGTATAGATCCCCTTCATCACATACCTTAATTTCAGAATTCTATACTCACGTTACCATTATTATTATCCATACGTTTTCTAGCTGATGAGTTATGATATTTAATATTTATCCCCACTGAACTATTCACATTTATCCATATCTGTAACAGACTTTATATCTTATTTGTTCCATAAAATACAAATTCAAAAAAATATAATTTTAAATTTATAAATTAAAAAGTATTTCATACTTAAACAATAACTTTCAATTTCTGCTAACAGAGTGTCAGTCAATTTACAAACGTGTATGTGGGACAGAATGTGAACTTAAAGAAGAGACGTGAACTTAGCACAACAATTTTTTATTATTAAAATACAGTAATATTAGACAATTGTTCTGTATTGTCTGTCGCATTTCACATGTAGCACACCATCTTCCTGTTACCATCGTCCATTTTCATTACATCATCATGATATTAATAACTATAATACTGTCATCAACAGCATTATGCGTCAGACGCGACATTCTAATCTATTAGTGAAATTAAGCTTTGAGCATGCTCTACTGACGCCGCGTAATCTACAGTCTCATTACCTGTCAGGTGACGCCCAGTAGTACCGATTATCTCCGGAATGCTAGGGACTGTTTTAAAAAAGTAAATATTTAGTTTTCCCATTGAACATTTGACTGAAAAGCTTCCAAGATTTAAGAATGATAACGCAATATCCAGATATGCTATGGCTATATTCTCAGGTGTGTTACTTTAGTGACAAATTTTCGTAATACGCAAAATCTCTGGCGTCTGCAGAAACAATTTTTACTGCGCACGACAATGGGTCAATGTCTTCCTCTCATTCATTGCTGTGAACGGTTTAGTGCTGCTGCTTCTTCCCCCCCCCCCCCCCCCCCAGGGTTTAAATATCAGCCCGCAGAGCGGTTATCCTGACATATTTTTTCCTACTTTTCATCAGTAACTTCAAGAAATAAAAAAAAATCTTCTATATTCTTACCAATTTTACTAATCCCAGTTTCAGACAGATAAAACCTTAAAACAACTTCATACGTTTACGTATTGTTCATTAATCATCCCATCATTCGACATTCAGACTCCCGAGTTACCGACAGCGTCCTTAAATAAATCATAAATAAATTACCCCTTTTGAGCTACTCTTGTATAAACTTCGGTGCGGATAGAGACAACTACCTTGTGAATATCCGTTCCGGGCTCACCCAAGCATGCCTATTACGTGACCAAATTCAATCGAGCAATCCTGGAGGAACCACCGCACGAGAGACAGTTGAAAAATTACTCCAAGGAACGGCAGGGGTCGTTCGCATACCACAACATTTACTTTGCCCATTGATCTCAAGTAGACATTTTAGAATATCATCAAACTGCTAATCCGCTTTCTCTTCTGTCCTGAAAAGAAAGCAATTCGACGATTACAGAGCAAATAGGTGTAAGTCCTTGGAGTCCGCGGAACAAAAAACAAATTTAAGAACGTTTTCGTAAATAATACGTATTGATTTCTTCAAAACAAACAGAAATATGATTATACAATTTCTACAAAAATGGAAGGATAAAGTCATAATTTCGCTAAAATTACCAGTAATATGAAATACAGGATATAAAGTAACAATCATACTTCGGTTGTAATTCTCGGACTTACAACTCTTTACACTGTTACTGGCGAATAAATATAACCATTAAGAACCTTATAGGCGACTATCAGCTTCTCAAGAAGGACTGCATGTAGATTGCCCTTTTTAGTTGGAAACAGAACAACTATTATCGATTTTTCCCATTTATATTCTGTCTTATTCATTAACAGATGAGGAATAAAGGAAAAATTTTAAAAGCTTTTTTCCAGTATTCAAGTAAGTGTGTTCACCATTTACAAAGATATTATCTGTGTGTACTGGATATCAGACCTTAATTACAGCAAGAAGTGCTTTAACATCCATGACCGAAAGACGTGTAAAAGATTCAGAATTATTACACATTATTACGATTTAAGATTTACGAGCCAGCTTTATGTTCCACGAACTTATATCTAGAACATGGTACAAGCCTCTGACGTGATGGGAAGTGCAATGAAAGGGAGGTCTGAGGCAGAAGGTTATGGCAACTGCCACGAGACGGCGGCTCACGTAAAAGCACGTCATTTAGTTTGTGTTATTCATACTACTTGTAGGTGGCACAAGCCCATGAAGACGAAATGATAATTGGACCCAGGAGATGTTGTTAAACATTATGCTTGTATTTAGGAACTACTGCGAGCAAGTTAATCACGTTTAGAGATTAGATCTACAGAAGCGAGGTTTATCAGCATTGCATTCATCTAAACAGGTAATTTTATCATACATCTACAACAAGTATGTCAAACTCGCGGCCCGCGGGCCGCATGCGGCCCAAAACGAATATTTTTGCGGCCCAGCCAATATAACGATATGTATGAAACGTTCTAATAAAAATTTCGTAACTTAATTTGAAGGCAAAATTCTGTGAAGTTGGCGTGCCTGGATTTTACAAATATTTACCTGTCAGGTTTGAAAATACTCGAAAATTTGCATATGAAATTATTTCCATGTTTGGAAGTACTTATCGGTGTGAGCAGTTATTTACAATTATGAAAGGAAATAAGTCTCCTGTCAGATCCAGAATTATTGACATTCACCTTGGGTTAGTTTTGAAAGTAATCGCTGCGAACAAGATTTCCCCCGAAGTAGGAAAGATAGTAGCAGAGAAGAGATGCCAAGTGACAGGAAGAAAACATTAATTTTATCGTTGTTTTTGTTCTTTTTTTATACTATACTTTTCGAAATAAATCTACGTTTCTATGAAAATCAATTTTTTTATTTTTTTAATTTTTTTTTTACTTTTGCCCGCATAAACTTGAACCTTATTTATGTGGCCCGTGTTAGCCTTTAAGTTTGACATGCTTGATCTACAAAATGTATAGCCAATGTCAGGCCTTAGAACTTAATGAAGGGGGTAAAACTAAATTGACAACGCATTAATGGAGAAACAAAAAAAAATGAGGAATGATAACCACTATTCTACTCAAGAAATTCTTCGCCTTCTATACATTCAGAAAATTCATTAACGTGTTTGCAAAAGTCCGTCAACAGACCCCTGTCCTGAATCATTTGAATGAATTTCACACACTAACATCCTCTTATACTCTAAAGTTTTGTTTCTTATGATTTAGAAACAAAAGTGAAAACATTAACCGATTCTGTAATTCGTCAGCATACGTGAACACAAGAGAATATGTCAAAAGTAGGATATTCATTTCATTAAAGAACTCTAGCAATAACTTCTGTCAAATATTTCATCCCACTACAGGAGCCAGCCAGTTTTCAATCAGAAGAAGTGCATAATCGTTATGATACTTCAGCTGCACACATGACTACGAAGTGTCCTTCCCTCAACATATTTATTCTCTTAAATACATAAGTCTATGTGAGATGTGTCAGATACGTGATTCCCAGCCTTGTTTATAAACACTCAATAAATTAAACTTGACCTCCATGAATTTTCGACGAAGTTCAAAAGACTAAACTGGAGAATCTAAAAAGAATTACTGATAACTATTCATCTTTCCACTATTTTAATAAATTGAGAACTATATAAATCATCTTGCCAATTTACAAACCTTTTTTCGTTGGAAAGGTCCTTCATAATCTAATAACATTGAAACAGAACTTTAAACTGACGTTTCAAACGTTCTTCCTAACATTAGGGCAATAAGCAAGCCTTTCCAACCAACCAGAAAACCAGCTAGTGAACTCATCTCCTACCTTAATTAGCTTTTGGGTTCATTGATTAATTGGCACGGCCTAGGCTACTCATTACCTTGATGATGGAGGCAGCAAGCGCCTCTGAAACGTCATTAAATTACCAGACTGCACTGCGCAACAACCCAGAAGAATTATCTTCGAATAGTAAATTATTTGGAAAACATCATGGAAAAGATACCTTACTTTATAAATTCGCACGCGAAGGATACAGTTAAAATGAGTCTCAGTGAAATTGGTTATAATACATAGACTGCATTGAATTAGCACACATTAAGATCCCAAGAATAACTTTTATTTTTACCGTCTGATTGTTCCTTTTCGCAAGTACTGAAGTCCAGGAGTGACATTCTACACTACTGTTGCGGGCCTGCGCAGTTCCCAGATCCTTCAGGATACTGGAAACCAAGTGACTTAGTGGTTATACTCATATTCTTCAGGAAAATGCTGGTAGGGCATGTTGAATATGAAAAGAAATTCAATGAGATTGAAGACAGATTTCTGAAAAACGCACCGGTACAAAACCGACCGCCCGACTTCACACTCCCGTCAAACGCAGGCTCCACCAGACGCCACCACAGCCTCGTTTGCATTTCTTGCTACCAGAGCTGCCGCAGTCAAAACAGATTTCAATTTTTTCCCCATTGCACGAAATGCACGATCTTACAATAAAACGTGATGATCATTGGCTTTTACATTAGAGGCTACTTAAAAACTTCCGTATGACGAGTCATATATAATAATAAAATTATAAACTATATAAAGTGAGTACTCCTTGGAGTCCGCAGTGGCCGCGCGGTCTGAGGCGTGGGCCTTGTGCCGCTTGGTCGCTGGGACTATGGGTTCGAATCCCACTCAAGCCATGGATGTTTGTCCGCGTTTTTCTGTGTTGTGTTGTCCTGTGTACAGGTAGAGGCCTTGCGACGGGCCGATGCCTCGTCCAACTGACAAATAGAACAAAGTCAACGAAAGTTGGAACCCGCAGTGGTCAGGCACTTGAAGAACGGGTCGTTCCCAGTATCCCAGTTGAGTACTCCTTATTGTATTTCCTTTATTACTGTACATATTGAAGAGAATGAAAATCGACATCTCATAGCCGCCCTGGTACTGAACTCCTGCTGTTACAGCATTTGGTTAAATATTTGTGGATTACACAACCTTTTGACCATACACGGACTGGAAATCAATTGAATGTTTCTGCCTTATGCTAATTGCTTAGAGCATTCCTAGATTACGAGGCTGGACTACGGATAGTGTCGACCCAGCTGGATGTTATGACACCATCAAACCGCATGTTAGTAATTATCTTGGCGCATGGAGTGGCTAATGGGTCGCTAATGTTACCAACATACCCGCCTCTTCTCTTCGCATACCGCCAACACCTATGCGTAGCTTCTGGAGGTTAACTGTACGAACATTATCAAGCATCTACTGGCTGGTCTGCATCATCGTGTAATGCATTGGAAGGTTTCTTTAGGCACGCTCGTTTGAACTACAATCTAATTTGGGTCAAAACATACCAAATGCAAATACAATGTTCTACACTCATTTACAAAACACCATTTACCTAGATAATTAGTCCCACAACGAATAATAACTTTATGTTTTTTCTAACAAAGATATAGCACCATTACCGACTTGATGGGGTTGTAACTTTGGACAGTCAGAAACTAGTCTATTAAAACTGCTGGAAAATGTGGGCTCTTCTCGCACAGAATTAATTCCGTTATATAAACATTAATAAGAGGATTATAGAAGCGCAACCCACAAGCTTCTTGTGCGAAAGTATGTTAGAAAAGTAGTTTTAGTATTTATTTGTGAAGGCTTACAAGAAAATTCTAATGGACCTGACACAAAACATTCACTTTGTAAGATGCGGAAAATCTTCAGCAATTTTTCTCTTGCAATCGAGTCTTGTCTAACAACCGAAAAACATGCAAGGAGCAAGCAATATGTGAGACCTAGGACGTAGACTGCATTCAACTATCACAGGAGAGGTTTGAGTGTTATTTGCTTATGGTCACAGTAATGAACCTTTGAATTCATTACCAGCTGAGCGAGTATCAAGTTAACAAGGTGGCTTCTGCTCAGTAGATTGTTCAAAACTTCTAACGAATGAAGTTACACTTGTGATAAGTAAACATGTTTTATGACATTTAATATTCAATACGACAAAATAAAAGTAATACAGAGAAGGTGATAATGTGTTCATGTAATTAAGTATAAAACTAAATGTTAAAAATATTTCATTTTCCTTTCGTGTGCTGTGTACAATTATAAACCTTCGGTGTTTATAAATAAGTTAATCAATTTTTCAGATATTGTAACCGCCATCCATAAAAACTCAGTAAACCAATATATATATATATATATGTTGTTAGCATCAATGCTCTTTCTGCCAACACCTAGCAAAAGCAGCGCCCAAATTTCGTAATAAAATAAAATAAAGCAAACAATAATTTTAGATACTAATAATATCCGAAAGTAACAATTCTGAAATTTCAATATAATTTATGATTTATATTCTACTTTCTACTTCGTAGAGCGTCTACGACATAATTTACTCCCTTCGCTCAGTTACGTTAGAACCTTTATCTTATAAATACCTAATTCTTTGACTGTAGACAAAATAAACCATTCATCTGAACGCTGCGGAAAATTTATATTAGAAGAACTTATTTCCTTGTATACGTGATTCAGCAACGAAGAAATTGTTTTATACAAAGAAACTGTAGAGAACGCCAGCTACTTCAATTTCTTCAGCTGCTCCGTAAGCACAGCAATTCCATTTTTGCCACTAACAAACGGCATGGAATATTAAAATTCTTATTTAACAAATTACGAAAAATTCTTACGTAGAAAAGTAGCGCGCATTGCTTTAACGTCCATATGTTCATATTCACCAGAGATTGTTTGTATCACATATTAAAGCAGGGACTGCACACGCAATTTGCCACTCTTGGAACTAGACCTATGTGTACACAAACTGATTCATGGTTTTGATGCCGACATTTCAGAGCTCCACCCGTCTGCCTGAAACATTTACAAATCTGCGCGCTTCTAAATATATTATTCAAGTACATCTCGAGTTTCTCTCCTAAAAAATATCACTATCATTACTGTCATGACAACGGCTTATGAAAAGCAACGCCATATTTTAAAGATGTGATGTTTCGCATTCTAAATTTCCCTTCCAGTAAAATAATTAAACTACACTTCAGACACATGAAATAAAGTTGTGTAGCTTACCACTCTAAAATTACTTCAAGGTCAAGTTGGCCCTATGGTTAGTTAAGCACCACGCCACGTTGATGTGTGGAAGAATGGAGGTAGATGTTAACCTCATCACTAGATAAATGTAGTAACCTTCAAGGACTTCCCGCCTTATCAGTCGGAAACAGCCACCTGTAATAACTGAGTTGGCCATAAAATTCGTTTTAAAGTCATGACAAAAAAAAACACGTCCTGTAAGAAATCGAACGTCCATCTTAAAG
Organism: Zootermopsis nevadensis; assembly: GCF_000696155.1. The sequence continues at coordinate 405,296 of NW_019060547.1, read as the reverse complement.
CCAGTGAGCTAATCAGACACAGACTTCAGAAAGGGAAGTTCTTTATTTACGTCTGATCGGAAAGCAATTCAGCACAGAGAAGTTTCGTTTCTAAAGGGAAATAATTTATGCATGGAAATCTAATCTAACTTAAATTATAGGACTCACTTTCAATTTCACTTTTACCATCGATGATTTTTAGAAAAGATAGCAAGAAGTTGGAATAGGCACGTCGAACGCACTACGGTTTAAACTGACCCTGGTTTCATAGTTAAAATATACATTTCGTGTTTAAAGAGACGGACTTAAGGCAAACCTTGTTTCTGTTCACGTAACTCGTTCTCACTGAGAAGCTAAGATTTTTTCTTTTTTCGTAAAGAAATTTCGATTATCCTTCTGCAAGTACTGGGATCAACCAACTTCCGTCTTCATAGCCAACTTTTGAACAATTTTATGGCTGTAAACCCGTGAAGAGCAAATACTGATTTTGTTATTGTCTATTCCGTTAAGATCTCTTAACGGAAGAAATGTTCTTTGCAGTCGTTGATGTCTGTCTTCAGTCCTGAAGATGGAGGCAATATTTTCCTCTGAAACGATTAAATATACAAGCAAGTCGACGCAGCGTTGTAATAAAAGAGATCGATACTGCCATCTTCACCGCCGTTAGAACCTCAGATCTCGTACATTCTCTGTACTTATTTGTTTTTTCGATTATTTTCCTACCTTTACAAATTTTTTTTAAAAAAAGTATCTAATCCGTAAACTTCTTGAACGTTATTAAATATTTCACTTCCGCTCTTTGAATGATACTAACGTGTGATCACAATGATGATCAATGTAAATCTACAAAATTTTCTTCTGTGAAAATGGAAATTTTATGAACCTGCTGTGTTCACTTCCTAAATGTACCGTGTAGAAGCCACCAGTCCGTCGTTTTAACGGATGTAACGGGGGTGGCTTTCAGTGACTTTTTTCCCCACACAGCCCTCAATGTCGCAGAAAGGATACTGATCTTTGTGTGAACTGGTTGTGCGCCAAGGGAGGATTCTCTTGGAGCGGACACAATCCTGATTTATCCCGTACTGTATTTTATTTTCTCTTTCCCGGCGCGTACCGAAGAGCAGCAGACAAGTATATTCTACAACTCAGCTGCAGTTCGATCGCCTCTCTCGCCCTATTATGGGCGTTTCTCTGACTTACCGTCCGGCTGGCTGGTTTGTCCACCTGTCCTCCGGACAAACAATGCGAAAAGTTCATTCCGCCTTTCTGACAAGATAAATATACGACTGCTCTGTGATTCAACGCCGTGAACACGTTACAAGATCGAAGTTTATGAAGCAACGCTCTAACAGACACGGTCAATTTGGTGAGGTTGTGTGGGTACATTGTCCCCCATTCGCATCAGACCTACGAAATCAGGAATAAGCGTATTTTTTAAAAGAAATGTGTAACGCTTTCCCCAAGCGGGAATGACGACAAAGTAAAACATAATTTTCTCTAATTTCCTTGTTTATTCATCCCCCAGCCTATGATACATATTTGCTGCAACAGCAAAAAGTAGACTTTCCGAACACGCTCATTTTCATCCAAGTTTAATTCAAGAAACGTTTTAATATTTAAAAAAATATTCACAAGATGCGAGATTCTAAACTAAGTCCACAGTTGCAGACTTCCTTAAGAAGCTTAAATTAACTCAGGTGGTAAAGAAATTTCCTGACGATTATGTAGCCCGCAGGTTCGTTGTCACATTTACGAGAACTTTCGTTTTGACCCTATCCAGACCTACTTTAATCCAATTCTCACTTTAACACTCTATATCACTAATTATGATTTCAATGAGATATATACGCACGTATATAGTTATGTGCATTACTTATAAAACGGAACATGTGTTCAAATGTATTCAAGTGGCTATGGTAATTCGATATCTTGAACCTAACCCCAGGCAGGTATACGTTAAGCGGGATCACGCCCGGGGTGACCTGTACGGATGTAATCACCCGTATTTCCGAACACGTTCACAACTCCGCTGGGGTAAACATTCTATCAACTTACGTCACTGGCAATGCACAGGCGAGAGAGACGGGTAATAATACACACGAAAGTATTGAGAGCAGAGAATGTTGTTCTGGATTCAAGCAATTCTGTAGCAAGAAACAGGGATGATATTACGTAACATTCACGAACAAGTTGTGGACGGATAATATTAGATGATCAGTTCATACTCATCTGTCTTTCCGTAAATATTAAACTAGGTCAAATAATTTATTTTGTGTTAAATTTGGCGTTCCTTAGTAATGGAATTAAATGCAGGTGTTCGTGAAGAAGACGAATATGTGAATATGGGTACTTAAGTCAGAGGAATTAACCGGGGAGTGGGGGAAACTAAATTCTGACAAGCTTCATCATTGTAATAATCTCAAATGCCATTGTAATGAATTAAGGCATATGAGATTGGTGATACATACAGAAAAAATGGAAGATTATATATTAATATAATTATTTAGTCGGTAAACTAAAACGAACAGTTTGACAAACTACTAAAATGGATTTCACTTGCCCTGATTAATCTAGTTCTGAACAGGTTCAAGTAATAGGCTATTTCATAAACGGTAACAAACCTTTGGGTTCAATAAAGGACGAAGTTTCGTATTATAAACTGTCTGAGCGACTATTAGCTTCTCAAAGATGATTCTGCTACAATGAGTTAATTATTTATTCTTTTATCAGTATGAGTCGAGAGACTTCTTCAAACGGGACTGATTAAAAGTATAAATTTAACAATTTGAACACCATACAAGTGTAATTTAGTAATATCTGCTCGAGAATCTTTTTCAAATCCCTTAAAGTATAAGGTTTCTTGTCTATTATCCACGTACTTTCATAAGAGGTTAATATAATCGCACACGCCAGCTTTGATTAATATATGTGGCACTATTAAGAAGATGGCAGATCAATAATTCAATCTCTCAGCTCACATCTAGCAGGTTTCCTTCTTCGAAACGGATAGTACCACTACAAAAGAAAACTATTGTTCTTTCCGTCTCAATGGTCCCTTTGTGTATCCTTCAAAGAAGATTTTTCCCTTGTCAGGAGGACAAGATGAATGCCTATCTAAGGAGATTGAAGGAGACGAAAGAAGAAATAAATGTCATGGACAGAAGGGGTAGTATTCGGCGTAAGGGTCGGGGGGACTTCACTGAATCCAATAAAGAATAGTGGTTTAACTACAGACGAAAGGAAACAAACAATTACTCAGCCGTAACAACACACTCATATAATCATGCAAGTTTAATGGATACTGACAGGGTTGTGGAGAATTCAGATTAATTTCTTACTAAACGTTGACTGCCCGAAACTGAGTTCATTGTAGGTCATCTGTATACAAATAAACCACCACTACGATGTTTTCTAACTATCAGTCTGTCTGTCCGTGTCTGCAAATTTCATCTCCGATACTGCTTATCAGATTTCGTTTTTCTCTGTTGTTGATTTGTGTACTAAAAGTCATGGATGGAATTAGTTTTGGTTCATATCAACCTCATCTTCGATTAAAATAAAATCTAACTATATCTATCTTTTCCAGAAATGGCTTGTGTAAAACACGTACACGTCGCAGAACAGATAAGAGTGTAGTATCCATTGTCTGCAGAGACACGCGCGTTAATACAAAGCTACTCACTATATTTAGAGCGATAAATTGGGTTAGGTTCTTGTTTTTCGTTAAATATTCACATAGAAAAGGTGTTTCATATTCAAAAATTTCAGTATAAGTTACAATCGATATGATACTTAATTAAGAGTCTTTGTTGAGAAAACGACAGTCGATCAGCTGGCCGAGATATTCCTCGCCTTTCGTAGATCTTAAAAGTTTACTGAGGACTTCATAAGAGCATAAAATAGTGCGTTAGTGTTTCCACTACGTTCATATAAACATTTCAACCTACTCATTAAGCGCACTTTGAAAACATGTTTGCAGTAAGACCTGCAACAGAAAATTAAAAAAAACGTAGGATTCAGGGTCGTGACCCCTGTTGAAACGCAGTGTCCGGTACGACCCCTCTGCTACTTCGTTGTGTCACTAACGGTTCAGATATTCTGTTGCGGCAATTTATTAAATTCATAGTTGACTGAATTTGCGTGTGATGTAGACAGACATCCACCACAAAGCGTTAGCTGAAAGCTAACATTTTGCCATCTTGCTCGCCAGTTTAATAGGCAGATGTCATTGGGTCGTATCGTTACATTATTTCATTTAATGGCTATTGGTCCGGCTTCGAGATTATAGAAACTGTGTTACTTGCACAGTGGGGTTATAGTACGAAATAATTTATGAATATGGCCAAGGTATCATACCAACAAGGAAATTGAACTTCCTGGTCATTTGTAGCAGTTCCTTACGAGAGATATAAATCTATATCACAGACATATTCCAAGTGGAGGAGCCAATTTCCGTCAAACTTATTCTTCTTGAAAAATTACGACTATCGTGCCAACATTCCGCTCTCCCACTCCTCTAAACTTTTTAAAAGTTTTCTTCGGCAATGTTCGGATAACATTCTCAGCCAAGAAGGTAATTACCCTCCCATTAAAAATATTGGCTTGCACGCGCCTGATGATTAGAAAAGGGGGAGATGGCGATAATGTGACGGAACAAGTTAGGTAACTGCACAGCGTGTCTGGAGAAATATAGGCCATTTTCAGTAGAAATATTTTCGAGGTCTCAAACTATGTCAGCCTTTATACGAAACGTTTCTGAGACCCTGTTTAAAAAAATGCGTACTCTTACAAATACCTTTAAAAATGGGCTTCGAAAGCAGATATACGTAGTTAAATTTTTAATTTTCTGTTAAATTTATGGAAAATTGTGTTACAATAAAATACAACTTCTACAATTTTCTCTTGTGTATTAAAATATGATTTTACAGCTGAGCTGTTGAAGAGAGACTTTTGAAATGCTGACATTCTTAATATTTTTCATCTCATACACATGTGGCAATAGCTGTATTATAGTTAAAATTGTAATGATTCTTCAAATTAGTTTATATTGTATTGACAAACTTATAACAAATTTTCGTTTATAAAGCTATTAAAACAATGCAAAATAAATTTAAGATCTGCACTTTAAACGTATGGACTAATGCTTCCTGAACTACCTCTTTGGACAACCCCAAAAGCATCTGGAATATTAAAATCACCTGCGTCTATTCCTTTCGAAAAGTAAACCAAGTACGTTAGTAAAAACAAAGCTGCCCCTGAAGCTTAATTAAGCACAACGCGCAATGCAGACATGTGACGGAGTCAAGATACAGCTCTTAATCTTGACATTAGCATATGAAAGTTCAGAAAATCTGCAATTTCTTTTTGTGTTACGGGTCCGTTAACCTTGGAATTAGAACATGGACACAAGATTTGGAATCGGGTAAAACATCTTTTTGTATGAATGGGAACCCGGTTTGGGATGGATATTACTTCCATTTGATGGCAGCAGCGAGGACCTCTGAAACGATGGTAAACTTCTAACAGTCTGCATGACGCTACAACGCAGAAAACAGCCATATTCGATTTAATTCAAGGTTGTGAATACAGTAAATATGATCTCCCTCTTCGTTTTGTGGCTGGTAGATGGCGGAGTTAAAACAGGATTTACCTTACAGCGCACACGACTCATGTATTAGTTTTCTGGATTATAGACAGTGGATTTATTGCCTGATATTGAATACACCGCATTCGGTCTGTGTGTTCGTTTTCTGGCTTTTTAAACAGAAGAGTTTAATGCGTTGTTATATAAACAGCATATGACGCATAATTGTAGTTTTTACTTGTGGGTGATGGAGTTTCATACAAGTACAGTAATATGTTAATAAATTTTAATTGGAATTGGAATGGTCACACTCTATCACTAAGTATGTTATTTAAGGCAGAGGATTGATTGTGTTAAAATAAGTTCAAAAACTGTCTGTATTTACTAATTATCGTTGACCGAAACATTCGTCATCTGATAATAATACACGAACGTGTAACTTGCAGTGAAATTACAAGTTACCTAAGCCTCTTATGTACAAGCTGAAATAATTAGTAACGTCTAATGGATGGATCTAGGTTATATGAGTCTGTTCTGTGTCTAAAACGAGAGTGCGTTTCGCAAGTGCTTCATTTGTTAAGGTATTCAGTTGAAGAAGAGCTTCTAAAGCTTGAACACGGTTCCTGCTCTACATGGTGCATTAATATTCGTCAGAAGAGCTTCCGTACATCAGCATTGTTAGCGTTACCGCATTCTCAGGCAGAGTACCTGACCGGCAATTCGTGGTGAAGGGGCCATCGTCATCAGTATCATTACAGCTATTTAAAAAGCGGAACAAATTGTGCTTGGTTCCTATTGCAGACGACGCGGGGTTTCCCATCAGGAGAATATAAGAACCTTTCAACGAGAGAGTCTGTGGTCTATTATTATTCTGACTGTGAATACGATCCTTCATTAAACAAACAAAATACATTTTAAAGGACAGAGTCCAGTAATAGGGTAATTAACATTTGGATTTAAAAAGGCGGAAAATTTCTTCACTAGATAAGAACATATAAGGATCGTACCTAAAAATGTAATTAGTTGCAATATAAAACCGTTATTATATTACTTTGTTGTTTTAAAAAATTGTAATGATTCTTCAAATTAGTTTATATTGTATTGACAAACTTATAACAAATTTTCGTTTATAAAGCTATTAAAACAATGCAAAATAAATTTAAGATCTGCACTTTAAACGTATGGACTAATGCTTCCTGAACTACCTCTTTGGACAACCCCAAAAGCATCTGGAATATTAAAATCACCTGCGTCTATTCCTTTCGAAAAGTAAACCAAGTACGTTAGTAAAAACAAAGCTGCCCCTGAAGCTTAATTAAGCACAACGCGCAATGCAGACATGTGACGGAGTCAAGATACAGCTCTTAATCTTGACATTAGCATATGAAAGTTCAGAAAATCTGCAATTTCTTTTTGTGTTACGGGTCCGTTAACCTTGGAATTAGAACATGGACACAAGATTTGGAATCGGGTAAAACATCTTTTTGTATGAATGGGAACCCGGTTTGGGATGGATATTACTTCCATTTGATGGCAGCAGCGAGGACCTCTGAAACGATGGTAAACTTCTAACAGTCTGCATGACGCTACAACGCAGAAAACAGCCATATTCGATTTAATTCAAGGTTGTGAATACAGTAAATATGATCTCCCTCTTCGTTTTGTGGCTGGTAGATGGCGGAGTTAAAACAGGATTTACCTTACAGCGCACACGACTCATGTATTAGTTTTCTGGATTATAGACAGTGGATTTATTGCCTGATATTGAATACACCGCATTCGGTCTGTGTGTTCGTTTTCTGGCTTTTTAAACAGAAGAGTTTAATGCGTTGTTATATAAACAGCATATGACGCATAATTGTAGTTTTTACTTGTGGGTGATGGAGTTTCATACAAGTACAGTAATATGTTAATAAATTTTAATTGGAATTGGAATGGTCACACTCTATCACTAAGTATGTTATTTAAGGCAGAGGATTGATTGTGTTAAAATAAGTTCAAAAACTGTCTGTATTTACTAATTATCGTTGACCGAAACATTCGTCATCTGATAATAATACACGAACGTGTAACTTGCAGTGAAATTACAAGTTACCTAAGCCTCTTATGTACAAGCTGAAATAATTAGTAACGTCTAATGGATGGATCTAGGTTATATGAGTCTGTTCTGTGTCTAAAACGAGAGTGCGTTTCGCAAGTGCTTCATTTGTTAAGGTATTCAGTTGAAGAAGAGCTTCTAAAGCTTGAACACGGTTCCTGCTCTACATGGTGCATTAATATTCGTCAGAAGAGCTTCCGTACATCAGCATTGTTAGCGTTACCGCATTCTCAGGCAGAGTACCTGACCGGCAATTCGTGGTGAAGGGGCCATCGTCATCAGTATCATTACAGCTATTTAAAAAGCGGAACAAATTGTGCTTGGTTCCTATTGCAGACGACGCGGGGTTTCCCATCAGGAGAATATAAGAACCTTTCAACGAGAGAGTCTGTGGTCTATTATTATTCTGACTGTGAATACGATCCTTCATTAAACAAACAAAATACATTTTAAAGGACAGAGTCCAGTAATAGGGTAATTAACATTTGGATTTAAAAAGGCGGAAAATTTCTTCACTAGATAAGAACATATAAGGATCGTACCTAAAAATGTAATTAGTTGCAATATAAAACCGTTATTATATTACTTTGTTGTTTTAACTACATTCAGACATTTATTTTTGTATATTGACAGAAATTCAGGTGCAGCGTATTGTATATAATTCGTTTGTTTCTTTTAAAATTTGATCTTCTGTTACATTCTTCAAATATAAAGGACTCAAATACTTAACTACGATAAATATTAACACACATTCATTAGAATTATCAGCAGGCATAGACTTATTTTAAAACTAAGTTCTCATGGCGGTGAAGATGTAGATATTTTTTCGGGGTTGTACCACTGCGTGGACTTGTAGTTAGATTCCGACGTTTCGGATGAGAATATTTCCTTTAACTTCAACCCTCTCTTGAAGAAGGAGGCAGTGTGTTGTTGTATAATTACAAGTCCACGCGTGTTCCAAACCAGAAGACTTATATACCGACAACTCTTAAACTGCGTACACAATTTAGTTACCATTTCAAGCGTAACTAATTGAAGTTGAATAAGCAATGTCTTAATCAAACTTACCTCAATTGTAAAGCATGTATAAAGGAAATATTTAGAATAAAGCCAATATATAAACTTCCTTTCCGTATAGACGTATTTACGTCAAATTCTTCGGAACCGTGGTTCCACTATCACTTTTTCCTGAGTTGAATATATAACTTTTCTATTATGAACTCATCAATTCAAAATAAATATATTAAAATCAAATTCTTTGCTATGCCTTGTCTGATACGGCAGCCTCTTGAAGTCGCGTCTATCAGCCATTAACCCAAATGCTTTCAACGCAGTGAGAAATAAAACAGATGAGATACGTCTACTGTTGGTACATCAACCAAATAATGCATGAGTCTGCTTTTAATATGAGGTTCTTAACTGAATACATCGAGTCCCTATGCAGCTGTATTACAACAACACGTTCATATACGAATAAATTTCCTTCCGAAAAGCACAGTACTGGAGGCATTAATAATGGCAGCTGACAGGTAACAATGGCATGAAGGATGTCATAATTAAAACCGAAAAAAAACATCAGATTCCATGCTTGTGGCGAGAATTAGTCATGAGCAGTAGTGAGAAGTGCGACATAAATGTACATGAGTAAAACAGCGTAGTAGTTGAAGATGAATACCTCTAAATCAGCACTAAATATTAAATAATGTGTCACTTTTAAATATTTCAGCAACAAAGAACAAAGTATACATTTCCACATATAAACATACGGTAGAATAAATAGTTATGTGACATATAAACTCATAACTTATCACACTTCAAAATTAAGTTCTATAATAATTATGGCTTGAATAAGTCCCAACTACGTAGTCAACCACAGCACTAACTGAAAATAACATTAAATACCCGAAGTTATTATAATCATCGTGTTCGTAATAATAAATCGATGAATTTATTTATTTGCTTGAAGAAATAAAATCGGGTAAATATAATAATAAGTTAAATTAATTTTAAATGTATTTTCCAGAAGCTACTATGTAATGAGCTTAAGTGACAACGGTCAGCACCGGCTCATGGGCATTTATGATGATGCAGAATAATGCGTAAACTCGTCAATAATTATGAATAATAATGCAATACTAACATAATATATTTTAAAGGGACACCAACTACTGGATAATATGTTGTTTTTGTTTGTAATATGAAAATAATGATTTAATACAGACTTTTTTAAAATCCAAAGAAACTGTGTCAACTGTGAACCTTGTACAGACTTCATTTCACATTTATAAGATATTTTCTTCCAAAGATTCCGTTGTCTCTTTTCGGATATATATTCGGATGGGAGCGAAATGTAGAAGCAGGGAATTAATATACAATTTAACGATTTAACGCCAATCAAGAGGACAGATATCGCGTCATTAGAAGCCAGGAGTGTTAATAATTTTTATTTTATTTTTATAAAATGATATAAATTGCTAACAAGGATCTCCCTCTTACAACTCATTATTATACTACAGTGTGTCAGAGAAGCAGATAAACATAAGCTGCCTAAAAGTAAACGGCTTCAAAAACACAGATGCACGTTTGTATTAATAAGTCTTTGAATAGTCATTATAATAAATGCACGTAAACTTAATTATAGTGTACTTGTTCACTGGGATTCCTCTCGGCTAACAAACCATTAGAATCTTATGGGGTTACTTGTATTATCTTTTACTTTATTTTACTCATGTTCCTAAGGTGTTTCAATTAGTGGTCACAAAGTCAACACTTTTTCTAGATTTCGTTTATACAAAAATTCATTACTGGGTGAGTGTAGTTAAATCTTTGATAAATTTGACCCTCCAAACCGTCCTGCAACCGAACACGATGCACGTATGAGGTAGGAGATGGTTAGATGGTTTACTTTAATATCCGACCAGCACACTAGCACTTGTCTCTTTGGATCCGATGGTTTTCGAGTGGGTAGTCGGGCGCTGCAAGCGACCGGTAGGTAAGGTGATTGATTGTGTGGCAATGCCACTACTACAGCGCTCACCGACTCCATTAGCCGCTCTTCATCTGTGTGATGAGATAATAGGCCCCCCCACCCGATCAACTACTCGAGTTGTAACATGAGACGTAGAGACAGACCAGATTTCTACAACCTCCAACCAGTTAACATTTCGCAATTGGTGGTAGCAGTAAATAGTAGTAACGGCTCACACCCAGATTTAAAATTCTCATTTGATTACATCTTCAAGAGATGGGAATCAACGTGTCCCTTCGTTTCTTGAAATAAATTTAATTATTATTCAAAATGTTCTAGAATTGTACGCAGTTCTTGTGCAGGACTTTAACTTACTGGTTTTTCAATTATAATATTATCAATATAATTTTGTGTCATCCGTTTAGGAGAATTCTAAGTGTGATTACGAATATTATGACATAGAAAACGTGCGTCTGACAATCAGATAATCTATGTGACAAAGTTTAGTATGATACCTCATTATCAATATATATTTTGATCCTAAACTACAGCGTTGGATGATTGATTTCAAAACGTTCTCGCACAGCACTGAAATCTAATAGAAACGTGTGAGGTATATCGTATAGATACTTCATTAATGTATAGCTTTAAATAGCAATGATACGAGGTAAATATATTTATGATAAGTTAAGCATCAAAGCCACATGGTTACTCTCGTATGTGAAGATAAATAATGTGATGTGACAACCTGCACGACCCTTTTCTGATATCCTTTCCAACTCCTGACTCTAAAATTATATTTTTTCTGTGTCATTTGTGTTCTTCCTAAATACATTCTGAAAATATAGTTTAATTCTAAAGATGGCAATAATTCACAGTAAAGTAATCTACAGCAGTGATATTACCAAGCTCACAAAAAATTGTGGATTTGGTAATTAATATCAACATTAAATTAACACTATGTTTTCATTATTCTTGGAACATTTGCATACGTACTATAAGAACTCTGGAACTGAACAAAAATGCTAATTGTGTTTAGGGAAGGCTGATTTTCCCTGTCTTCTTAGGTCATTCGTAAAAATTACTCTTGTGAATTTGTGAGGCAGGGGGTATCATTTTTTATCCTCCAAAACCAAGGCCCTTCTTGGAGTTTTCTCAGTTTCTCTAGACAAGTAGACGTACTAAATTCTTGACAAATTACACGTAAACCTTATTACGGTAATCTCGTCCCTGTCTGCACTGGTTCAGTAGTGGACTTGGGTATTGCGTGTAGGAAGAATTTCGAGTGAGCGATGGATAAATAAACGTCGCTTTGCTTTTGTCATTAATCACGTTTATTCGAGAGACGCAGCATGCAACAGGGGCATTTGTTATAACATCAAAGAGCAAGAAATCGAAATTTGATAGCAAACGGAGACTATTAACTTTCCTCCCTACATTTTCTTTACTTAAAAAAATCTGAAATTTGTGAATTCTAAAACATAAATAACTCGTTATATATTGGACTTGAATCTTCACATTTTAAAATAAACGATGTTTACTAAACTAAATAAACGTTTCTTAAAATCAAACAGCGCCTTCCTAAGCCTTACAATTACACTACAAATTTCTTATTAGCAATGAGGTACAGAGGCAGCATGCTGTTATAACAATTTGAATAGGAAATATTTTAGATGAATTAAATCTCAAATACAAAACACTTGTAATTTAAAGTAAAACATAACAAAATAAAATATAACTTCGAAATATGTTAAATTCAAGCTAATATTTTTTAAAGAAATGTTACTCTAGTTAAAAACAAAATCCTCATAGCATGCGAAAAAGTATGCAATATTTCTCTACTACAAGCAACAAGATATTCGGACACTATTCTCCGTAATTTTTGATATAAAGGAACCAATAATTTTACGGGGCCTGTCTCTCCGAAAATAAAGTTTCTTTGTACTCACCACTTTTTTA
>NW_019060547.1:351676-378319 GCF_000696155.1 Zootermopsis nevadensis | reverse complement strand
ATATATATATATATATATATGCATATCCTTAAACTGGCTGACCAAAAATATAACTTAATAAAATACGAAATCTCAGTAACTCTCCTACAAGACCGTTTATCGATTAGTGTTTTGGCAAATCTTCAACAAAAGACAAATGATATATTTAGTTTCCACCTTATGTGTCGTTTCGTTATAGACGGTTTATATCGCAAATGTTCACTTAACAATGAAATGTACGGGGAATGTGACTTATAAAGTAGAACATTGATGTATCATTCCTTTTACCCTTACTAAAAGTTTCTAACGGCACAACACTTGAGTTTAGCTGTATGAAAAATGAGTTGACGAGTAAAAAGAAGCAGGACAGATTGTTTGCGATAAAATGCCAGCGTTCCTCCACTGCGTCTTGACACAGCTCAAAACCCAGCTATAGGACATGACACCAAATTTCGCCTAAAACTACGTTTTGTGAAAATCCCCATAAAAAGAATAGAAGGAAACGCATTTCGAGGGGAAAGATTGTATTTGGAATCGATTACACAGATCGGCGAAAAAGTAATGACATTACATCTAAAAAGAAGATAAAATGTAAGATAAAGGAAAGACAGAAAGAATCGGAAAGAAGAAGGGAGGTGAGGAGGATAGAAGTAAGCGGATAGGAAGGACAGACGACGAAGACTCCGTGAGTTGAATTCTCTTCTCTCTTTGTCATATACATCATGATCGACTGGAACTCTAAACCAAACTCGATCAGAACGTGTGAAGCTTAGAAGAGCGAGAGATTGGTAAGCTATCCGACAAGAAGGTACCAATGTCAACATTTGTTTAACATCTGCTTGATCTGAATAAAATGCCAATATGTTCAGATTCGTGCACTAAACCGATTTTTTGTTCCTGTTTATATGAGGCTTTACTTCAGCTACTTTCTACAGAAAAGAAATCGCTACCTTTACTTTTTCAAGTCTATTACAACGTCAACTTCAAATCGAACTACAAGAGGTTCTCACTTACTCTCTTTGACACACACCCTCCAAAAAGTACGTAACCAAACAACATAAGGTATTAACAGCGAGGTATTAAGTAAAAAGCCTAGTATAAAATTGATATTCAAGTTCTCAAGGCAACGAGTATCAAGACTGGTGTCTTCTGGGTCGTTACGCCCTGATGATGGAGACAGATAAAACCTCTGAAACGTCGTAAACTACACGGAGCTACAACCCAGAAGACAGCCATCTTCAACCCACTATATTTTGAATTTTTCCCTTAATTAAATTAAAATGCTTCCCCGTCTTTATGTATTCTTCTTTGTGTATTTTTTGACGGAATAAAAATAACTCCTTGATGCGCAGGCCTTCTTGCAAAGCTAAAAACACTCAACTGGTCAAGGAATTCCTCGTCTTTTATGAAACCAGGAGGTTCGTTGTCGTCTTAATAAGGGCCGCCACAGGTCCCTGTCCCGAAGCACATGAGCACATACCATTACGGAATGCATTAAATTTGCAACCGAATTTTAATCTAAATGCAAATTAATGTTGTTTCCAATCGAACTGTGTTCTACATAAGCCTAATAATAATACACACTTGTTTTTCTCCTGTTGATTACGTTTTATAGTTTCATTTGTACTGTGCGAAGGTTTCGAAATAGGCAAGTTGCTTTACGTATCATTTTCCAGACAAATTTTCAGAAAACGTGAGACCTGAATAAAGGTTTTGTTAGGCTTACTCACTAGACTGGTGCTGAATGAAGCCAGTACTGATTTCACAAACTACACAGAAAAGTATAAATATTTGGCATCTATATTTACATCAGCCCTTTCTGGTAAGCGGGACAATGTGCTAAAGCTTAACAATTCTCGCACATTAGCCAGAATTTTACCTTTTGCCATAGTAACAAACGTAGCACTGAGATTCACCCACCCAGTCATCTTACAAAGATACCTGTCATTTCCAAGCAGAACTAACTAACTTACTAACTGACGAAAATTTATATGAAAAATATATTTTATCATTACCGATAATTGCACTGAAAACAGAACGAACGTGAATTTTTTTTCCTTTTAGCACAGTTTCTCTTTTATTTGGTCAAATGTGTGGGAGATTGTAGCATTATAATACGGAAATCGGCTATCTTTATCTGGGTGCTTTGTGATTTTACTCAATACCTTAAGGCAAATGCTGGGATCGTACCTTATTAGGACACAGCAGTTTCTTCTACATTATTTATTAATCATCGTATGATTCGAGGGTATATAATCTAAGCTACTCTCAGCGTCGTTAAATTAACTACAAATAAATATATTACCTGTACCTGTAAAATTCTGTATCTATAGATATTTCATTATATGGGCTACACGTCCATAGAATATTCTAGTATCTTTTGTAATACAAACTTTGTTTGCAAAGATAGCATACAAGAGATTCAACTGCGAATAATCTAATTTTAAATATTAATGAAACAACAAGAGTATGTCGAAAACTGAGCTGCAGTTAAAAAATAATTTAATAATAAGGTGTCCTCGGACATGTTCAAGGTACGGCAAGTCAGTAGCCATCTTTGAATACGGGCGTGCTGACACGCCATAAATCAGACAGGAAACGCTGCCGTCAAGACAAGTGCAGGCCCGATACGTGCGTGCAAAACAGAAAGTGGGCAATTTAAAATAAAAAGAAACAGCAATTTGTACCGGAAAGAGACGTCAAGTATGATGAAAGTGGTAGATAATTTCATGCAGATTAATACATCTGGAGTTATTTATAAGAAACTACTGTAGGCTATCTTGCTCGTTTTGACCGAGAATGAGAATGGTAAATTACATGCAAACGTGTCTTCTGTTAATGGAGGCAGTACGTCACGTGGAGGTACACCAGATATTACAAACACAACGTTTGAAAACTTATAAAATATTAACATACAGCACTAATACTTAGTTACTATATAAAATATCGAAATTTTAACATGTGTACTGCCGTTATGAGATATGTGCACAAAGTCTTCAAAATGAAACACATGTGTACACAACCCATGTGGGAACTACAGAATAGCAATTTTATTAAATTATGTAGACTGTTATATACGCATTTCAGTTTATTTTCTGTGACCTTCCGCCCGAAAAAATACTACAGGTGGGTTACTGGATTTTATTGTAGCATTTTCCGGAATTCAACAAGTGTTTAGTCCAAGGTACTCTCGTCTTTTGCAGGTGGCCTGGGTGCGTGTTGATACGCAGACCATTCTGTCAATCCATCATAACGTGATCACCCAGAACCCCCGAATTTCGCTCTCATACAACGACCACAGGTCCTGGTACCTGCACATCAAGAACGTTCAAGAGGCAGACCGGGGGTGGTACATGTGCCAGGTTAACACAGACCCCATGCGCAGTCGCCAGGGTTACCTGCAAGTTGTCGGTAAGTACCACCACCATCAATACCCACTATTGCATTAATTGCATAAGAAACTGTGTCTCATAGAATCAGATTGCGCTCTTGTATATACAGATACCTTCCCCGATATTAACCTATCCGCTCCTAATATAACAGCCACTGTCCGTCACGCCCCCAACTTAATCCCTTAAGATTTATGGAAATATAATAGAAATGGTGTTCTACTAAACCTAAATAAGACATGTCTATAATAACATTTCGGAACAAAACCGGTTTACCAGAATAGAATCTGGATTACTGCATACAAAATCTCAGTAGCAAAACACTTTATCTTACCACCTCACGTCAGCCCAAGTTCACTTATACAGCAGATGTGTCAGGGTTTAAATTTTATGGGTCACTGGTCACAACTTTTGTGATCATCTTACATACACGCACGCATATATATATATATATATATATATATATATACATATATAAATTTGTGTAAAACGTGACAATTTTACTCATTGTACTTCAACATAACGGGAGCAATGGTGAAATTATTGACACGACTTCAGGAGTGGGTATCAAACTGCACACACCCGTTATAATTATATTAATCTTATTATGATGTGAAAGGGTTCAATGCACTGAGCGGCAGCACTGTGTACGCGGATCTTACTCCAAGCAGAATTATATAATTATAATAACCACAACTATTTTCGAATAGACATGTAGAACCTTAGGGAATATTACCAATCACAAGATAGGAAATAAGAGATATCAGGATGTGAAATTTAAAGCGCAGTAGTGCGAATTTTAATCCGTGGTCTTATGGTCACTATGTGCGTTAACTAAAAGCTTAGTGTGGAAGAAATTAATGAGAATTGAACAAATAGACTTATGTTGTTCTCAAGTATGGAAGATGGCTGTTCAGAAAAATAAATGTATCGAAGCTGCAGAAATAAAATTATTGATATCCTTGGCAGGATACATATTACATGACCCTAAAAATAACGAGAAAATAAAAACTTAATGAGATTACAAATACCAACAGCCCCTACGAAGTAATTGGTTAGAACACGTCCTAAACAAAAATCTAAAACGAAGCCCAGACTGGCCTAAGTTAAGAACAAGACAAATTCTAACACCAAAGAAGCAATGGATAAGCAGATCTTAAATCCGGAGACAGAACAGACAGAATGTACTAAGCAGTGACATCACGTGACGTGATGAATATTATGATGATAAGTATCTATTTCCATTACAAAATTATAATAATATTCATAATGGATGAAAGTGTAACACATTCGACGCATATTCCTAACCTTACCCTTACACATTCAAAACGAATGGACAGGAAAATAGCTGCGTCGATATATCGAACGTTTGTCATAGGAAGATAAATGAATATTTCGTCAACCTTTGTACCTTTTGAAGCCGTCATCCTGAAACCGTTACCAAGTTACACAACTTCAGTGTTTCTACGGTTCATTTCTTTCGCCTCGGCTACGTGCTATTACGCGTCCATTGTCAAGCCAACAGAACAGTACATATTAGTGCAATTAATTTCACTATTATATTCATAGAACTCTTTTTTCAGTATCTAGAGTATATTTATGCGAACGTACGAACAATCTAGATGTGTCGATGGTCGTTTTTAAGCTATATTGTACAGAAAAGCTCAAAAACATAACATCGAAAAAAAGACTAAATTACAAAACCCACTCGTAGATTTCCAGGTTAAACGTCACTAGGGAACAAATGGTCGTGAAAACTACAAAGGAGATTGAGTCAAAAAACGTGTGGAATGATAATAGAAACTGTCACAAACAGGAGACAACGTGGTCCCTAGTGCTTCATAATTTAGTTCAAAATTATCTGGCTCGGTTAACGTCCATGTCAATTTATTTTCGAATTGTAACGTTACGTTTTGTTCTCGCCACGTCATCAGCGCTAGATGTTATCACTTCGTCAGCCAATGGATGGCGTAGGGACAATACAAGGTCTGGTACCCTTGCTTTTTTTTTACCCCCCCCCCCCCCCCCTAGTTTCATTCTGCGGTTGTTAAGTTGATGACAATCCGCTACATGTTTCTCTCTTTTTGAAACAAAAGACTGTGGGGTGTGTATTCGTTGACAGGACTTGGGAGGACCGCTATGTTTGTTAAGCGAGAAAAAACATTTCACCAAGAGATTTCAGGATTTTCATATAAATTATTGTCCATTATTAATGTTTAAGTAAAATTGACAAAATATAAGCTTAAGCTAAACATTTCTCCTCATGCAATGTTTCTATCTGTACTTCAGCCATTTAAGCTGTCATTTTAGCTCAACAGAGACAAGGCAGGTATTTGAAATCCTTTCGTATGCAAGGTTTATGGTTTGTTAAGAACATTATTTCAGCCTCATAAAATCCGTTTCTTTATAAATACACGTTTACAAGTTACACTCACAGTTCTTAATCTGTGAGGGGTTAAAGAAATTCGGGATAAAATACTTTCTGCCTCAAGTAAAATACGGTATTTTTAAGTAGCAGCAGGTTACTGGTGATTAGACACAAATTAATTGTTTAGAATTCTTACTACGTATCACGACCAACATCATATTCTGATTATTCTTGATGCTATAATCGTAAATCTCCACCTATCCCTTATTTCATTTCTTACAATTGTTTAATAGAATATGTTTGTTTGTTTGCTTAATGCACATATAAATATCAATAAATTCTCCTCTAGCAATCAACCGCGTCAACTGGTTACCGTAGTAAACTGACGTTTCGGGAACCAACTCTGTCCCCATCATTAGGGTTCTGATGTGACTGGACAGAGTTGGTTCCCGAAACGTCGGTTTACTACGGTAATCAGTTGACGCGGCTGATTGCCCGAGATTTTATTGATTGTACTCGCCGCGAAAGTCTCAAATCCTATACATATAAATATGTTTCACATTCGTATACGTATGTTACTGACTTCTCTTTATTTATTAATGTAAAAGTGGTGTATTCAGTGAAAAATTCTGCACTGCACGAGCTTAAATGAATAACAGAATAAACCAAAACTGATAAAAATTACGACTATACTACAATAATTATTAATAAAATCTACAAACGCACAAAAGTTCTTCCTAATAATTATGTGGCAATCGTTTTAAAATATAAAAGAATATGTTAATTGGTTTAGAAATGGTGCAGAGAATTGAAGTCGGACCGGAACCACCATCTAAGAAAGTACTACGCTGACAAAACAATATGATCATTAAAGAGAGTTTGAGAAGTCTCGTGTCAACCATAAACCAAATTGCTTAGCAAAATTTAATTAATTCTGTTTATGATCTCAAAGCCCTTTCGGATTCATTCACGGTCTGGTAGATAACAGGATTCCAAAACTTCACGGGTCCACTCGGCCATGAAATTAACAACAATTATTCACTGACGCAGCAGCTGAAGTTCCTCGTTAGCCCATCGGAGGACAGAAACAGCAACATACATTTTATACGCGTTTATCAAGACTGCTGCCAGTTCATTCATTGTCCGGAAAGGAAGTTTTGTAATAACTTTCAATAAATATACAGCACTCAGAGACATTCATGGCTGTTCTCTCATTATCCTTACAATGTTGTGTGTTCCAGTTCCTCCGAGTATTGTGGACCGGGAGACAAGTACGGATATGGTAGTGCGCGAATCTGCCAATGTGACACTCACTTGCAAGGCAACGGGATATCCGGAACCCTACGTCATGTGGCGCAGAGAGGACGGCAAAGACATCAACTACAATGGCGAAAACGGTAAGTTCACGTGAAAATGGCTAATCTGGGATCAGTACATACTGCGTCACCTTATCTACTAACAGCAGCATTGGCCGACGGTCACGTGTCTTCCATGCATATTGATATTTGTTTTTTATTTGCGAGCTCTGATGACTTTTTCTTGCCGCTAGTAACATTATTACGTATCCTGACCTATGCAACCTTGCTATCGCAAGGTTACACGACTGCAGTTCAAGCAAA
This sequence comes from Zootermopsis nevadensis, assembly GCF_000696155.1. The sequence goes on along the minus strand of NW_019060547.1, from coordinate 370,964 downwards.
AAGGTCACAACCGCGCTGAAACCCCCTGCCCAAGCTGGGGCTTGTTACTTCATACGTAAGAGAAACCAGGAGCTTTAACATCGCGGCTACCACACGTGGAGAGCTTAACAGAATTTGGAACAGCTCCTGAGACGCGTGTATAAATTATTGGGTTCCCAGTTAGCGTAATTGCCGACTAGCTATGCAGCAATACCTTGCAGGCTCGAACTGGCTAACGACGCATTTTATCTTACCTGTTCTGCTATTTTCCAGAGTATGGAATACCACTTTCCCATTTTGTTAAGACGAGAGACTTCATTTTTCGTTTTTTAAAGTGTTAACACGGTTAACATGAAAGCGCCGCTTCTGGGATATATGCACACCCGTTGATTAACAACCGTACAGAAAAAAAGAAATTTATGACGTCACAGGTATTTGAAATTACTGCCGCAGTAGCGTAACGTTTATCTCTCCACACGTTAAACAGTTGGCAAGCAACACAGTGGTGAAAACAGAACTTTTCTCTACAAAACCTGTTAGAAACAACAGTGAGGATTGTTATATACCATAAAAATCGGTCTGTCGTTGTCTACAGAGCAAATAAAAGGTGGAGAAAACTAGAGATATTATATGATATTTTAGGTTAAATTTCTGAATAATTTCATGGATTTTCAAAGGTCTTATAGACGTCGTAAAAATAAACCCCCTAAATAGACCCATACTGTCGTGAATTCTATGCTCAAATTCTCATCAGAGAAGAGAGTATAATGCCACACACAGTTCGTACGGCACATGAGCTCTCTGCCAAAAGAGAATCAACAGATCGGCAACTCTCAAGTCACAATCAGGCCCGTGACAACAAAAGTGTTTACAGTCATGACCATTCAGTCGTGTGTGCTCTCGAAACTTGTGTTCCTAGCAATATCCTTTACGTCACATGTATTAAGTATGATGACAAACGTTTGGTCTCCTGCTTTGTACGTTTGTAGCTTTTGGAATATAAACACGACAAAAGGAAAGCAATATGTACGTTTGATCATGACAGATTATCCATGTATCTCAGTTGTTCAGACGGGAATGTGATGGAATACTGAATGTGAAATGTCTGAATCAGAAGTCTGATCAAAGCGCATGTCCTGGTCAGCTCCAAAATGAATATCTGTCATAGTGCCGTCTTTGTTAAATTGTACTAACGATGACTTCATAACCAACCTCAGAATGGGAGGTGTTTTATTGGAAATCTCCTCCTGTCATGTCGAAACTAATGAAACCCAAATTCCTGAGTAGCGAGACATGCACAAAACGATTATACATTTACACATACATCTGAGCGGAAACCAAATTACTTTGACCCTCGCAATGTATTCCAAAATCATAACGAATCTTCAATCTCCGAATAATTGGACAGACACGGATAGCTCCGTTCACATCGTGCCAGTGCATCAGACTTTTCTTTGTGGGATTATAAACAAATCGCGCTTATGAAAACTGACATCTCTACAACAGTTAGAAGCTACAGCTGCTGTTACCCCAAGTATAATTGAAGGAGCAAAGCGATAACTGAATTAGCCTTTAGGTTGGATACATGCCGGTCTGTAAATAAAGCCTAACTAAACTGAACACAATTAGCGTAAAATTCTACTTCTGGTCTTTGTTAAAAGCCGATCTGGTCCAGGTCTGAAGCTAGTACAATCAGGAGACTCAACAGATAAGCCCTCTTCACCCTGTTTAAATTTCTGGTAAGGTCTTTTAAATTTGTAGGATTTGAGGTTTTCACAGCGGTGAGTCTGAAGTTTGCTGTCTTCTGGGTTGTTGGGCCTTGTAGTCTGGTAGATTTCCACCAACGTTTCAGAGGTCATACTGCCTCCGTCATCAGGGTGCCCTGAACAGCCCATAAGACAGCAATCTTTTAAATTTGGCTACATCAACGGGGTAAACAAAAATATCTGCATCGACAGTCACTTTACACATCTCTGGAATATGAAACAATTAGTGGAATCCTAACCATTATGCTTTGCGCTTATTCAATTTAAGAAATGAACACAAACATTTGGTGAGAGTGTTTTACTGTTACAATTCTATTCCGAACACGGACTTGGCCTAATTGCGCAATGCGTGCGCAACTAATCTTGACAATTTTCTTCCTAGTACCTCCTTCGTTCGTCAGGCTGCGTCAAAGTCGCGACTACGCATTCTACTGACTTATAAAAAATCTTCGCAACAAAAGATTACAAATCTGACAATCCCCCCTGTCCTTAACGTGATTTACTTTGTTAAACCTGCATGTGCTGACGTCTGTCATCGTACTCAGTAGTATGAAGAAGTGGTCGAAGTATCGGGGCAAATGTTTGCTACCAGACTCGTACAGACATCTCTTTGCGTTCTTACCCACCTCGTTTGTCCCTCATTTTACAACCATGATAACTTGCCTGAACTGTAATTCGCATTCTCTGTAAAGGACACAGAAGGGCATCTCAAAACGGCGAAGGCTTATCCGTGGCACTGGGAAGAAAATTACAGCGAGACAGCGACAAAGACTAGAATGTGTACGATGTGAGACAGGATTTGAAATAAGCCACTGATTAAAATATAGCCACATGGCTCCTATGATCATGGGAAATGTCGCAGCCAACTTTCCGCAGTAGAGAAATTTAGCTTACATAAGTTGGTCCTGGAGCGGATTCTCTGTAAACTAACCAGACGTCCCTCGGGAAGGCACCTCCGAGGGCCGTGGAGATAACACACAGACTCGCTAACCAAGTTACCAGATGCTCCCCCTGATTGCTCCTCCAAGGAAACGGAAGGAATGGAGGAGAAAGAAAGGAAGTGGCAGAGAGAGAGAGAGAGAACGAACGGTTGAGAGAAGAAAACTTAAGAGTCTATCCCGCGCGCGTAGTCCCCGTCTAAAATCAAATTTACAAAAACCCGATTACATGAACAGGTGAAGCAGCAGCATGTACTGTAAACCTAACGCAAACAAATGTCTCCTGTATTGGATAAATTCTCCAGAGAATCGCCTACAATACACAAAAACAAATTTTCACACATGAGAATCGGTGAAAAGGGTTTTGTGATACTCGAAGAATACTTATGACACGTACAGTTTGTATCACTTATAGGGTAAAGACTGGAGGAGAATCAAGTCGTATTCAGGACACCTGTCTTTTTATTAAGAATCTAGTTGTTGTTTTCAATCTGTTGTTCTCCGTCTGTTCCAATTAACCAATATTTAAATACAATGCGATTTAAAAATAGTTTATTACCTATATGATTCATAGTTACAGATAATCCAAAATATATGTTTTGTGCATCAGAAATTATTATATAAGGCAGATAAATTTTACACTGTCGTTTCACCATATGTAATTACCCACATCTTCAGTTCATGGCTAGAGCAAACACTCAAGTAGAGCTGACTTAAAATTACGTATCAATACATGTTCTCAACTGTAATGAGATTTAATTTTCAGATTAATTACTAAGAAACAGGTACGATTTTAAGAAAGCTCAGCAAATAAGTAACATTTTAATTTACTGTTACGTACGATCATAATTCCTTATAAAGTTTTTGTAAACTACGAACTTCATTTTCCTCCACGTCGGATTAAATTTACCCAGAACTACGCCGGAAGGAAAATACAAAGGCAACATTTTCAGTTCAATAATTCTCTACAGGGATAAAACCATTACAGCTGTTTTTCTTCACGTTCTTAGTTACACGAATGTCTGAATAACTAACGTTTGCTAGGTGAGACTCGAACTTCCAACAAAGTTACATATCATATACCTCTTTCGTTTCCTAAGCAACTGAATACTTTCTCTTAATAATTGCATTTTCTGACCTTCGTTTCTTGGTATCGTGTAGCTTGTCTTATCCCATGTAAGAATATTCTTCAATTAACATCATTCACTGAGCTTTCAAGAACAATTTCCGGTGTGTCGCTTCCTGTTATGAATAGGTGACTTAATCATTTTACAGTACAATAAACATGTTTGCAAAATGTATTCGGATATCCGTATTTTCCCTTACCTATTTAGCATGAGAAAAGCGTTGAAGCAGTAACAACAAAGCTTGGAACAAGCAACAATTAGCAAGTTATGGTTCGTATTAAAATGAGACGTCTGTCGCCCAGAAACACGATGACTAGACTACAATCAGTCAGACAGGTTTAAAGCCTAACGCACAAACAATGATAAAAATGCTAATGATGATAATTAAACGTCATGACTGCGTACAACTGCAGCTGCTCCATTAATAACACCGAAGTTCTTTCATCTGCATAGCCTCCCATTTAAAATCAAATCAGATGTCCTATGTTATGAATTTAGTCCTTTCTTTGGTCTCCCCATCAACATTATTTGATAGTATCTTAAAACAGTTCAAGAATGTCTTCTTTCCAATCCTTATCTGCTCCATATTAACCATCTTATTTCCCAGTCACGTTAAGTTAATCAATAAACAAGCGCCCGTCTATTGTCTTGTTTTAAAATAATTATTTATAAAACAGTAATTAAACCACTTCATTATACAAAAACACATTAACCATTTGAAACCGAAGCTCATTTAAATGATTTTAAATAATTCAATTCGTACCGCAAAGAAAACACCGCACTTCATCATTACGAATGGTTAATGCTGTTTAACGAAATAATCCCTGATATCAGTGAGAATGATAAGAAAACCAAAATACAAGCTGCTTGCGTCGCCGACTGTTATAGCAGGTGGGACACGTAATTACTAAAACAGATTCTCATCTGAACCGCATGAAAGCAAACAGAGTCGAATGTCTGTTCAGGGAAAAACGTTCGCAAGTGGGGAATGGGGAAGATAGTCTACTTATTCGTGTCTACAAGTCGCCGTTCGGTGTCTGCTTGGTCATCAACCTGTCACCAAGAAACGTCTTCACGAGAGTAACAAACCCAATACCGTGCACTGTCACTGTGACACTCGCCAGCAGGACGATGATCTATCAAGTCTAGCATCCAGATCGACGATTGTCAGCCCAACTTCACGCGACAAGTGCAGAAACATGCGTCACGACCTACATTAACGGTCACACAGGAACAGACAATAAAATTGGAAGAGTAAGGATGTTAAAACTTTATTGGACCAATCTTAAAGAACTGATGAATTTGTTCGGATGTTTCATTTAGAACTGGGTTCTGAAAATTATTAGGTCAGATTTTTGAAAGCTAGAATCTTGCATATCAATAGCCGTGTTCAATTTTATACAACACTGTGTTAGTTGTTCAAAAATATATTATAAGCTTGATAAGCTGATAGTCTCACAGTCAAACATTTACTGTATTTCATGGAACTAGAAGGTTTATTAGTGTGTTCAATGATCACTATCTTAAGCCAGATGAATCCACTGCACACTAAACCTATCTGATTTATTTCAAAACCATTCTAATATTGTCTTCCCATCAGCTCGTAGGCATTATGAGTGGTCCCGTCCGTTTCGGCTTTTTCACCAAAATTTTGTATACATTTCTCATCTACGTGATGCGTTCTACGTGCCCTGCCTACTTCATCCTCCTTGATTCGGTAATCCTAACAATATCTAGTGAATAATGCAAATAGAAAACTAAATATGGCCTTCTAAGATTGTAACGAAATTCGGTAATACCTAACATGGGACCAGCCTTTATAAATAATCAATATCAAGTGAATAGAATGCCCCGTAATGAGAACGTTATGCTGACCATCTGCCTTCCTGTCTATCATCCGTGACCCCGAACATCTAATGCAGCGTTTCTCAACCGGGGTTTCCCGGAACCTTAGGGTTCCGCGAGCAATCGCTGGGGGTTCCGCGAGAAATAGTGATGAATATGCTAATCATATGTAAATGTATTTTTGAGTAATTTTTACGCTTAATTTCACATTCGTAATTTTACTATACACGTACGACATATTCTCGGAAAATTCTTGTGTATTATAATAAAGTCTTCAACCTGTTATGTCATTTAGAAATATATTTAGCGACGTCTATACGGCGCCAGCGTGAAACCGCCTTTAGTGGTCAGTGTACAGGAGCTCTACGTGGTGGATTCACGTATCATCGAGTGACTCAAGTAAATTTTATTATTTAAATTGGCTTCAAAAATAACATATCATTGACACATATATTTGTTCATATGACAGTTTGCTTTGATTTATCTTATGCCTTTTTAACAGAAAAAATATATTAAGTTTTCCTTATGAACTTTAAGTTTATAAAAAAGAAAGAAAGATATCAATAATGATATATAATAATTTTTATGTAGGGGTTCCCTGAGACATGAATATTATTTCAAGGGTTCCGCAAGGGCAAAAAGGTTGATAAACGCTGATCTAATGTAACTCACGTCTCGTATGAGTGTCCAGTGCTTACGTTAAAAGCCTCATGTCCACAGCAAGTCAGGCAGACCAGTACGTATGTGTAGTTTTTTTTAGTAGAAATATTGCGGTCATTAAACAACGCAAGCAAACTTGGAATCGCGTCTCATCGTATCACGAACTTAACTGGTATTTAAAGTTAAGCCGTTTGCTGTTTAACGCAAATACTGGCGACTACACCCAGCGGTGCACCGATGACAACTCTGTGGACTGTAATCCTCTCCTCTCAGTTGAAGGCAAGTTTAATCCTACGCCACAATCTCCTTCGCTTTTCACTTTCCTTACACTTTAAGTCTTCTACACACTATCAGACCTACTCTACAGTAAACACAGAAACCTAAAACTAACAAATTATCCCATCCCAAACTCTAAATTAATCCACAAAACATGTCATTAGTATCATTTTCTAAGTTGAGTAAGAGATAACACGTGAATTATCTGGCTATTGAATCTCATAGAACATTTATTTCTTTTATTCTTTAAAATGGTATGTTATCTAAAGAAAACATGTGAAAAATTCGTTAGTGCTATATATTTTGCTTGAAATATTTTTGGAAGTGCTTAATATTTCTGAAAATGTCCATGTTGGCAATCATGTTGTCCACTTTGGCCCCGCATTCAGTTTGGTTAATACGTTCTTAATCACGAATGTTTCTACTTACAACGATGGGTTCTACTATTTTAAAATAAATAGCCAATACCACACACTGTGTAATAAGGTTCGTGGGTTAGGAAATAACGTATCACACCGAAGCACAGAACATTCAGTTTTTGTTGGGCAAGCTTTGTAGAAACTTTCAGTTCCTTACTAGGTATTTACCATTCTCTCTTGGTTTCAGTTAATGTTGTGGACGGCGAAGTTCTTCACATTACGAAAGTCAGTCGCTTACACATGGGCGCGTATCTCTGCATTGCGTCCAACAGCGTCCCCCCCTCTATGAGTAAACGGGTGCAGCTCCGGGTACAATGTAAGTACTCACACACTATTACCAGCATTTCCATATTATACATACACTTGGCAACAGTTAAATAAGCAGATTTATTTTCAAATTGGTTGCTACAATATCGGCTTTCCCCCGTGTTAACTTCGTGCTTTCAAACGAGGTTAGGCTAGGCACAACCAAACGAATTCAAGTAGTACATTTCTGAAACTACACTAATTAACTGTGCCCCTAAATAGCCCTGTCGTTTTTCTTTTCAGTTCCACCGATGCTGTCCATACCGAACCAGCTCGAAGGAGCCTACGTAGGCCAAGACGTTACCTTGATGTGCAACACCGAGGCCTACCCTACGTCCATAAACTACTGGACTACGGAAAGAGGAGACATGATTGTTTCGGGTGAGTACTTTACAACTCTCTGAAAAGTGAGCATTTACACACCTTTGCCTGTATAACTAAGTTCACTTCCTGGCTGTCTTACTGGCTTACATGTACACAGAAGTCACTACAAGCAGCAAACATGTTTCTCCAGCGATCCTAAAGCTTGTTTGGCTTCTAGTATCAGGTAGTTGTTGGATTGATTAACCAATAGCCTTCACATTTAAGCCAAATTTGTTCAGAGACAGTAGGTATAATATAGCATGCATGAATGAGACTAGAATGCCTATCGTACGTGACTCAGAAGATTTCATCTGGAAGAATTGTGGAGAATACTATTAAAGCTCTGAAACCGAAGCTCATCTAATTAATATTTATACATATAGTTTTTACCTCAAAACAAACACAACATGTCTGTGTCATAGTACACAGACCAGCCATTTAATGGTGTTTTGAGAAAATAATTGTTGCTTATTCTAAGATTCATATAAACACATTCTACGAAAAATTAGATATTTAATATCATATCATGTGGTTTGTATAGTTAAAATATTAAGCTTTAGAATGTTAAAATTAATTTTAAATAAACAGAGTGCGATGTTGTAATGTCCCAAAGGGTTTATTGGCAGTGCCTCGTTTTATAGGAGGAGGTTGTGGTACTGTGAGACTACATTCGATAGTTCTTACGTATTTTTAGAATACTTTCTCAAATTTTGAATAAAATATGCCATTAATGCTTACCGAGTTTGTGCCGCAAAAACCTATAGCTAGATCTATTTGAAATAAATATTCGGGAACTGAAGTAATTTAAATTAATTATATGTGATTATTTGATCAGCGATCTGATCCATTAAACACAGGAAATTACTGACGATTACTGGAATTACTTTCTTTAATGCACTTCTATCAGAAGCCGGTATCTGGTCAACGAAGTGAACAAACCAGATTTTCCTTCGCTTACATGTAGCACTGATAATAAATGACGTAAATTTATTTAACACTTCCCAATATGATCCACTGTACTTAATTTCCAATTGAGTCATTATTATACCTTGTGCTATCAAAACAACATATCGATAATGGATCGATATTTTTCACATTGCGAAGAAATATAAGGTGTATTAAAAAGAAGTACAAGTCACATAAAGACTTACTTGCATAAATTGCTAAAAATGGTACGTCTTTATGTTTCCCGCATAAATATATGGCCTGCGGGCGAATCATGTGATTTAAGAAAGAAGTTTTCTCTGCTAAGAATGTATATCATTAAGAAGTGAAACAAAATAAAACGTGGTAAAACATTATTATTTTAAAAATCCAGTCCTTAAAACACAAAGTCGTAACACTTGTACGATATTTATGTGGTTAAACGTTACGAAAATTTATAAATGTGTTGATATAAATAAGGTAAATATTCGTGTTACAGAGACATTTTACACAGTAAAATGGTTTTAAATAAATTTACTGTTTTGCGATGTGGGCCTATCTAGCGCAGAGGGCTGTAACCTTGGTGCCAAATTTAAACTTTTGTGTTATTCCAATCTGATATTTCAACTGTACCTTATACGCGCTGTTGTAAATAGAAGATTATATTTGTAAAGATCGTATACGGGCATTATGCACAAATCACTGTTTCCTACTTAGTTGTTCAGATGCATATTTGCACTTAGAGGCCTAAATTTTTCAATAACAACACTTGACGCTAAAACCTGTTCTACGTTACAAGCCATGATCCATTTAAACAGGTTTTAGAAGTACTTCTAATACGTTGGACAAAACTTTGAAATGACGTAGTAAATAGCACGGCTAATACATACTTTTGTTCTGAACTAAAGGCGGTGGAAAAGTATGACAGTAGAAAGGAAACACGATGAAATTACATCGCTGTACAAAACGGATAAACACATGGAAGAAGGAGAGTGAAGAAGATAAAATAAAAAGTCATTCCCCGAGAACTCCTGCGGGAATTTTCTGATAATTATTTATAATGAACAAAATTTTTTCTTGAACCTGTTAACATATAGCTTGCCTTTACCACAAAAGATTTCCCACTGTACAGTGACAAGGAATAATGTTTTACTGCAATGCGATTAAAAGAAATAGCACAGAAAAATGCATTAATTAGCTAGCGTTTATATCTGATATTGCTCCGTAATAACTTGGATATGGATGTAGGGATTAGACTGCGATGAAATGAGAAATGGAAAGGTACAAAAATGCAATCTGTAAGTTTTCCACGTTTGTTGCGAGCGCTTCGAATATGATCGTTTAATTTCCTGTACCGTTTCAATTTCGATGGTATTTGGTTCTAGATTGCCGCTGTGATATGGTAAAGTATTCGGAGTGGAAAATGAATGTTCTCTGAATTCCCAGAATCAATTTACACCAAGAGATGGTAAAAATTTTAATATTTGAACATGAAGAAAAAATAATTTCATTGCGGTCACTGGTCTCAGTAATAGTAAATTATCATTACGATAAATACTTGTTCTTATTAACCCACTTTTATATATCGACGAGTGAAGAATGTCATTCTCTAAGCTGAGTTTGTAACTGACAGACTCAACTTAAAAATCGATGAACTTTCTCATTTTGTTGAGGAAAGAATACAGATCCTATTACGGATGTTTAGTAATTATTTTGTAAAATTACAGTATAATTACAAAATATTTAAGATAATTTTATATAGTTTTCTTCTAAACGTCTAAATATAAGTAATAATTCATTGTTTGGGTCAGAAATAGAAACTAAGAAATAAAATTTAATACAGTACTGTTCTAAAATAAAGATGGAATGAAAGAACTCCCTTGGCTGCACAAGACGAAGATCTGAAGACTACAGAACTAATCTCGCTGGCTCGTAGCCTCCAGCAATTTGAAATACTGGACTTTGACGTTGATAATATTGCTCTTCTAAAACCATTTTGTTGTATTAACTGTAAGAAACTTCAAAACCTATTCCCTCCTCCGTATTTATACCACTTTACAGAAACGTCAAAATGAGTTCCAAAATGTAAGCTGAAGGAGACTGAATAAAGTACAAAAGAAATGAGTGGAACAAAGACCACTGCGGAAGATCAACAGGATAAATATCATGGCGCCTTATTTTACTCTAAAGAAAAGACTTTAAAACGATCGTTACATTTAATAAATATATAATACTGTCCTACTTTATAAAAACACATCAGACACTATTTATAACGAGACACGGAGAAATATCATAAACATTGTAGTACTGAATGAACACTAATTCTTCCTTCGGTTTTGAATAATGTATTTCAGCAAACATCGATGAATTTGGGAGTTCAGCAGACATTTCTATTACTGAAGTTAACCGATATTTCAGAGGCGCTTACTCATCGCCCTGATGATGGGGGTAGTAGTCACCTCCAGAGGTACTTAATGCCTACATTTTCTACCAGAGTACACGGCGCAATATTTCAGCAGTTAGTAATTTACATGCTCGCTGACGTAAAATCTGAAAATTCCACAAAAATAATGGCTTCGTTTGACTAATGTCAAGATTCAAATACCAGTTTTTGAACACAAAAAATGCAGAGCAGCTTGGGCCTCACGAAGTTAAATTTGTTCGGAAATCCAAACAAACCTTAGAGAATTATAACATTGCCGTTGACGTGTGGAAACACGACTCTTTCTTTTTTTATTACAGGAGACAAACACGAAGCCGTGACGACTGACAACGGCTATAACAAATTCATGATGTTGATGATACGCAAAGCAAGCAAGAGTGACTTTGGATCATACAAGTGTGTAGCCAAGAACTCGTTGGGAGAGACAGATGGAGTCATAAAACTATATGGTAAGCCTACCTATAGACCTGTACCCTTAATAACATTTTTAGGGCTGACAAATAGACTGATTGCGTAAAAGAATTAACACACAATATTCAGTAAGTGTACTCACTTTCCAATTGCTCCAATTCTGACTAGGTACTCTGCACACATTTCAAAGATTCTTGTAGGCTATCCCTTGAAATGTTGCTGAAAATAATTTTATTTTAAAAGCATAAAGTCACACAGAACGAAATAGGCAAGTGAAGCAGATTCTTTAGCACGGGTCCTTCATTTCGAATAAAATTTCGTTGTCATGAATTTCTATGTATAGAAAGGCGAACTCTTAACGTCTGAAACATGGAGGAAAAATGTCTGATAGACTGTTGGAAACAGACGAACAAATTTGTAGTAAATAATAAGTTTGGCATCCAAAGAAGATCATCATAATTTGAAATTTGATTTTAACACGGATATCGTACATCTTCCAACTTCTTCTTATCCGCTGAAATTTATAAGTAGAATTTTGATATGTATTTCTGAATTTATACCTTTAGTTAGGGAAATCTTGCAGTGTCCTTATTTGTGTTCTTTTCCTGCAATTTTTCGACCAAATTTGGATCAGATCACGAAGATGTCGTGTGACTATAGTCCTTTCACTATCGTTTTGAAACAATTTCATCCACATAGAAATTTGTTCTGTCTACCCTCCACGAACTTGTTCTAGAAGTTATTTTTTATGTCAGCGACAACTCTCCTCAATTCCACTACAACTTAAAGCAGATTATCAAACTCTGTATCTCTTTTGTGCTTTCGAACATCATATTATTTATATTGATTCAAATGCATCGTAATACATTTAGTCACCAGCTGTTAAAATAATATGAGGACTATCAGTGTACATTTTACACGCTAATCTAGAACACAATAATATTAAGAATATTTTCCTACCTTTTCAGAGATACCAGCTCCTTCAACTACCTCAACGTCGACGGTTTTGTCTGTGACGTCACCAATGACTGCTAGAAAGAAAGGTAAAAATTAGTTGTTATTCATACACTCGCATGACGATCTCTTTGAATCGGTTACTGTATCTACATTAAACCATGGAATTCAGTGTCTCACTATGCATCCCGTCTAAGGGCAGCCATTGGCGCACAACGGAAACTCTGGCTGCTTGACTAGTGACGTAAGCTATGGAGCTGTACAGCACGGTGCAAGCAGCCTCTTCCCTGCCTCCAAGCTCCACTCAGGAGCCATCGTGCGATGTAAACAATCACGAGCTCCCACCGCCCAAATCGGCAGCCCTTGGTCAGACGGTATATAGCCGATAAATTAAAAAATGATTTTAGACAGGAAAAAATATTTCCCCCACACGTAACAAAGAAGAGCGATCCTAGGAGAGCAGGTTAAAGTTGCGAGAAACAGGAAAGGAGAAATTTTATAAACTAAAGACCAAATACTTGTCGACTATTCGCCATCTTTTATGTAATCGATACTGTCAGAAACCAGCCACTGATCTGTAAGATTTGAGGTTTTCACAGCGGTGAGTCTGAAGATTTCCGTCTTCTGGGTTGTTGCGCTGTGTAGTCTGGTCGATGTTAACCAACGTTTTAGAGGTCATACTGCCTCCGTCATCAGGGCGATTCTTAGTATGAAGATTTCTGTCTTCTGGATTGTCGCGCTGTGTAGTCTGGTCGATGTTAACCAACGTTTTAGAGGTCATACTGCCTCCGTCATCAGGGCGATTCTTAGTATGAAGATTTCTGTCTTCTGGATTGTCGCGCTGTGTAGTCTGGTCGATGTTAACCAACGTTTTAGAGGTCATACTGCCTCCGTCATCAGGGCGATTCTTAGTATGAAGATTTCTGTCTTCTGGATTGTCGCGCTGTGTAGTCTGGTCGATGTTAACCAACGTTTTAGAGGTCATACTGCCTCCGTCATCAGGGCGATTCTTAGTATGAAGATTTCTGTCTTCTGGTTAGTTGCGCTGTGTAGTCTGGTCGATGTTAACCAACGTTTCAGAGGTCATACTGCCTCCATCATCAGGGCGATGAGTATGAAGATTTCTGTCTTCTGGGTTGTTGCGCTGTGTAGTCTGGTAGATGTTTACCAACGTTTCAGAGGTCATACTGCCTCCATCATCAGGGCGATGAGTATGAAGATTTCTGTCTTCTGGGTTGTTGCGCTGTGTAGTCTGGTAGATGTTTACCAACGTTTCAGAGGTCATACTGCCTCCATCATCAGGGCGATGAGTATGAAGATTTCTGTCTTCTGGGTTGTTGCGCTGTGTAGTCTGGTAGATGTTTACCAACGTTTCAGAGGTCATACTGCCTCCATCATCAGGGCGATGAGTATGAAGATTTCTGTCTTCTGGGTTGTTGCGCTGTGTAGTCTGGTAGATGTTTACCAACGTTTCAGAGGTCATACTGCCTCCATCATCAGGGCGATGAGTATGAAGATTTCTGTCTTCTGGGTTGTTGCGCTGTGTAGTCTGGTAGATGTTTACCAACGTTTCAGAGGTCATACTGCCTCCATCATCAGGGCGATGAGTATGAAGATTTCTGTCTTCTGGGTTGTTGCGCTGTGTAGTCTGGTAGATGTTTACCAACGTTTCAGAGGTCATACTGCCTCCATCATCAGGGCGATGAGTATGAAGATTTCTGTCTTCTGGGTTGTTGCGCTGTGTAGTCTGGTAGATGTTTACCAACGTTTCAGAGGTCATACTGCCTCCATCATCAGGGCGATGAGTATGAAGATTTCTGTCTTCTGGGTTGTTGCGCTGTGTAGTCTGGTAGATGTTTACCAACGTTTCAGAGGTCATACTGCCTCCATCATCAGGGCGATGAGTATGAAGATTTCTGTCTTCTGGGTTGTTGCGCTGTGTAGTCTGGTAGATGTTTACCAACGTTTCAGAGGTCATACTGCCTCCATCATCAGGGCGATGAGTATGAAGATTTCTGTCTTCTGGGTTGTTGCGCTGTGTAGTCTGGTAGATGTTTACCAACGTTTCAGAGGTCATACTGCCTCTGTCATCAGGGCCAGAAGACAGAAATCTTCAGCCACTGATCTCTTTTCGGAATTAGATCTGTCCAGTTCAAACACTCACGCCTGTTTACTTCAGATTTGTTTGACTGTTATCTCCTCTTCTATGACAAGGGCTACCAACAAGCCTCCCTTAGCGTAGCCTACTAAAATATGACACAGCCATTTTACCATCCTTAATTTTATCGTACTAAGAATGTTACTGATGAAAAGTACACCTACAAATTACGAAGTTCATTAATATGCTGTTTTCACTGTATTTCATTTACTTTCTTCCTCTTAACAGTATTTAGAAGTGTAGAATTCTCACCATTTTAACGACTCAGTTATAAATTCTGTTTTTTGTTTCATTCGGTACAAAGTTAGGATTACATAAAACTGCACTATCTTTTTACAAACAAAAAACGAAGAACGGAGATCATATTGATAAAGAGAGGGAAACACACTTGGCACCCTCGAATTTGTTGTCTGTTTTTCTGTGTCTCAGAGAACAGAAGATTCAACTACATAATGGACACAGGCACTCTCAGAATATGTTACGATAATGCTCGTCTTATGTGCCGTTTTAAACGGTGTGTTCAATTAAGTAACCTGATATTTAATTCGTGCTCGTTGTAGTAAGATTTTTCATGTGCTCTTTCGCTCTGTGCTCGTTATACACGTAACAAAAAGCGACTATAGGTCCACCATTAAAATAAACTAGTTGTATAAGTCCTTAAACATGCTGTAAATTGCTCCTTTCATACACTAAATTACTATACAACATTCTCGATTTCGATCCTTGTGAATTATCATTATTATTCTTATAGTTTATTTAACGACGTCTTTTTTTTAATTCAGACTATAAAGAGCAGCGATCCTCGTAAATTGATATATTTTATATTCGAAGATAATTGATGCCATTTTTTTCTATCCTTTAAAAGACAATTCACCTTGGTTGCCTTTGCATGAATTATGTATTCATATTAAATCACTTTTCGGGCACCACAAACATAATAACGTATTTTAATTCCGGGGTCGTATAATTATATTTTCTCACAGTGGAGAGTATGGCGATGGCTGTCCTCTGGATCATAACGTCGTACAGTCTGGTAGAAATTTATCGCATTGCATGGCGTTACAACTCAGAATACAACCATATTCAAGATAAACGTCTGCCAGACTACACGGTGTTACAAGCCAGAAGACAATATTCTTTATAATTCCTAGATTATTTACTAATGTTTTAAGTTATGTAGGTCAAACAGCGTTGAAAGATATGAAAAGGTGGTCATGAATAGTAAAATAATGCCTACGCAGCCTATGCAAAGGATTTACAAATGGAAAAATTTATGCTTAGGCAGGAAAGCTATATGAAACAAGAAGAGGAAGAAGAAGAGTAGTATTAGTAGTGGTAGTAGTATTAGTAGTGGAGTAGTAGTAGTAGTAGTGGTGGTAGTAGTACTAGTAGCAATAGTAGTAGCAGTAGTAGTTTAGCATATTGACACGCCGTTTCCGTACATATTCTAATTATAATTTGTACTGTCCTTCTTCAGACACTCATATACTACTTAATTTATTAATTAAAAGGGCGAGTTGGTGTTATTTTTACATTATAATATCCAATCAAATTATTCATTTCGTCTTTTTGTGAACATGAATTTCATTAACCAGATGGATTTCGTTAGCGGCAAAAATAATATCATAGCACCCTTGAAGAGACTTATTCCTTGCATAGACAAATGAACTGTAATGTAATGTATTAGACTGCAGAAAATATACGTACAAATCAGTCACGATAAACTGGACCAGTTATAATTCATGGCATTTCAGAAACCAATCATTCATACGTAGTCCAACTGCTATATGATTTTTATTTATATATTGTAACAGAATTAGTCACCAGGAGCTGCAATGATACGAAAACAAACAATATTTATTTCCACAAGTTAATTTATCATTTTTGGTTTACATTTTCAATTGCCAGCTTGGTCATAATAAGTTATGGATTCAGTACCATTACACTTTACGTGCACTGACAAGACGACAAAAGTTATCTACATTAAATATACAGCATTTAAAAAATTGAAATTCAGAATTAATATACGCACACCAAGAACTAATCTGTCACACGAAAGAACAAATGCGCGTCTCTTAATGCAAAGGATGTGATGGCATTTATTCGTGAAACTTCAGTTCATTTTTACTCGTAGCTGCTTTTATCTTTAACAGACCTGTCACACTGATCTGAAATTCCCATTATCCAATAGCAGAATCACGCCTTTAACGAAGTAGCGAAATACTGTCCTTGTTTCGTATTCCATATATGAATAAAGGTTGAAGCGGCCAAGAATATAAATATGGGAAATGAGTCAATATTGATCTTCCATGGGAATCCTCCCCTCCCTCCATACCTGTTTCTACTTTCATGCTCTCTGGATCAAATCAACATATACGTACGGGCAGGTCAGAGTCGTGTGTAGAGAAGCCCGCAACAGAGAACAGGAAGTAACCTGTTTCAACAGAACCAATCAGAAAGCGTAAAAAGCTGTAGTAAATATGCTAACCCCCATACCTCTGCTATGACACATTCAACAGATTTTTGAATGGGGGCGTGGAACGGTCAAGTTTCGAGTAAAAATATATGTTTAACTCCCCGCACAATTCAAAAACTTTAACGAAATTACTAATTACGAGAATGAATGGAGATTTAGACTTTGACGTCTATTAAGCCTCTATGACACAATTAGTCTAAATAAGCGGTCAAACAAGTGAACTGCCCGAGTAATTTAACTGAAACCTTGGGCGTGACACACTTTGTTGACGATTGTTACTAACAAAGACTTCTGAGAGAGTCCATTTCATTCCACTACAACATACATAAATACAAAAAGTCAACTAAATTCCGGTCTGAACAGACAAAATGAAAAGAGTAGCATTTAACGCTATTACTGCAAATGGGCCTTTTCGAATAGAGTCCCCCCGGGCAGGATGTGCAGCTCAAAAATTACACTGCATTATGAGTGTCAGTATCCTTCGAAACTGCCGTCACTGCACACAAAAATTTCTACTGAGTCATACTTTCGTTTAGATTCAGTTCTATGGTGTCATTCTGAACTATATGTTTCGCTTAAGATTTAATCATCATCAGATTCGACACGCGAATTTTCTCGCACATTAGTCCATGCACTGTTAACGTAAATAATATTCACACTGTTTCAATCTATAAAACCACTAGAATATATAAAATCGTTATTACCACATGCACAATTGGGCTACTTATTTGTGTCGCGTTATCTTTTTGTAAAATATAGAGTCGTATTTTAAATATCCCATTTACATAGTTGCTGTAGAAGGTTATACATAATTTCAGTTCTTCATACCAGTGGTATTCAACCTTTTTTGTTCGCGTACCCCCAGATATAATTTCTCTTCAACTTTGTACCCCCAAAGTTGTTGGTGTATAATTCAAATTATACATAGTATATAATCTACATCTAAAATAAATTAAATTACTGATTATTCAGTGGTTTTCATAAAATAATTTTTTTTAAATTTCACGGTTGGGGGGGGGGGTGCGCGTACGATATCTTGATTTTGTTCGTGTTGTACTGCTGGTACAGTTTTATATGTATTCTGATGAAGGAATAAACGCTGATATCTAGTTCAAGGATATTTATATATTCTTTGGAATGTCAGGTTATTAATCGATGTTGGTGTCCGTCATTTACATTTTTAGTTTATTAATTAAACTATGCTTCATTTGTCTATACTATTAAAGTTTTCCTCTCTTTTGCACATTTTACTTAAGGTCAATACATTAGAAATGGTTATAATATCATATATGTGTCCTGTATGTATGTGTTATGGATATCCTTTTCTTACGTGTTAACTCACTAAGTACATACACAGTGAACTCGTAATGAGTAGGAATGTGGTTGTCTTCGGGTTGATGCGCCGTGTAGTCTGGTAGTTTACCAACGTTTCCGATGTGCTTGCTCCCTTCATCTTCAGGGTGGTTGCTAGCACCTTTGAAACGTCTAGCACAGGAGTCGTCAACCTTTTATACCTACCTCCCACCGGTGCCGCACGAACTGCCCACCACCATGAAAGAGGTACAGCTCGAAGACTGAGTGATGGCCGGTGATAAGCCCCGTCCTCGTTATTCGCACTAAACTCGTGCCTTTAGCTACGGAGCTCATTCGTTGCTCCCTCGTCCACGAGTATACTTCGAGAAGTGTCCGGTGAATTATTATCTATATTCAAAGTTTAGAGATGGAATTCCAAAGTAAATTACAAAAGCATATTTTAAAAAGTCAAACTCGCGAAGTTGTTAGCAATGTATTCGATATATGGAAGAACAAAAACCCCCACCGCCCACCATGAAAGCTTGAATCGCCCACTAGTGGGCGGTAGGGACCAGGTTGACGACCCCTGGTCTACCAGAACACACGACACAACAATGCTGAATACAACCATCTTCATACTCAGCGCCGTGAGAACCTAAATCTCACCCTCTAACAGGTAAGTCGTGGCCGTCCGCATTTTCGTTTATTTCAACATGAAACTACTCAATACGAAATTCGGAATTATATTAAAATTTGCTACACTAAGCTGGTGCCATTCCCATACAGTATAATCCCTACGTTACATTAAGTTCAAATAAAATGTATTACTTTCTAATAACGGCCCATCCTGCAAGTATTTGGTGCGTTATACTTTGGTCTATAATTAAGTCGAAACTTCCACTTTAAATACATTTTCGTACTGTATATATATATATATATATATATATATA
>NW_019060547.1:299104-349758 GCF_000696155.1 Zootermopsis nevadensis | reverse complement strand
TAAATATATTTTTTTACTGTATATATATATATATATATATATATATATATATATATACACATATAACTAAATCAAGACATCGGTTCCCAGTCTATGATGTGTAGTGTCTGAGTACAATTTTCTTTGCAAGAAAAGTCGATGTTCTTCTGGATTGCGACTGTCTCCATAAAAAAACCCTGAAAATGGAAACAGCATGTTTCTTCGAAACGTTAGTACCCACCAAATGTCCACTGACTAGGAGTTGTCGAGACAGGTTTTGTAGGGGAACAGATGACCTTAGCATTCTACTACCATTTCCGCGTGACATCAGCTTTCACTTGGGTCGTACAGCAGAGACTCTTTGGTCATACCAACTCTCATTCGCATTTATTTTGGCACGTGTAGTAAAAACGGGCGGTTGAGTAAAACTGCGTAACCATCTCAGTCGGTGAACTTCACGAATCTACACGCCTTCACAACCCAAGAAACATCATCGATATCTTCACCGCTGAGAGAGCATCAAATATCAATTCTTGGGTCTTACGTCTAAGCATAAATCATACACAAAGAAGAAAATGGAACCATTAGGACACTGAAAAAGTGTTCCTCAGGGCTACAGAACAGGGCATCAGTCAACTAACCCTCGACTTAATTTCTGTATGGATTCGACTAGGAAAACAGGGTGAGAAACATTGTAATTATTTCTGCGCCACTCCGTCGGTCCCAGTGGGTAGCACACTAGCCTAATATTCAAAAGGTCCCGACTTCAATTTCAATATTTGCCATTAATAACAATACAAGTGACAAACAATCGTCTTAAAACGAGAGAAGATTTAAATCTCGAATCGTCGTGTATATCAAATGTGTCTCAGGCAAAGGCACTGGGATGTGTGTAAATGAAAACACAGAAGAGGGAACTTATCGTCGGAATATTTAAAGTTCTGAATACGTAGTAGCGCATCTCATAGGATTTTATTATTTTCAGTTTGGCCAATCTTATTTTGAAGATGGTCTAAATAAACGTATCGAACTTTACATTAATTTAAAAAGTTTTATCGCTACAATAGAATGAACGGCATGTTATATTTTATAGCCATTTAGACTTATTATCCGTATACAAAAGATTCCCATGTATTTACATAATGAAATTAGTAAATCAAAGTAGGCCTATCATGGATAAGGATGGCAGGCCTGTTATATTTTTAACAGTATGACGGAAGTATCGAAGACGTATGTTGATATTGTGGCATTCTCTTACACAGAAACTCGAAGTTATGCTTCATTTTACAGAAAGTTTTAATGTTCCTTTTTATTTCATCCTCTGCAATTTCGCGTACCGTTACCATC
The DNA here is from genome assembly GCF_000696155.1 of Zootermopsis nevadensis. The sequence goes on along the minus strand of NW_019060547.1, from coordinate 348,432 downwards.
TAATATTCTCAGCGCTCGTCTGCTAATGGCCGTAAATGACAAGTTACATGCATGTTCGTGTGGGCAAGTGCAAGTAAATTGGAAAGCGTGGTTTCGGAAAGCATTATAATGTGACTATTTGCTCACCTTACAGGTCGTGGCCGGCAATGGAAACAACGCCATTCAGAAAACCAACTAGACTACGAGGTGGAGGGTTGGAGGGTCTCAGGTAAACACATGTAACAATTGGAGCATTCTTAAGGGACAACGTTAAGACATGGAGTAATTTGTACCTCTCGATGCGTTAGGAAGGACAAATTTGAGACTCGTAACTCTTTGGGAGTACTTCACGGTGTTGATTATGCATGTAAGACTTGAGGTTCTCACAGCGGTGAGTATGAAGATTTCCGTCTTCTGGGTTGTTGAGCTGTGTAGTCTGGTAGTATGACCTCTGAAACATCTACCAGACTACACAGCGCAACAACCCAGAAGACAGAAATCTTCATACTAAGAATCGCCCTGATGACGGAGGCAGTATGACCTCTGAAACGTTGGGTAACATCGACCAGACTACACAGCGCAACAACCCAGAAGACGGAAATCTTGATTATGCATATTCCGCTACTTCACATGCACGATGAAAATGTCCAATAAATGTCCATCCGTGTGACCGTCATAGTAGATAAGCCACAAAACTTTTTATTGTATTCAAAAAATAAGTATTCCACAGGCATACAGTTATTCCTAAGAAGAAATAAGTACTGTACTAAAAATGTAGACCCGTGTTAGGTTGAAAAGTTGTTTTCGTGATTTTCTGACTATCTTGGAAAGTTTCTACTTTATCCGTACACTACGAAGCACGCCTAATGTATATGTAGCATCTTCAGAGAAGCTACCATCTTGTATCCACAGAACTTACTTAAAACTCATATCAGTATCTGTGAGTTTTCTAATTTCTTCTTGCATTTCTTCCTCTTTATGAGTGATTGATTGCTTTAGCCTGCTACACCTCATAATTAATTCTGAGTAACACGGTGTAAAATTAATGAGTGATCAGCCCCTTGGAAAGCCTATACCTTTTCAAGATAACACACAAAAATGAAGCGAAACTTCATTGTGCAACATAGTTTTAGAACCCACAAACTGAACTTGCGAAAGTCTCAATTGTAAAACACGAATGTATATGAAGTACAAAGCCACAATAGTGCACGCTTAAATTTTCTACCAGAAATGTAAGTGGTCTTCCCGATGATTATTTTACAAAAATGTGTAAAACACTCCACTTTGGTTAACATTGGATGAAAATATCTGGCAATTTACGCGTCTGGGAACTAAAATCACTGGGTGGAAAATTCGCGAATGAGGAATCCCCAGCCGGGGTATTCCAGAGTGGGGAGTCCCTAGCAGCATGCAACCGCGTTTTGAATCCCACTTCATGACGCCTTAAACCAGCTAGACAGGCACTACCACCCCCCAACCATTCAGGTCGTTGACGTCAGAGAACTGAAGTCGCCGGCTTTATTCACAAAGGCCAAATTTCAAATCCTGAAAACTACTTCAAAATCATTTACGAAATACATATATTTCCTAACTTGTTCGTGAACCCATTAATTAGCTGTGTGTGTCTAGTCATGACGTCTATTAATCCGTCCCCTGATTAAATTAAAGTGTCATGTTACAGGCACTTTAAGACGCATTCCGTGGCAGTTCACTTTGATCCATGTCCTAATTTTCCACATTCGAGAAACAATGTTTTAAATAAGTTACATAGTTTCTGTAATCTATGGCCACATAAGACGTTTCCTGTGTAATTGCGTATAAATACGGAGGCAAACTGATTTTCGCAGATACTGCAACTGTGTTAAAAAGACTAACGCTTATAGCTCTCCTATATTCTCCACTCCTCTCTCTCTTAACAAACTTGGAGTTATTTTAAATCCAGAAGAGAAGTAGCCTTAATGTTCTGTAAATACGGAATTGAGCGCAATTAAAATGTCTTCCCAGTGTGAGCATTCCTGATTAAAGTTTCGTTTTGTAAATATCTTATTAGAAGTTCATCTCTAACTTACGTAACGCTAATGATATCCCCTTATGCTATTCCTGGAACTCATAACATCTATGCAACTAGCGACCATAATTATCTTGCTAGACTTAGTGCGATAAACATGGAATATCAGTAAAATTTACAACTCCTGTATCACTTGTATTTTGCATAGAAAAGATAAAATGTAACTCTGCATGCTGGTGAAATATCCTGTTTTAATAAAGTATAAAGAAGCATCAGTGTATCTTGTATAAAACTGAATAAATAAGAAAAACATTCTTGTTCGGTTTCAGAAAATGGTATTAAAATGGAATAATCATTTAATATTCTATCTAATTACAGAAATCGCAAACATTTCTTCTACCGCCATGTAGAATAAACACCGTATGACATCACAACTTACATAACATTCACTGAATTACGATCCATTGCAGTGAAATAATAATTGTAGTAATGTAAACAATCGGGAGTGTCTAAAATACAGATTGCCTGAAGTTCTTCTCTGAAATTATGGCATCTGAAACACGGCGAGTATGTGAAACAGTGTAGGGGGTTCTCCTGGCAAAGTAATAATTCATGTAGAATACACTTCCCCGTGTGAAAATCGATTATTCGGCTCTCTGCTGCTGACAAATGCTGAATTTTCGTCGAGGCAAAAGATGCAGAACATAGTTTCCGTAGAACACAGTTCTCAATCCCATAAGAACTAGTACAAAATATTATTTCAATTCACTTATTTATCTCACAGCGTGATTTTTGAGATTAGAGACTAGGTAACTGTTTGGCAAATAAAATACTATTTTCCATGTGTAATAACATTTATGCTACACTACACACTGACATATTTTGATATGTACACACCACTGATTATTAAGCCTGGTATTATAAGATTTACTCACGAGGAACACATACATAAACAGTATTGACAATAACTCTTAAATATAAACACACCCTAAAGTAGAGGTTATTCTGCGCTCTGTAATCTTTTTGGAACTACAATCAATCCTTTTTGGTTCATTTATGATGGGTTATTTACAGTCAACATTTAATCAAATTGTCTTAACTGTTACAAACTAATTATCATGCATAACTGTCAAATAAGCTACATGTAACACTGTACATGGAAGGTAATTAGATTCGTGTGATATTTGTACGAGACACTTAAAATGGGTGGTAAAGATGGCTTGTCAGGGATTAGCATCCAAATTATTGTACTCTGGCAACACATTTATCGAAAGCGTGAAAAATGTTGACGAATTCTGAACATATGGTTCTATTTATCTATCAGGTTACCGCTCCTTAAAGTACAAGTAATTAATTATAGTAAGCCACAGCAGTTCTCGGAAGTACAGTGATATTTTAAAGTAATTAAATAAATTAATTACAATAGCTCCGGAAAAAATGCTGGTTAACTTTGAAATACAATAAACAGAAGAAATATATTTACAATCACAGTGAAATTTTAAGTACTCAAATTAAATAATTTCTTTAGATATTGCTATTACTTTATTTAGATATTTTTTTTGTCGTTTGGCACTAACGTCCTCAAAAGAACACAATGATTAAACTACTTAGAAACTAAAGGTGTTCACGTCCTGTCAAGGAGGAAGATCGGACCTCAATATTTGACGTTAGGTCCTTCTATCGGATCCAACAGTTGCCTCTGATAATTGGAGGGGCACTTACACTTTACAACAAAGTAACTCTATACTTAGTTGTGTAAAATTTGAGATTCTCACGGCAGTAAAGATATTGTTGGTCTATCCTGACTACAATTTTTCGCGATTTTTCTCAGTCCTTCCAGGCAATGTCTGGATAGTACCTTAAATTAGGCCACGACCACTTCCTTCCACATTCTTTCCAATTTATTATTCACTATCATCCTCTCATTCGACGCTGTATAGTCTGATGTACTGAAAAAGTGGCGTTAAATAAACTATAAACTCAAGTTTGATTCAGCATGTTTCTCTAAAATGTTAGTCCACGCGGCGTTACAACCCATAAGAACAACACCAATAAACGCAGCTAAACTAATTTCTGTTTGTTCAACAAACGTAATTCAATTACATTAATTACCTCTAATTACTTAGAACTAGCTATATGAGAATACGCTGTGTCAGATTCTCGGCTCAGAGATCAATGTTATGATACAATCACATTTCATAACGTTATCAGATGGCCAATAATCGTAATCTCTCTCTCGGATTTAATGGCAATCAGTCTCAAACAAACACGAAGCACTGCATTACACACGTCGCTATTTACAATATTCTGTTGTCATTTTTATCGCATCAGATCCAAATCGGTTTAAAATAGCACACGAACAAGCCTCACATTTAGTGAACAAAATATGTATTTCATTTATGCAAAATTATTTACGAAAAACGTATTTTCATACGAAAGGATTTAGACTGCGTGGAAAATAATCCCATGAAAATGTGCACAAATAATAAGCTTTAAATTTAAACTGTTTGTGCGTTCCTGCTGTCTTTACTCTTATGTAAGGAGATTATATGACTACTAAACATGCTGATTTATAACAGATGGAATCGTTCACAACAAATTATAACAAATCCTTCGATAATTATTATTCAAAGTCAAGTACTTAGAAACGACATTAAAAATAAGTACGATATTCATAGCAGAACGTAAGGACCTAGGAATAATACATTCACTTTGTAATATGCTACAAATCACTTGCCTCGAATGTGAAGAGCCTGTAGGAAAGGTTTATTTCCAATTATAATACCGCATACATAAAATATACGGAACAGAAGAACAGAGATTTCTTCAAAGCGACATATCTCGTTGGTAGTACGAGAAGTGTTCAGATACACAAATTCCTGATATGTAAATATATGCAGTATTAGTCAGATGTTCTGAGAGGTATACGTATTAACATATCGATATGTTTGTTCGAGGAAAGGCAAATGACGTGACCCAGACATAAGTGGTAACATGGACTCCTTCGCATCCAGTACAAAACAACTTTAAGCGCTGTATAATCTCACTGACATTTTCGTGTGTTCCAGACTACGATGACGACTACACACTTCCGTCTTTCGGGCCTCCGCCAGCTAGGTATCCTGGGGCCCGCAGTTCAGCTACCACATGCCCCCCATGCGTCTGTACGAAAAGCGGAACTTGGTTCCTCACCTGGTTCATTTGCTGGGTTGTTCTGTACAGTGGTTACAGCTGATCATGCAACGGACACAATGTGCCATGACAGAGTCAATAAAACTTGTCTTCAGAAATTATAGAATTATAGTGGTTCATGGACAAAGTGTTTGATGGACGAACAAATACTCACAACAAGACACTAAAACAGAAGAACAGTGTGCAGTCGAAAGTGTATGTGCTCTGCAAACTCATTTACAAATTCTTTGTAACGCCCACATTCCGAAATACAGGGACAGAAAAAAAAGTGATGACTGAGACGAACCAATTTCTGCAAGTAAGAATATTATTCAGAATTACTACTGAAGCATCTTAGATTTTTATCACAACACAGACTTTTCCTAAACAGATGCTTAACTGTCATTGTCGAACACACATTTATTGTGTTAAAGTCGTGTTCTATGTGGTGATTAGTGATGTATTTAATTGTAAATCAGAAATGAGTTAGCCAAGTGATGTAATTCATCTCATCAATGCGACGACAACTGGATTTGAAAGTAGGTACATACGTATGTAGATGGTAATGAAAGGCATTTTTATATTATTAACAAGCATTATTAGGTAAGGGTGTTCATAATAAGAGAACGGATTTCAATACGTAGCTCCACAAAAATAAGTTTAAAAAAAGATAACATAATTCACTGTTCGTATAGGATAAGACTCAACTTAAAATATGCGATAAGAATATCTACAGAAACTACAGCGGTCATTGTGAGGGAGAGAGATAATAGCTTAAAAGTGTGATAGCATGTCCCTTAAACTTAATCAACCTTCTAAATATAAACTATATATATATATATATATATATATATATATATATATATAAGTTTATGCTCTGTTACAGTTTGATTCCTCCAAACGTTCATCATCCGAAGAAGGATGTGTATGCAATTGCCAATGAAGCTGATTAAAACGTGTGAAAAATAATTACATACAGAGGAATAAACACGTTATAAAAACAGCAGTCATAGTTAGGCGCCGAGTTTAAACTACCGAAAGTCGCTGGTACTAACAACACTGACCACAAATTTCGATTTATTGACGAGGTGGTGGAATAATGTTCTGTTGTGTGGCCAACTGGTCTTCCAATTTCATTAGCTCGTTAGTAAGTTCTTCGCTGCGTCCATTTCTAAATCCAAGACAATTTAATTATTACAACATCAGGTACTGATTTGGATACTTCAACATGCAACACATAAGTAAAGAAACTTGCTGTCCCCCGTATTTATTTAAAATATCCGCAATTAAAACATAATTATTATAGACCTATGTGACGTAGACTGTCTGAAAACCACAGGATTTTGTAAAAGCCATCTTAGGAAGTTGCCTGCTATTAAGAAAGAGAAGCTTCTTCTAAGTTATTTTTGTGTAATATTACATATATAAAAATTGTACTTAAATACTTTACTTGCTAGCCTGTGAAAAGCCTTTACTACTTGCATATAATTATACTATCGATAATGTAGAACTGAAGTGCTAATGTACTCATTCTGGAACAGATGTAAGTAATTTGAGTCAGCGATCGACAGCAGTCCGAATGCTGAGAGGCAGGGTGTTTATTAATCAATTAAATAAATTTTACCTTAAAATTAGTACATTTTACTTCCTTGGAATCAGTGCTGTCATTGTCAGTCCTTGAAATATTCTATACAATAATTTCTGCAAATTAGATTTTATTATGGTATTTCAAATGCAATAGGCTTTTTTCGAGGAAAGAAAATTTTGATTCCTATAATCAGATGTCGTAACACACCGTACAGAGAAAATTGTCCTTAGTTGCATCACATTCCTCTATTCCTTTTAGGAGTGTTCCTCGTGGTGTGGACCATTTGTAAGGAAGTACCAAGGCGCAAGAAATTAAGTGCTGTTTCTTAAATGACAAACTGCTTTGGTCTCTGGTCATGGCGGTAATTGGTTATCACATCGTTAGTACACTTGTAAAAAAAGTATTGACTGCCACTGATCTACGTAAAAATGAATTTGAAACAGTTCTCAAAACGTAAACTTGTAAATCACATAACTAGGGAATCTCAATAACATGTCAACAAAGCGCTTACTTAATAAACTATGGAAGAACTTTTAAACAAAACCCAATTCTGATGCCGTAATTGTGTTTTTTTCGATTTTAATCGAATGTAAAGTGATTAAATATCATGAATTTTCACAACCACATATTAATACTTCAGCGCAACATTCTTGAGCCAGAAAATATTTACGAAACACCCTTAGGAGTAAAACAATACATTTAAAATGTATCATGTTAGTATATAACTATAGAAATAGTAACCAAAATTTAATAATATAATTTTCAAGCTTTGATGATGCTTACCGATGCATTCACATTATTGAATCTAACATAGTGATTATTACATACTAACTTACTGTTAAGCACTTATTTAAGCATTAACAATTGTCGTTCTCAGTTTAATTGAGGTTATAGAAAGTCTAATTTAAATCGAGCTTCACTCCTAAATATTCAAATTAAAAGATTTTAATGTTACCGTTCAATAAAATATTTCACTAAAATCACAACTAACAACTCCAACACCGAGACTAACTTCGGATTTATTTGAAACCATGATTGGCATTACTGTTTTATCTATCACTGCATTAGTAGTGGGTCACATGTATTAAATAATTATTCAAAGATTTAGAAGGAAAATTTATAATGCTAAAATTCAATTCACAAACATTTTTAGCAGATTTCGCTCGCATTTTCATACGAATTAATCGTAGTACTCGAGTCTAGCACACCAATTCAATGGGATAAAAGGGCTCGGTTCCACATTTTATAAAAACTCAAATATTCAACAGTAATACTAAAATTGGAGTCCAATTTTCACCTGACCAGTGATGAATAGATACAAAGTTTCCAATTGTGATAGACATTTCCAGTTATGTCTTGCACATTTAAAAACATACATTTCTCAATAATATGCTGGACCTTCTACACTGTTTGAGGTATATTTGAAAATAAAAATAAACATTTTGGGAGTTGGCTCTGTTCCCGCCTTTGAATGAATAATAATATCAATCACAAAATTGTATGCTTCAAAGTCACGGAAAAATAGTAAAAATTTTCAACACGAACTGCGGGACCCAGGAGAGTGAAGACAACTCAAAACTCGTAGCGTATCAAAGCTAACTTCGCTGTACCATTGACTAAGACTAACTCGGTAAGGCGGCGTAAAGTCCTTCTTGGTTTTTGGTGACGGCTTCTAGAGTGAACGAGACTAATCAAAAGTTTTCGGTATCGATACCAATCGTCGACACAGGTACAAGAAATTAATAATATCAGGTTAAGCACAATCAGTGAACATTCTCGGAATGCAGTCAACTCCCTGAGATCTTAATGTACATTAAATATACCACAGACTACAGGCAATGCCGAATGTAACTTCTATGTAATGAATCAACTGTTACTACAAACAACCACGAAACAGAGGGTCGTTGCGTAGATGGCTCTCTTGTGTGTTACAGCGATGTATAGTCTGGTATATGTAAGATTTGAGGTTTCCACAGCGGTGAGTATGAAGATTTCTGTCTTCTGGGTTGTTGCGCTGTGTAGTATGGTAGAAGTTTACCAACGTTTCAGAGGTCATACTGCCTCCGTCATCAGGGCGATGACGGAGGCAGTATGAACTCTGAAATATTGACATACATCAACCATACAACACAGCGCAACTACCCAGAAGACAGAAATCTTCATAGTCTGATATATGTTTACTAACATTTTAGGGGTCCTTGATGCCTCCATTATCAGATCGATGATGGAGGCAGCAAGGACCTCTGAAACTTTTGTAAAATTCTACCACGCAACACGATCCTTCAACCCACAATACAGCCATATTCGTACTAACAGCCGTCAGAACTTCAAATCCTAAGAAGATACTTATCATTCGAAAGGTAACGGTCAGCAACAAGAATGCTGTGTGACGTACGAGTCTACGAGAGAGAATGTGTACTCTTTGTAGAGATTAGTAGACTTATATATAGGCCTATATATTCACGTACTATACGATCGTTGTTGTTTTACATAGGCTAAAATATATTTTTTGCAGCTGATGGATGCTTTGTGCAGCAGAACTGATATTATGTAGTGATAAACTATAGGTAAACATATGTGTCGATTAAGCGTGTGTAGTTTTCATATGTATAATAATCTTCCATCATGTAGCACGACCAAATTGGAATACAGTTATGCATATTGACATGCTATTCCTGTAAACACTGACAAATAAGTGGCCGAGATGTGTAAGATTCCAACGAAGTCGTGCATGTGTCCAGCGTTGTTCATATAGCATTAAGAATTGTATAACATAATTATATATAATATGAAATCCGTTGCATTCTGAATAAAGAAGGGAGTACGCATATGAAATGGTTATATGTCTTATTGATTAATCCTCTGAAGTCGACGTCTGTCTAAATAACACCGTTCATGAACTTGCTCCGTACTTCAAAGAGAACACCATAACAAAGATCACTTTGTTAATGTTATTCAAGAACTGGTCCCTGTTTGCAGTGAGAATCATATGAAACTATCTTACTGATCTGGTGTTGATTTTCTGTAGATGCAAATAATTTTGTGAGAAAGAAAAGTATTTTAGAACCGTGTTACAAAATGTCATATGATAATGGAGGCAAACTCCACACATTAAGACCCATACGACCTATCCATAGGAAAGCGCCCTTTTCAGTTCTCCTGGCTTCATTCTCCTCTAAACATTTTTTAACCGTCCACTTACTAATTCTCTTTACTTCAACCCTGAATATAATGGAAGTATGTCACTCCGAAACGTTAGTTTTTAGTCAGATGACTATAAGACGTAGCAACCTAGAAGACCACAATTTTTCTCACACCAACGTGAAGATTTCAAATCCTACAACATTTAATGCAGTTCCTTAAACATCTCAGCTCTTTAAGACTTATATCAATTGACCAGGTCCTCAAACCACATGTATGGACTTAATTTTTAATACTCAGCTGATAGATCTATTGGTATAGTCGTATAGGTTATAATTTATTTTTATCAGTATTATACTTAGATACATAACGTCTATTACGTACGGAACTATAGCACTATTAATATTGCATTACGAGGTGGATGCCAGCCTTGTATCTCGAGGAAGCTAGATTTCAAAACAAGATTTGTATCGGTCTTGTATCAAGATGGAAGAATCAATCTAATGTAAGAACGTGCCCCAACTGTACACGATGTTATTTGAAGACGACTGGGTATCTCTGAGTTTCTACACGACCTGCAACCTCACACCACAGCGCAGGGACTCTGCTATCTGTATTCTGTGATGTGTAGCTGTGGAGTGAGACGCGATGTTTATGCGATATGGAAAGTAGTATTAGCCGAGTCGCGAAGTGCAGGCCATATATGGGCTTTAAAGTTGCTATGTTACGTAGAGGTTAACACTCTTCTGGAGATATTGAACGACTTTTTTTTTATGTTCTAAATAGTTGTTACAGTCAGGCCTGCATGACGCCTGGAACCGCCGATAACATCTCGAAAGTAATTTATGACAGACATTTAGTTAATATATTTAAATATTTTTGTATATAAACTGAAATTTGTTATATTAATTAATTTATAAACCAATTCGAAACAAAATAATCCCGCCGCATTACTAGTAAACACGGTTTTCCTAACAAGAGCATCTCAGTGGTTTGTGGCAAATATTACATAGTAGTTAATTAATGCATTCAGTTATTTTACAGTTATTAATTCTGTATTTAATTGATAACGGTCAGTAAGTGTCCACACATTCGTGTATTTAAATATATACTCGTCGTCTTCAAAAACACAGAGGTTTTGGCCCCATTACGGTCTATTATTGATTTAAAGGAATAGGCATGCTAAGTTTTGCAAAAATAGATTCATTCGTCATCGATTTATAAAAGAACAAATACTTAAAACCACAAACACAAAATCACGTGTAATAATTTTAGGCGAACTTAGGCTTTAAAAGGCTAAACAAATTAAAATAAGTCACGCCAAAAGCGTATCATAAGTTTAATTTATCTACTTCCATTCACACGCTTATTAATGTAACGTTGCTGATTTATTTCAAATTCTTTTTTTTTAGAGAGATCATTAAGCTAACTATCGAAAAAATTTCGTTTTAATACCGAAATATAAAAAATTCAGATTTCTTCATTTATTTATCCCCATACATATGTGCACAACTCTATTAGAATGCGTGATTTTTCTGAGACACAAATACAGGCATAACTAGAATGTGTTAATACCCACCTACTGCACACCAATATGTGTGTCATATATATAATTTCCTTTAAGTTTCTAATTATTGAATAAGCATTATTTTGACATTTTTCACACCTGAAAGGTTTCGCGTTCTAGAGTCACATGAGGCATCGTACCTCTACTTACTATTTTCTGTCAATATGTCGCATTTAATAGAAAAGTCCACTTATCTTGGAGTGTTTTTTTTTCTCTTAAAAGCTTTCGGTACTTGAACTTCACGTTTTTTGTAGAATGTTCGTTTAGTATGTCTATTGACTTACAGAATATAGGACTTAACCAATACAAGACAGTCGTCATATTAGTGCTCTGTAGTAAACACTAAATTCAATTGTCAATTTCTGTTCTTGGTGTCCCCTTCATATACATTTAATATGCCGTGTACATTCCATTCGAGTGATACTCAGAAACATGAGTCACTGTCAGGAAGTGGAGAGTTTCAAAATAAATGTCAGAAGCATGGACTTTTTCTTGTAGCCTGTTGAGTTTTATGCCTTACGTTCGTGTAGGCTGTTCTGTGGCTCCACTTTTAAACAACAAACACTACATTTCTTTCTGTGGGGGCAGAGAAGTATTTCGAAAGTTATATCTGAGGTCAGAACAGTGAGTTGTAGGAAGCTGATACGTCCTACGTATCGTTTTCAGACAGTAAATGGGAAGAAACACGTTTCTTTTCCACTGACACTAAGAAAAAAATTAAAAACTTGAAGTGAGAAGTTAGAAAAATTCTTAAGAAGACAGAAATATAATACCAATTAATTTATTTTCTTTCACGAAAACAGCCCAGGAAAATTAAAGGAACGGAGTATGAAGGGATATTACAGAATAAAAATCGGGGGAAGACGGGCTGATTATTCAATTAATGATAGCACTAGCAAGAATAATTTCGGACAAAAATTTCCATTTAACGAGACAATTATAATATGCGTTCTCCCACGCCAAAATATTCGATGTAAATGGATAATATTATACACGTAAAGAAACAAAATTATAAGTCCTAATTCGTGAACGTAATAGTAACGAATACGATGGGTCTTTCAGAGAAGTTAATAAAAAATTCAGAATTATTAACGGAAAAAACAAACGCGTATTCACCTAGCTCCGGTTAATACAAAGCCCAAAACCGTGAAAAATTTAGCTACCTTGGATTTTCTTAGTTTGAAAAAATGTGAAATTCCTTCCATTTTTATTCTCAGGAACTTACTGATGCTAGAGCATTTGCGTAGTCACTTAAAGAACTGACTATTGTTTTCTTATTGGAAATGCAAATTTTCCGAGTGTTTTATCGCGTATATTAAAGTAAGCTATCTGTTTTCTTTATAACATTGTATCATGCGAATTCTATAGTGTATGTTTACTGTGCATATATACGCACAGCATTTCATGTAGCAAGGCCATAGTCTTAAAAATGCAAAGAAGAAAACGTTTTCATAATAAGTCGGTTCATAAATCAAGGAATTTTCTATAGATACAGCAACAGCACCGATTTCTAGGACACTTCATTCTGCCGAGCTACGTCGAAGCTTTGCAGAAGAGCAGATCTCTCGGTTAAGCTTCGTCGCCTTGGGCAATACGCTTCAGTCCCGTCGGAGAGGTGATTACAGAACAGCGTATAATAGGATTAGCTTTACCACACGTTTTCAATCTCTCATCGTCCAGCCACGAGGCAACTTCAGTTCGATTCCCGTTAACAACTTGGCTAAACATAGGCCTATAGGCCTACTGGTACTTTTTCAAACAGCCTCTAGCTAACCCACAATAAATCTAGAACTTTACGATTTGAATGCAATGGTACGTTTATGTTATACATTGTTCTGAAAGAGTTTTATACACACTTATATTCGCCTTTCCCTTATTTTCTGCTTCTTACTATAACAATAATTTTCGCCTACGTCATTCCTCACATTTATGGAAACCAAAGTTTTTATTACGATAACCACAAACGTCCGTTGCTAAAATCTATCCTGTGCCAATGGAATCTGAAACAACCCCCCATTACAATATCTCCATTGTGGCATTTAAAATCAGTTTCATGTTTGCGCTATTCTTATAAAATACTGCAAACCCCGCAAAGGTATTTTCCTCTTAGAATTCACAACCCACATGGGACTAGGTTAAATACTGCAGATAGTCCTCCTTTACTCTGTATGTTACACTTGTTTGGCTAATATCATTATTTTCCATTTACTCACTTTCCCAATATCCGGTGAATGGTATAATTAACGAATCTCTTTATTATGTAATTTTGTCCACCCTCTTGTTTCGTGTTCTCTCTTGGGTCAAAACATTCTTTTCCCATGTGTATCATCATTCCATTGTTGATTTATATCCATCGATGACTTTCCCCTTGATAGAGATGTCAGTCCCTTCATGACCATTTCACTCTTCCTGACTCATCGCATTTTAGTTTTTCCTTCGACGCTTCTCAGACGGTGTAAACAAAACAAACTTGTCACCAGGAGTTGCATAGCTCCTGGCGCTTTAACCCCGGGTACCCACTTCGTTTCCCGGCGGTGCCCGGATTTATAACTTGTGTTGGGCGAGGCCGTGGTCTAGGCAACACGGAGTTTTCCTCCGTGGCATCCCACCAATTACTCCATTCACACACAGAAGAAGGCAATGGCAAACCACTTCTGGATCATCTGCCAAGAACGTATATGAACAGGTCCCAGTCCGAGAAAAGGATGAAAGGATCCTGTTCATATGGACCTGTCGCCAGACAGAACACTAAAAATAAAAAGATGACTTTCCCCATACGGTACAAGACAGCCCGACAGACCAAGGAGCATCTCTGACCCGATGTCCTTGGAGAGAAGGTACATTCAGTTTAAGCATTACGAAATGACACTTTATGTAAATATATACACGCACGTCGTTCAATACGTCTACCGACTTGCCGGACAAAGTATTCCAAAAATAACAGGAGATCTATACATAACGACACTAACCTCGGATGAAACAACTTATGAACCAGAATAATTTAATATAAAGTGCACACTTAACCACGACTTATAAACAGTTCAAGACACTTGATTGTTCCGAATGAAAACGTGTTTTAATTAAAACTAGTTCCGTCTAAATCTGATAAGGACATTTCTTACTTATTTTCAAAGAACGCGAATTCTGGGTCAAATTCTCTCCCTGTCTTCTTACTACGGAACGGTCTGTGATGACATCATCATACATAAATGCATATCATTTGTAATAACAATAACATTTAATAACTATCCTACTTTCGTATGTATATATGTGAGTGTAATACAGTTGCAAGGAATTCTAATTGAGATGGGGCGGAGGGTAGCCTTGGCAAGGGGGGGGGGGGGGGGGGGGGGGGGGCTGGGGAGAGGAGTGCCGACTGCAGATGACACCGGTAATAGCCCATTCGTTGAACGACTTCAGAGCAATTCTCCCGCTAGCGTCTCCGCATGATTGCAGAAACGCCAGAAATATCTTCTTTCAGATAGCTCGATCAATAATTTTATTATAGGTTATTCCAGCTCAAGTGTTTTATACCCTGCTTTTCTCCTGATATGCAAACTATGACCTTCCTAATAAGAAGAGGCACATAAGACTGAAGAAAATAAGAATCCCGAATTTCAGGAATGCACTTCCTGCATTAACCGATTTCACATTTCTTCGTTATGTGGCATTCAATCTAGCGCAAATCGTACATGAATGACATTGAAACATTTCCCACAGTTCAATACGCAATACCTTGAAAAACTTTCAAATCTATACAATCAAATTGGGGCAAAATATTGTCAAACAACCTGCTATAATACCGATAAAAATAAATAGTAAATTTGGTAGTAGTGGCCACATGTCCAGTTTTGTATTCTAGATATTCAGGTAAGATCCTGTTAAGATTTATCATGGTTTTCCTCACTTAATTCATTCTAATTAAGACATTCTATTGATAAACAAGATATGGACCACCGTCTTCCTAACAGCAACAAACGTCAAATTCATACACCCATTTCTCTCATTATCGTTTTAACAAACTTAAAAAATCTACAGCAAGGATCCTTATGAAAGGAACTTTGTTGAGGTTCAACACTGAAAATGAAGGCAGTGTGTCTCCGAAACGTTGATATCTACATAAACGTTCACACCGTTTCACAACCCATAAGACCAACATCGACATCCTCTGTCTATGTCGTCTGCTAGATGCAAGAAACCGAATCTTTCGCCAATGCAAAGCTCTGCACTTAAATACGACACACTCTCACTAGGCACGCTTCTCACTGGATCCTGTGTAGAAATTTAAGGAGATACGAACCTCACACAACGCTGCCATTGCTTCTGCAGGAGAGAACCTCGTGTTTAATGGCATCCAGGTGTTACGTCTTATCCCTGCAACTAAGCATCTCACACATCATTCTCTGCTGCACGTATTACAAACTTTTGAAAGATTCATAAGCAGACCAAACGTAGATATTAAATGAGCAGCTCTCCAACTTCATATTCGAGAAATCCAGCGAAACTTGGCCTGGATACCTGATATGCTGACTGGTGGTTTTCATGGTTTCTTCCATCCCTCTAAGAAATTTTCGGAATAGTGCCTTGAATGAGGACACAGCCGGATATTGTCACGCCCTCTTAAAACCATATATCACAATAAATTAGTGTTTGTTAATTAACCAAATAATTAATCAAAAATCCGGACGCTGATTCAGTCAAATTTATTTGACATGCATTATGTAATTGTAAGGGTCGAGGTTGTAATCTGAAACACTTTTACTTAGCAGAGGATTATTACGACACAAAATTAGGCCCAGAATTAAGTGTTTCTATAACAATAAGTTGACTCTTCCTCAGACACATAAAAATAATAAGCTTTTTCCGTTTTGGGCCTCATATTGCCTTAACTCCATAAGCCACACAACAAACCAAGGAAACTAACTCCATAGGGCACAAACCTACTTAAGAAACTATTAGTCAATCAGGTAGTCAAGGTATGTCGCGCGTCTCATAAAATCTCAAAAGTTCATTGCAGTTATCACAAGCGTCTGCCATTGGTCCCTATTCTCCTTTCAAACACAATCCAGTCCAGATCTTTACACCCAATTTAAGATTCTCTTAACATTATCCACTTACCCACGCCTATATCTTATAAACTTCCCTTCAAGTTGTCCAAATAGGAGCTTGTATTCATCCGTTTCAAATATGCGTGCTCTGACTGTAGTGCAGATTACTTTCGTCTTTAATAATCGGTTCCCTTGAAAAAGCGATTTTGCGAAATTTACTGAATCATTTGATGATAAACGAAATGATTAAGTTTGGTCACTACTGAAACCTCAGAAAAAGATGATCCTAAAAAAAAAAATTCATATGAAATACGCCTTTCTTTCGAATGACTAAACGTTGGAAGGGAAAGATCAGGAACGTTAAGGGGAACCATGATATTGGATCCTCATTTCTCACTTCATCCCCTAATTACCTCCCTCTCCACAAGCAACATAGAAGTAAAACATTCTGAAGTAGAAAAGGGTGGGAATGGGGAGAAAAGAGGAAGAGGAACAGGTATCTACCCTCAGTGTGACGCGATCTCATAAATACTTTGCGGTATTGAAGCAAGCCAAGTTGAGCATTTCACCTGGGAGGAAACTTTGGGAATGGTTCTGGTTTGAAGATAAATCTCTTTTTTACAAATTGGTGGTTACGGAAGGGATACAGATGGGGTGGATGGAGCAGCCCCTGCCTGCTGCCATGTGATATATTTGCCCGCTGGGTGTTTGAGTTTGGTCCGGACCGGTGGGCCACATCTTCCGAATCGGCGAATCGGTTGTCTCCCACCGCTGGGAGGGAAACTTCGGGGCCGCGAAGGATTCATTTTTTTCAGTGCCTGGCTGTGGATCATCACTAAAACCGAGCTTCAATAATTGCCAAACGTCGTTTTTATTCCTTTTATATCGAAGAAACGGGAAACATGCTTTTTTTTTTTAGAAATTGCAGAGGGAATGAGCAAAAATCCTCACGGCTTCGGTATTGTTGGTCAAATCCCACACTGATCGTTCTGAAATGGCTGCACCTGTGGTCTCTCTTCTCCTCCACAAAGTACTTTACAATGGTTCGATTACTTAAGGTCACTATTTCCACAGAGTCTGTATCTAAATCTGAAACCGTATAAAAATTATCATTGATCGATTGCCAATTTGTTTCAAAATATTAATCCAAATTACTTAAGCTGTGTTTTTTCATATTCAGATGGCTTAAACATTTAGAGCACAACTTTAAAGTATATGTACCACTTTCTTAACAAACATTTATTTTGTATTTTACCCAAAGACTTCATTTACGTGTTTGGTAAGATTCTCAGAATATATATCGACTGTTTTCTTAGACAGCTCTCAGCATTCAATCTTTGTATTCGAGACGCTGTGTGACGTTGGTGTTACTATCTCTTCGTGCTCGAGAAGAGTCATTTCGTTTTCAAGCCTCGTCTGTTCGTACGAAGTGCTTCACAAATTTCCATTAATCCCATTGCGTAAACTCAGTATTAAAGCGTTGGAAAAGATTTCTAATATGTATAAATTTAATTTTCGTATTTTTAATCCTTTGACGTACAAAGCTGGTTCAAACAATATGCATTAACTCGCTTTTTAAAGGATAGAAAATACAATTTTTAGGTGAAAAACTAATTACAATTGTTAAATTAACAGTGATCAGTGTCCAGAATCAGCTTCAGCTTCAGGCAACACAGTTCAGATATCGTTACGGACAGACCACGAGCCAATTATCGAGTCCCTTAACTCCAGTCAACACAAGCAAATACAACCCGTAAAACTCAACGTAGCACAATTCCAAATATATAAATAAAGAATGGGAAAAAAGTGAGAAGAACAACACAATAACTTGAACCAATTAGTTAAATTTAAAAAAAGTTTGTATTATAAATCTGTACTGGCGAGAAATATGGTTCCCTGCAATACACAGGCCATAATTTGAAAGTATTTTTGTAGAAATCCGTTTTGTTAATCGATATCAATACTTTTCAATGGTACATGGCAAGTAATGGAGAGAAAATAGTTACTTGATGTGATAAAATGTACGAATTAACTCTACAGCAAGGAGACAAATTATTTGAACGTTGATACTAACTACACAGTTTAAAAAATTGATAGCTTGGCTTTGTAATGAAACATTCGATTTCAGCTTGTAAGAGTCAAATATCGCTATCTCCCCCACACGCACAGTTAAACAAAACAAAATAAAAAAAACAAATTATACAACAAAATCTCTAAATGCTCAACACAGAGATTACATCGTGAGAGGCCTCATTATCTGCATCAGATGACTATTGCAGGAAACTACAATACATTTTAGGTAATGAATCGCAAACATTGAGCAAACATTATATAGCCCTGTATCCTTCTATCTGCTTTAATGCATGTAATACGCCTAACTCTACTGTGAATTATTATAAGAACGTTTGTATTGAGAATTTTAGCGAAAATGAGTAAAAGTCTAATTATCAATTCAAGAAAAAATATAGTTTTTTATAACACTTCATGCGCAGCCTATATACAAGTTATTACAGAAACAGATTCAATTCGAGTGCTAAAGATCAGATCAGTATTCTACCTTCCGGTCTAATTCAAAGGCACAAAGACAATATATACTAAGGTATTTCATTAGATGTTCCTTTGCAGATGTGTAAAATGTGGTCTCTGATACGTGGAGAAGAACGCTAATATTGAGTGTTAGAAAACAGGTTGTAATGGAGAAGATTTGTATCTAAGAGATATTAAGAAACAGAAGGATGCAGAAAACTTCATGTTAAAGAGCTCATAAATTGTAGTTTTCACAAAATTACATCAAGCTGGCCAAAATAAATCAGGATAAGATAGGAAGGACATGTAAATTGTGTGTAAAGGATGAGAAATGTCCCCAAAATTAAAATCAAAATAATTGAAAGAAAGAGACCACTTGGAGAACATAGGTTTCAGTGTAATATTAAAAAGGGATCAAGTGTAGTTAGACTGGATATATCCGGCTCGTGTTATGGACCAATGACGAGCTTTTATAAAACTATGGGCTTCGTAAAATGTTATCTATTTATTGTTTAGGTGATAAATTATTTAGCTTCTAAAGGACTATTCTTCTTGGACTTAGTTGCCTCAACATAAATTTTAACAGAATTTGAGCAGAATAAAACAGTTCCAAATAAACCCTTCGTCCTTTACTGAGATAATGTGTAGAAATCTGAATTGTTAATCACGGTCATTAGTCCCAAATACGTAAACTCCTAGTAAGAAACAGGGCTCATCTATTGTGATGTCATCAGTTACTATAACGATAGTCTTTTTAGGCTAATTAAACAAAAGACAATTAAAGTACTTACATCTAGAAGCAAGAAAAGATGAAAAGACAATCTTAGGAAATAGTTATAACTACGTCTCTTACACGGTTCACAATACTGAATTCTAAACAATACAGAAAATCTACTGAAAAAGCTTTAAAAAAGTTCCTACGAACACAGAAAATGAACAGAGGACTGGTGAAGTTGCAAACAATCACCAGAGAAGAACAAAATACTGTCTGTTGGTTGTCCTCATCGCAATAGTTCTTTCCACCAAGTGGAAATAAAACTGGAAGCGGAGTTAATAAATGTCAGTGGCATTTTATGATGGTTTGTATGGAGTGAAGACCTGGTTACGAAATACAATGATAAAGAGGAAACAATGCTGAATATAAAGCCAGTCTGTTCGTCTAAACATTTGTATCCACCTAAAAGTTCTCAAAAGTCCGCGGCTTTACAACCGAGGTGACCAACATCGACATCTTCTCCGTCGAAACACCTCAAATCTCACGCAGCCAAAGAGGATCAAAACCATATCCGCTGCTTTCATACACAGACAGCGACGCTCATGTCAGTTCACAAAAGTATCCATTTCTTCTCCTTCTGGGCACATCGTCGCTTTCTCTTTTCATTCGTGTTAAGATCAGCTTTGCCGAAACGACATCCCACAGTCTGTTCGCGTACAGAATGACGCCAAGTATAGAAATACGCATACAGTCCAAGTGTAAGATCTTTTGTTTCACACGCGGCTGCAACGAAAGTAAATTCTCACGAAAACATGAGCGCGGAGCTTTAGGGGTTGCGTGGGGTTGGTGGGAGAACAAAAACTTATGGGTGGGGGATGATGAACTTTCTTCTTTTCCTTCATAGTCCTCACGTAGCGGAACCTTAAACTAGGTGGGACTAAGGAAAACTTAGCTGTCGGTTCGTGTTTCATAAAGCAGTTATTACTTTTCTGTCCGTTTCACAACATCAGGGGTTAGTAACATACTTCGGTACTTTGCTTTGATTTCACTGCCCTGTTTTAAAGAAGCAGTCGTAAAACTTATTTAAACGTCAAAATACCTTAATTACAGCTTTTGTACTACGTGCGTTTTAACCAGAATCACTGGGACAGGTTTTGTTTCAAATTTTATTTTTTGTATTTTCTTTGTTTGTTTTCTAAACACATTTTACACAGTTATGGCATTCTGGAATAAATGTTGTCTGTCCTAAGGAGAACAAAGAAGCCTAAGCCTGTAATATAATTGTTTATTTTCAATTCTTATTCCTTTACTTCTAGGTAGAAATTAAATATGGTCTTCTGTTGTGTGAGACCAGACGTTTGAGGAGCGTTGCAATTGGATTTAAGTATATATTTTAATTGTCAGCCGCGGTGGTCTAGCGGTTAGAACGCTGCCCTTCTAATCCTGGGGTCTGGGGTTCGATTCCCGTCGGTGCCCGAATTTATAACTTGTGTTGGGCAAGGCCGTGGTCTAGGCAACACGGAGTTTTCCTCCGTGGCATCCCAACAATTACTCCATTCACACATAGAAGAAGGCAATGGCAAACCACTTCTGGATCATCTGCCAAGAACGTATATGGAAAGGATGGACACTAAATAATAATAATAATATTTTAATTGTCATTAAAGGCAATATGGCCTATTTATAACAATTTGCACGCATGTGCAGTTGGTTGGAAACAACAACGTGGACCTCTCCAATATTTCGAAGTATGATTTGTGGTCTCCGTAGTAGAGCAGGCAAAGAACAAACAGAGGAGGAGGGGGAGGAGAAAGGAGGGAAACGGGAAGTTAAATGGGAGTTGTGGGGGTGTATGGGGGGGGGGAGAGCCACAAAACCGCTGAGGTTTGGCCCCAAGGCGAGAGAGTCTGTATCCATTCTGATACAGACTGTTTGTTGACTTGCCTGCCACCTTCCGGTAACCGTACTTCATGCTGCCAAGTATCAAATCACGTGCGTGAGCCGAAATTTTTTATCATTTTTTGAGTTGTGAAACGTGGTTATCTTTCTTTGAGGTAAGGTCATAAATTACGTGTTTACAACAAAAGTAACAATAAAAATATTGAATAATGAATAATGAGAAGGGTGAGACAAGTGAGCGGACAATTTACGACAGATCCAATTAGTCTACGTAACAATGAACATTTTAGATTATAGAGTTCATCTAGTTTCTTTTTCTCTTTTGGACAGTAAAATGTATAAATATTGGGCTTGAAATGTAGGAAAAATATGAGGAACATGGGATTTGTACACATTTTTACTGGGGAAGCATCTTGGGAAAAGGTCCTGAAAATGGAGGCATGGTGTTTCTCCAAAACGTTTTTATTACGCGTCTACACGGCGTCACTGCCCAGAAGAATAACATTGTGACTCGTATGAAGCCAGAGAATCAAATGTTCGTTTTGCATTAACATTAATTCAAAGGAAAAAGTTTGTAAGGATTGGAGGTGAAATGAATTGATTTAGGATGAGAAAAATTGTGGCTTTGGAGATTGGTGTTGAAAAGTCATGTTCTACTACATGATAATTTTCATTTTCATTAATTATTCTGTCATTTAACAACGCTATTAACGCGTCATAAACCATCGTAAATTATACTAAATTGTTTTCCTATTTCAAAACAGACTGTAGTTGAATATTTGAAGTAATTATCCGGACATTAGCAACGGAAGACAGGTTAAAATCACGGTAGGTTGTGTGATTTTCTCTTCGCCAGCGCATCTAGACCTTCAATTGGAGTTTATTCAATGGTTTTCTGGGATTATTTCTCCAAGGTTAAAGCGGCCGGACAATGAAGCTGGTCACTCGCTCAAAGCAGTGGAAAGGTACAGAATGAACAGGTTTTTACCTCCATGTCCCCTAGACCACTTCATGGCTCAATGTTTACACACTGCAGCAACATTATTTTTGCTGTTCTTCACTACTTCATTGAGACCACAATGCAGAAACTCCAATAAGAAATCATTTATTTTGTATTGGGGTTTTAATCAGCAACTACACACTGTCGCAAGAAAGAAGGCGTATGTTTTATATAACGAAACCCTACAAAAATTCGGAACACAAAAAGCTGCGAAGTCAAAACTTGGTTGTTTATGTTCCCATTTTCCTCACCCCACTCGTGAGATACACTAATTACAATATAACTTGTCACAAACTTCCGACAAGCTCATTTAGAGAGAAAGCATGTGATTGATGGATCTTGCTAGGGGTGACCAAATTAAAAATGACGGGAAGACGGATGATGGTTGTAATGCTATTACGGCCAGTGAAGGAAGAGTGGAACCAGAGAAGAAATAGCAAAACACACTACAAGGTTTTCTCTGATGCACTCAAGCAAACTCTTAGTTTGTTTCAGGCGTAGAAATACGTTTGTCTCTGTCCAATGGACCAGCCCCCGTGACGTTAGTATCTGTCGATAAGACTCAGATAGTAACAGGTAGTGTCAAATTGCAGTGGACTTGTGTAGCTGTATTTTCAACCGACATTTAAACAGACATCATTCTCAGTACAAGACACTATAGAAGCGAGGCATATTTTGATATCCTCTGGATAACAATTTCAATTATGGATACATATTAGTTTCGGAATAAAATTTTTACCACCGCCACTAAGGACTCACAATGAATTTTCATTTACTACTTAAAATTTGTTATTATTCTTCACCTTCCAAATGTTGTGCACTGTGGTCTGCTATGACTCAAAATCAATTTATATATATATATATATATAAACACTTGTTTCTCAGGCAATAGGGTACCATGGAAGGGGGCCAGCAATTTTAGTTGCGATAAAATTCGAAGGTTTGTGAGAGTTATCGTGAAATGTGTGCTCATTTTCGAAAATTACGAGTTAATGTGAAGAACAATTTTCAGGTAGTCTATTACTACCGCGTAACGGAAGCATTATCGTATCTGAGTAACCCGAAGATAAACCTAACACAACTCGCAGCTAAGTACACAGCCAACATTCCGTTCACATTAGGTCGTGCTACTAATTCGGTGCACACAAGAAGTTGTCTTTCCACTTCCCAGTAGATCGCTCGCCCCTTCATTACAAGAGACGCATTAAGCATTGCATAACACCGGAGGAGCAGCTCGCTGTCTTCAGTCTATACCTTTCCTCTATGTCTGTAAGGAAGTGCCATCTGGATGCTTCAGAAACGGCAACAAAACGACTCTCACTCAGCTATACTGTGTATTCCTCGGGGGATTCACTAGGACTTGCCCCACGAAATGTAACGTAAAACAAGATACTGCACTTTCCTAGACGTCTAGTATTTCAAACATTGACAGGAATGTTAGAAGACGTAGCACGCTTCTTCTAGTATGGGACAGGACAGACATGTCGAATACGTAAACTGGTGGGGGGCCAGACGTGTGGGGATTCTTTTATTTCACTCCTAATACGACACTCGTGTTTCCAGGAAGAGTTT
The DNA here is from genome assembly GCF_000696155.1 of Zootermopsis nevadensis. The sequence goes on along the minus strand of NW_019060547.1, from coordinate 324,218 downwards.
TATTGTGTTCAGTTACTTAGGTCGCATTAAACTAATCGCAGTGCAGACAGCAACGGACCAGATCTCAGCAGCTTCATCAATGTGATTCTTGATGATAATTCTATCTCACTGCAGTACAGAGGTGAGATGTGACTCGCATTCTCTCTGAGTTCATTCTACCACTACACTTTCCGTTGCTTTCCACAATACATAAGAGAACAGCTGCTGACGTGTAGCAACCCACGGACAGTAGTCGGGGCTATTCTTGCGTTCCACGTCCGTTACAAATAAAACACAAGAGGATTAGAAATACGGGAGTATTATCAGACAAAGGTGAGTATGCTATCCATGCTAAACATTATTTCCTAGCTGCAGGATTTTATAGGTCGATGCATCATTTTCTATGCCGGTTATGTATTTGGTTCACACAGCATATGCGTTTTTACACCCGCAAACTAGTGACGAAGGCGAAGCGCGCAGTTTTGTACCGGCTACTGAGTAAGTAGAACCAAAGCTAATATTCAGTAATGTAGTGCCCAAGTAACTAACTGCATAGAGAAGTCTTTGAAAAAATGAAATTATGTCTACTAATCAAGAAATGTATCTTTAATGGAACCCAAAGTTGCTTTACTGTGATCACGACATTCCACAACTACATCGTACCCTATCTTCGACCAAATGAATCCAGTCTACTCACAATTTATTTATTTTATTTGTTAATATTCCAAAATGTACTTATAGGCGAAGATAATTCTCTCAGAAATTTGTTCAGATGGACGAAATACATGGTAAAATTATAAAGTAACGCAACAAATACCTTCTTTGTGTTCTTCTACGTGGCGCTATAATGGCGAATACATCAAGCGTGAGAGAATAATATTAAAATGAATCTCAGAACCGTAGTGTCATAGAATATACAGAATCGAAATGGCTCTTAATATTGTCCGAGGCCGGTAATTGACAATAATCTTCCAGTAAAATGATTCGGCTAAAATGTTATACAAAATGTATAGTTTACAAATCTCATTCAAGTTTTTTCTTTTATTAGCCATTGCTCCATCAGCGACGACTCAGCATTTATAAATCGCTCGACAAATCCGTTGATTCCCTGACCCGAGACACAACAGAAAACGTAAAGTTATCTGGAGCTACTTATTTGCGGTCAAGTCAAAATTGCGGAGGTTCATTCTCGTGATTTATTTGTGATTTCCTCAGTAGCGAGGCCAGAAAGATGTTGGAAAAGTTCCTTAAAATCGACCACGGCCGCTTCCAAATTCCCAATCAACCCTTTATAACGTATAGTGTTGAGAATACGTCGTTAAATTAACTACGAAACGAGTAACTCTTTTCCCATGTATTCAGAAACTTCCACAACATTTACATCTACCTGCAGGCTACAAATTGAAATAAATATAACACATAAATGAGCCTGTGGTATAAGAAGAGACGCGCTGAGAGAACAGACCGAACATAAATTATTTGTGAAGACAGCACGACCCCGTCCCACTTTACTATCAAACAAATGGTTTCCTTCGCAGTGTCCTTAAATGTTATCGACACCAGAAAGAAATTACGAATATGTTATGCCACATAAAAATGCTGTTAAAAGAAAGGCAATTTAAGAACTAAATTTAAAGGTGAAAAGCAGAACTACGTAGTTTCCGGCTAGTGTACGACCCTGTCCAAATTTAACTTGCCATTTTGTTACTGAATGGTTGTAGTATAGCACAACACTATAAACACTTATTTGTACAGTACAGCACTACCTGCAAATAAAACTCCTAAGCACATTATATAATTATTTAATTCATTTTATAAGTAGCTGTCTATACATATAAAAACTTTCAATATAATTCGGAAATTCCACAGACAAATTTCCAATATCGAATATTTCTCACAGCCGTTTTTGTGATGTGTTGCCCTTGTGGCATCTTGGGCCGATCTGCAATGTACAAGAGTTTTATCAAATGTCTTATAATTCATAATTTCGTAATTAATTCTGTATCTGAAACCGCCAGAGGGCCCAATATGAGAAAGCTGAAGAGGACGTAAGTCTTGGTAACAGCAGAAGCAGCATTTGAAGCAATAGAGTTCACTATACTGATCTAATTAATTGTATCGCTCCTGAGTGTGCGTAGCCCCATCTGCAAGCGCACCACTGCAGTTGACGGATAATCCTCTGAGGCTTTACAATACTCTGAATTAGAAATTAAGTCTCATCACGCCAACGATATCCCTCATGGCAAATGACTATATGGGCAAAACCCTGGCAGTTCAAAGCACGGATAAACAGGATATATGATGCTAATGCTACAAGTACCGCTTACAAACCTTACAGACTTTCGGAGCATAACAATACTCACTCATGTCAGATCCACACTTATATCTAATCCTTCCTTATTTTCTGACGAAGATGTGGAATACGAAAACCTAACATCATCGCCAGCCAACAGCCATTTCGTATGTTGCAACATTGTTATAGTGTGTGTTTAGTTTTCATGAAGTTCGGTGAACCGGAATTTGGTCCGTGTTAAAAGCATGGTCGGTCCCTCCTACTCACGTCAGGCGAGACCAAGTGTCATTAATCATGTGACAGGAGCAGAGGCTCTTCTTTCGACCACGGTGGTAAAGGCGAAGGCTGCTAGAGGAAATTAATGAAGCCTACAGACATGCTTTTACTGCTTGGGACATACGACACGGTCTGGGTTTCAAAGTCCGGTGTCCCGAATCTGAACTCATTTAATGGACCCCAAACTGACCACAAGCCCTCGCTATTTCTCCTTCCCTCCTCTTTTTATATATCAATACCAGCATATAAACAAACCAAATTCACGCTACAAAAAATGCATTGGTTATATATCACGTATCCAAGTGTGTGTGTGTGTATATATTACATATACACACTGATAAGAGGTCAAAAGAACAATCAAGTGATTCTCTTAAATGTATCAAAGTGAAAACAACTCTTAACATTATGAAAGTGAGAGGTAAAATATTTGTGCAACTTCAGATGTGCGGAGGGATACATAAGGCAGAAGAATGACTATGCAGGCGTCTCCTACACCGGTCTTTACACGAGCACCCAGAGGAGCTAAACTACGACGCACACTGCAGAGAATGCACACGGCATCTGAGATCTGAAATGTTGTTACCAGCGAGACAAGCAATAACAAAGCTCTGCATCTTTAAGGGTTACGTATTCTGACTACGTATTAATCTAATAGGGCAGACACGTTCTAGCTTTTTGTCTAAAACATTTCCGGAACCTGCGACCTAACCGAATTTTAAACCGAGAAATACGTAAATATGGTCCATTCTGCTGCATTCTAGATGTGTTGTATACAGCAGTTTAAGACGTATAGGTCAACTACAATATATTTACATGCAGCAGCGTTGCGGTAGATTATATTAATGAGAGGAAGTGGCTGAAACTAATTCTGAACGACCTACAAAGGAATGTTTTGTTACAGCGTAATGTACTTTCAGCACAGTACTCTAATGGGTGTGAGACATTGCGGTAGGACGCAGAGTAATTTTCTAATATATTGGTTTCAGCAATTAAAATAGGATTAATTTACATGTACCGGTGCTCAGCACAGGGTCGTAGAACGACAAAGGCTTCTAGAAGTTGTGTAAAGAGACCGCATATATATAGGCCTAGTTTTAAAATAGACGGTTAAATAGAATCAGGAAAGAAGTCATTAGAGTATCGACCTTCTCACTAAGATCCAAACAAAAGTTAAACGAAGTGAATCTGCTTTCAAAGTGTGCTGAAACTGTTTACACACGAAGACTAATTCTTATCTGAATACAAAAAATTGTTCACACAGCCCACTTTAATACTGACGCGTATTTAATAAAAGACGAAAATATTCAAACGCACACAAGCGCGCTTAATTTGTTGCTTTGCATGGATGTGAAGTTAAGCACAAACCACAGATTGAGATCTTTGGGAACAGCACCTGAGAACATCACATAAAGAGCGACACCATAATACACATAGGTCTCGGCTGACTTCATCAAATAATCAAAAAATTAAATCCGTGGAGTAACAGCTCCAGAGAGCCAAAGCCGACTAGCTTGACCGCTAACCTCACGTTCACATGCCTAAGCAGAGGTGAACGATCATCCAACCAGATATAGGGTGACGTGTGGTCAGCACGACGAACCCCCAGCCATTGCTAGTTTTCCTGACCGGATTACGCTACTCATTGTAGCTCCCCAATTTCCTCACGATGCTGGGTTGGCACCGGCCCCATACACTGGTTGAAAGCTCATGAGAAAATTTCTTCTCCCCCGAGACTCGAACCAGCGCGCATTCCGTATCGCCGGTCCAAAGCATCATGCCTCAGACCGCGTGGCTACGGCGCGGGACTATTACAATAATTAAATCGAGAAAATAAGATGTACTGGGCATGCAGTAAGCATGGCAGAGAAGGAAAAATATGTACGGGGTGGAGTTATACCTCCATGCACTCTTAACCTTAGAACTACATGGAAGTGAGTGATCAGTTTTATTCTGGGGTGAATAGCCAGCCTATGGTACCAACCGGACAGAGGATTATGTGGCATCGATAGCCGGTCTGGACATGGCAACGAGGAGAAAAAAAAACCTTCCGTCTGCTAGCCGGTGAACCCATAGCCACCCTCGATACGATCCTTATCACTTACCCCATGGCATATTTGAACAATAATTCCGTATACGATCTCGCTACTATGCATCCTATCGTTAGACAACGTTTTGCGATTTAGAAGCGTCTCTGCTTTGCTTTCTCTGATTCCGTGTTCCTGTATCAAAGACTATCGCTGGATAGGGGACAGAACTGGAGAGCGACGGATTCGGTAAATTTACCGGTCCATTTCTCTAGGCGAGCCAGGGCGAGTCTACACGCCGTGGTCTACCCCGACATCGGCATCGCTCCAATTTCCTCCCTACTCTGTCCAGCCACCCTAAAACCATTGCAAAGCTCCATTTTCTTCCATCATACCCCAACCATTCCCTGAAGCTACCCCTCCGACCCCAAGGTAGCGCCGTAAGGTCGGCGGATAAATAATGTATACTGCTGGGTGGGGTAATCGAGTTTGAGCAGAGATCTTATCCGGAGTGATCATGTCCCTTTCTGCTTGCCCTGACAATGGTAGGTACTTGAAAGCAACACTGGCGGGTCACACTCTCTCCCGTGTTACCATTTCACAGAACGTTTTCTCCTTCGAAGCGGATTCTGAATAAGGAATCTTTGGGTTTAGTAACTGCTGATTAGCAGCGTCTACGCGGCACACATAGTATTTAATTAAGTCATAGCTATTGTGTTCTAAAACGTGAAATCCTTATTCCAAAGTTTACCAAAACATTCAGAATCACTGCACGGAATATGAATTGTACTAAGAACTAAGAAACGTGTTAGATTAACAGAATATGGGGAAATTATACAGCAGAGCCGCACGTTTAAGTGTGACGAGCAAATGAACTAAAGTGATCAATGATTCTGCATATTCGCATAATACACTTCGCTATATAGAGCATGCAGACGTAACTTTATTCTTGTAAAGCACGTCTTTTTTAATGCTTACAGTTCGCACTACTTAGTCACAAAAACTAATTTTCCTTACTTCAGACAAAAACAAATTAATTTTACATAAAAGCAGACAAGTTGTGAAATGGCCTACAGATGTGAGCCAAGAATCCTGCGATAAGGAAACAATAATTGAATCATAACTAATCAACTGTGACTCTAGGTCTGGAAAATAATCTGATTAAACAAAAACAGTGACTTATTTTCTTGCTTTATTTAAGTGGCTTAGCTCATAATAAAGTGGAATGATAGGATTATTAATGACCAATATATTTAAAATTAAGTTGAAGAAAGCGGTCGTGACAGTGTTCAGTGTACTGTCGCAGTATTTTCCTGAAAGATCTTAGTAAAGGTAGTTAAACAACCGTTCGCCGGTCTAAGTTTGGGACCTGGATATCCCGAGTAGAAAGCAAAAGTGCTAACCACAATACCTCTACGTTCGATAAAAACAAGGAAAGCATAATATATTTCATAAACTATTTCAAACACGTGTATTCCATTAACTCACCAAAAATATTAACTCTTGCAAACATACTTGCACGATTATCAATACCAATACCAAAACAAATATCCATCTAACTTCACGGAGCAGATTTCAACCTATAGCCACTCAGATGGTCAATAAACTCCATGTATGGGGTACACAAATGTCCTTTTCTACTTAAACAAAAGCTTGACACTGAAACCTATTCTGAATATGATAAATTCATTAGGTATGCTACATACTCTGTATATTATACATCCATTTTTATATTCATCTATTCCCAGTTCTCCCAACCTGATCTCTTTCCTTCAAGTATTTCGACTATAATTATGTAAGCATTCGCTAACTCGTCCATGCGTGCTACATTTCCCTCTTACAAGCCTTATAAGTTTCTCTGTACCAGAGAACTGCCCAAGGACTGAACCCACTCAACTGGACTGGAATATCATCGACGAGTCTAAGAGTCCTTCGAAGAGTAGTAATGAAGTTAACCAAACGCCCTTGGCAGTTTTGCTGTATCCACTCCGCGAGTAGCCACTCCTCACTACCAATTACTGAGTTATATCTTTATCAACTCTGACATATCTAGCCTTAGAGATCAAATTGAGAATTTTACCTAAACCCAGTCTATTTGTAATAACACTTTTTGTGATTAATTTTTTATTATAAGCAACTTTTAAAAGCACATCCCGTACGGTGTAAATGCTTTCCTCGAACCCGCAACTAAATTTTGTAAATACAATTGCCATCAATGACTATTAAACAGAGCTGTGAGTAGGAATCGCCTGTTGAAGATCAAATATAGGGGAAGACAGCGGTACGTAAACTTTCAGGTAAACAAGAAATGTAAGGCGTTTTGAAGTCGCGTTCGTAAGACAAATTTATTGTGCAAACAAACCGCGCATATATACCTCCTAAGTGATTAAATTTTCAGTCAAATATCTGGTTGAATATATATTTCCCTGCTCATTTTGTTTCAGACGCCAGACCTCTAAAAGAAATTACTTCGATAAACGTTTCAGAAGAAAGTGAAAGAAAGGCTTATTGCGAAAATCAATTGTTACATTAACAAAAAGAACCTCGTCATTGCTGAAAAGAATAAACTGAATACGCAAGTGCACTTTTGGGTAAACAATGAAGGATCAAACGAAATGCGGAAATAAATATCGTCTGTTTGCCATAACAAAGTATTTTTATATTAAGACAGCTAGTATATGTATTTACATTGATTATTTGTGACAGACCGGAGAACGCAGGCCCATTTGAAGGAAATATACGTGCTTACTTATCAATAAGATTTCATATTCTCACACCGGCGAGTAATAATGTCTTCTGATATGTTGCGCCGCGTACTCTGGCAAATTTTTACCGAAGTTTAGAAGCTGTATGCTAATTCTACCTTCAGGGCAACCTGATGATGAAGGCAGAGAGTGCCTCTGAAATCTCTGAAAACTCCCACTAGACTTCACGATGTAACGTTCCATAAAACAGCCATCTTCTAGTTTTGTGATTTTTTTATTTACGTTCACCAGAATAAGCGACTGCATGGTAAGTTCGTAGACGAATAATGAGAATTTGTTACGCCTGACTGCGCGGTGTAATACTGATAAAGCAAAGAGTTCTGATTACACTATTTGTCCTACCCTGCACGTACACTAGATGCTATTTATGAAGTTCACACACAGGAATAGCTTTGTCGTCAGATCATATTTATACACTTGCGGACTATAAAACTTCTGCCACTATAAAGGATTTCAAGACCATCTAAATTCTTATTCTGTTCCGTCTATCACAGTACTGTGATATCATAGGGTCCAAACACACTTACACGGAGAGCAGAAAATATGCTCCAAAAGAACTAAATTGTCGATAGCTAGGTGTTTTATAGTGATGAAATTGTTACGGTTCTTTACAACTCCTGCCCCAGCTTCAGGGCTATAGATGTAAACAGCATGTTTCTCCATAAAGCTGGACTCTAAAGACAAGTGTACCACAAAATAATTCTTTCATCTTATCATGTATGGTTACAAAATATTACCATCGAACGCGCTACCAATTATATCCTTACCGCCGTGTGAATCTCACTGATTACGTCTGACAATTTAGGAGATCTTCAGACATCAATGTAATATACTACAGAGGACCCATACTATAGACCTACATGTATATTAACACTTCGGCTTGGAGCTTCTGGATTATGTTGTTCTGGGTTGTGACGTCATACACTTCTGTAATTGACTGGCAAATTTTGGTAGAAACGTAATCTCCATCCGAGTTGTAAGCACCTTTAAGGTAGGCCGCACACCGGCATGCGTCAAGGCATGTAACAGTCAAGACACGATGTCTGCGACATGACGCAAAGAAAGGAGCACAGTTGAAACGAATGAGATTATGAAAACCGCCGTACACCGATCTGAGTCATGATGCTGACGTCAGCTTCATGCTGCAAACACGTGCAGCGAAACTCGGCATGTTGCTTTTCTGTGCGTCATTACTGAGACATCAGTACTCAAGTAACGGCACCAGTGTACGTTATCGACATGAGTGAAGAGTAAACAAATATTAAGATAGTGCAGAAGGTTGAGAAATTCCCGGTAATATACGTTATTCGACCCCTGGCCACTCAAACAAGGAGGAGGTTGATAAAGCTTGGCATGCAGTTTCAAAAGAAGTAAACATAGATGGTAAGTGCACTGATTAATTTTATTTTAATGAGCTAATGACTGAATTAACTATTATACACATTGAGCTTAAGCTAGTTTCGTACAAGTCTGCACTCACTCACACAAAAAACGAAAAGATTTATGTTAAAGTGTACTTGTTCTGCCAATGAAGAGCTACATTTGGTTTCAAAAAGTAAGAACACAAATGGTTCCTCATTTCAACGGCCTCAGTAGTTGCTCTTCTGCAGCAGGGCTGCAAGTTTTGGAATATATATTCACAACTGCGTTTGTCATGGTCATCATCATCTTCACCTAGACTCTGCTCGCTAAATAAGCCGTCCTTTAACCTGATGAAGTTATGGAGGACACAGATTGCCCGTATTATAGCGTCTGTTTTATTAGGTTTACACGCTATAGCCGTTCCAAGATTCAACTAGAGAAGATATGATAAGACGCAGACACGTGCTACTTCGGTGTGCGGACTCGAGTCTGAATCACGAATGAAGCAAGACTGCGTCTTTTGTCTCATGTTTTGATGCTTGTCTTGACGCAGTTGGTGTGCGGCCGCCCTAAGATTACGCGAAGTTACAGCCCAAAAGAACACAATAAACGTCTCCACCGCAGTGAAAAATCAAAACTTCATGATGTATTTCGCTCGGTGTTACCAATTTTATATTTTCTCCTTATAACATAAACTTACAGAAAAACTACGTCCGTAAATTACCAATAACAAACTTCTGTCATTATCTCTTTGTCCAGGATAACACACTTAATGCCCTCATGCGGCAATTATATTTGCCAATATTCCTGCAATACAATATTCTGCAGTAATAAATGAATCAACAGCTCCCTAAACGTCAGGCATTTCCTTCGTGAGCGCTTTTGTGAAGTGTTAATAAACTGAACGGGGGACTATAACGCTCCAGGGCCGCGCTCTATTACCGCAGTGAAAGGTCCGCCATTATAGCGGTCATTGTGCGCTAAATCTTTGAGCCCGTAAATCTTTTCATAGACCTCAACCGGGGAGAGCAAGGTCAAGTAATATCACGGGGAACCAGGCAATGATTGCTCCAAGCCGAACCTCGTGTACACACAGCTCACTATGCAATATTCCATGCAATCGGTTCTGGGTTGTTGCGCCGTCTAGTCTGGCATACGTTTACCTGCGTTTTAGAGGTGCTTACGATGATAATAATACTAATTACATTCATAATTCCTAGGCCTGAACTTTATAAAAAGATACTGTGGTGATAAAGTGAAGGAAGATTAAAAAAATCAGCAACAGAGAGCAATCACGAGACACGCATAATTCTGGCCACAAAAAATGAATTAAAGCTACCATTTCGGAAATATAGGTATGTATGAGAGGATAATATTAAATTGTATTTGAAAGAAAAGGGCTGAGAGTATGAATTGAATTTATCTGGCTCCAGTGACGTGCCATTGTGAATATAAAGAGCTGGAATTTCTTGACTGCCTTAAAGGCTACGAGATCCTCAGAAAGAACTCTGTTCTGGAGCTAGGAGTGTAAGGTTTCTGTTAGGATTTCAGTCTGAGAAATCTATCTTATGTTTTCTATTACTTTACCGTACTCCTGAAAGAAATCTGTCTCAAAGGGGACTCTGTGTGTGTATATAACTCAATGTCGATTTACTTTATTCATGACTTTCGGTGCCACAAGATATAAAACTTACAGATTCTTAAAATGAATTACATGCAGCACGCACATTATGCATGGATGAAGAAGCCTTTAGCGGGAACAAAACGAGGGACATAGGCCAACTTTTTTCTATACAAGAGAAGAGACAAAATATACTATGTGAATATCTTTTGTAATGCATTTCATGAAAGTCTATGGTTCTCGCTTTTTGCATATACAAACTAAGGCTATATGTTTGCCTGGTAATTCATAGAGCGATAACATTTTGGTTTATAACTTGCAGTATTTATAACACACCATAAGACACGCAGTTTACTTCATTTTCTTTTGAAAATAAAAAAAATTAAACTATAGCAGCGAACTTGCCATCCTATCGGAATGTCACAGCTGTTCTGAAAGACGTGTAATAAATAAATGAACAAATCTGACAATTAATAATAAAAATTAAACACAGGATTATATATACCAATAAATTTACACAGAGCTTTAAAAGAAGTGCTAAATAAAACCAGATTCCACACCCGCATGAAATAAACAACATTCTGTAGCTCGTGGTACAGAGTGTTTTTTTTTGTACAAGATTTATTTAAGAATCGGAGATAAAATATTGTCCACTTCCGACACCACTCTCTACTGACGTATATAAAACACTTTTTGCTTCATTCTCTCTCCACAAATTTGCCATTCCAGCAATCTGTGGCCCACTCCATCCAGCATGCCGGGTCGTAAAGAGACATAAAAACGTTCTCCCCACTCAACTCTTCCCCCAAAAATGGCACGAGTAATACCGCATAACAGAAAATCACTGTCCATATTTTGGAATTGAAAAAAACCACACGTTGTCTGTATTGTGGGAGCAGACCGCACTCGTGCTGAAGAGTCCATTGCAGTTACGAAAACCTCCAGCGGTAGCGCCACAGGGGGATCTGTATATTACGGGTTAACCTGTGTCAACTGCCGCGTAGGACCAATACAAATAGTGAGCTGATATGATGACGTAAAATAACCGCAATTTTGGTGCATTGTTAATTAAAATAATGGCAAGGTTAAGGAGCTTGACAGATTTAAAGTTTCATGTTATTTTGTGCGACGAGAAAATATTTTGATAGACGATATTAGTAACGTAACAAAACGTAAGCATGAACTACGAAAGCCAGAATTCAAGACCTGATATCTGCCTACAGGAATTGAGAATTCATCAGTATTAATGAAATAAACTAAGATTGTTTGATATAGTTTCACAAGAATTCAGAAGGCTCCAACACTGAGTACCGCTAATATCAACAGAAAATTCTTAGAATAATAGACAATTACGAACCACACCTATTAGCGTGAACAACTGTATGATTTTATGATTCCTATTTAGAAGGAAATGTTCATTTTTCGTGTGTAATTATGTACTTGTTATTTAGTTAAATTGCCTACACTTCACGCATTTGTAAAATTCGTTCTGCAATTCAGTTTAATCAAAAACACTTGACAACAAAGAAGTTAGTTACAGAGAAACACGGAAAGGGATACTAAAAAAACAAAAAAGGAGCAGAAACATAGAATACAGAACAATGCTACAAACAACACAACAGTTTCAAAGTGTAAGATATAAGCTTAAAGAGTAGGGACAACATATTGCTTAGCATGATTTTTTAATTAATGTTTATTTAGTTCAGAAAGAGTACGAAAGAAATCTTAACGACAGAAGAATCAATTTAATTTAATCAGCTTCGAAGGAAGAAGAGAAAATAAAAGTGATGGTGTTGCAGAAAAGTTTTGCCAACCCTTGTATGATACTTTAGGCTTCACCAACGTCTCCCCGAAGGTGACTAACTGGGAAGGAGGCCGGACAAGGGTCCTGACAATCTCTTAGGAGGGAACAGGGCTGAGAAGCCCAAAGTTATCCTACTCACGAACGAATAAATGTCACCACGAGGCGTGAGCTGTGTAGAAAATGCCTCTGAGAGGCAAAACCCTCCTCCAGTCAACCCCACTTCTCTCAACCGTCTAAACGATTGTGATATGAGCACAATAACACGGAACAAGTTAGAAAGAGGGCGCATTCGCACTGTTTTTGTCTAGATTTTTATTACATTAATGCGTATTTAAATAGTTACGGGATGCTGCACGTTCCGTTAAAATATGACATATGATCTTTGCAATTCGCCTCAGTAACATCAGAGTTACCTAAGAATCAGGATCTTGTGTGGAAGGGGTGTCTATTAAAGTTCTCAAGTGCATTTATAGAAAAAAGTTCTAACTCGTCTGTTACTTTCGTCATGTCCATTCCAAGTAATAGTGGCAAACTACCTGTCAGTCCAAACAACAGTTGCCTTGAAGACGACTGTCTTCTGGAATGTTGCGCAGTGTAGTCGCGTAGAATTCTACCTTCGTTTCAGAGGTCCTTGCTGCCTCCACCAATAGGGTGCACTGATGATGGAGGCAGCAAGGACCTCACACGACACAGCATCACAGCGTCCAGGAAGACAATGATCTTCAGGATGGTTAATGAAGACTGCATTGGAAATGATGGTGAAGGAAGTGAGCGTGGCTAAGTTTCAGGTATTATCGCAGTATTTGCCTAGAAAAACTGAGTAAAACCACCCAAATCTCCACTCGAGACCTGTCCAATGCGAAGCAGGAACGCCAGTTAAGAAGTGAACGATCTCTAATCATCATCTGAAGTTCAAGTCCCTGAAACCTGAGTTTAGAATGTGATTTCTTAAATGCAGAAGGTGCGAAAGGACTCAAGGAGAGACCATATTTTCATTCTTCTTTGTGTTCTTACACGCGTTATCTTTTCGTCTCCTTGGTACAAAGGTACATAGATAGAAAGAGTTGGAAACATTTTAATTACTTGTGGTCAAAAGAACAGCAAACTTTCTTGTTTATTTGTACCACTGCACACATTTCTACGATAACTCTTCTTTACTTTCCTTGTGTCCTTTCTTTCAGCTTTGCTTTACCTACGCCCACATCTTAATCAAGACTTCCCAATCAACTGTCCCGAGTATGGTTTTGAATATGAATACAGACCGGCTCTCGTGATTAAATCTTGTACAGGACTGACGACGAAAACCGTATTTCTTTACTTATTTTGTTTCTAATATAGTTCTCCGATTTTCATCTGTCAAGATCATAACACAGTCTCCTTTCGACGTTCCTAAAAATGAAAAATACTTCTACCGTCTTAAAAAATGTAAAAATCGTATCGACAACTCAGATTAAGCCAAAATGTCATCGCATCTCATCGAGAACTTCGTATTCTGCTTGCAACTATTGTATCAAACATACGCCTAAAAACAGAGTCCTAGCTATTCTTTCAATACAGTCCTTCTTTTGAAGAGTTTAGAAATTAATAAATTCTTCTCGGGATCGTAGCGCGAAATAGTTCTACTTAAATGATTCCGCACCGACTTGTCCCTACAAGTATTTCTCATTTCTTTACAACAGGTAAGTAAAGTTATTTCTTAAATAGACATTCGTAAAGTGATGTAACATTATGTACCCTTTAATTCCGCACAATAAAATTAACCTCTCAGCAAATTACAATAACTTCTGCTCTTCTACTGCGTTTGAAATCCAAAAAATTTCATTTTAGTATAAAACATATAGCCTATAGTTTTATGTGTGTTAGTAGATAAGACACATACCTTCACAGCAAACGCAAGCTTACTTAAGAAAGCGTTAAATTATGTCAATCGATGTAGTATTAACCACATACCAAATCAATTACATAACATAACGACATATTAATTACATTTCAGGTTATTATAATATACAACATGAAATAATATTGTTTAGCCCATATTATTATATGTTTTATTACGTTAAAACATTTTCGGTGCCTCGTTCGGAGTACAAGAAGCTTGCGAAGAATGATTAAATCGCTTCACTGGAAATATTCGTCAGTAACTAGGCCTACGCTGGCTACGTGTCTTCTAATAAATATGCACAACATTAAACTGTTAACTTTCTACGTATGAGAACGACTATAATGCGAGCTCCAATGAGGAAATTCAAATGTGGGTGTCAAGAATATAAGTTATTAACAAGAGGGGAAGACAAAACGAAGTTGTGTACCAGTCGTTTTAACGTTCGGTAGGCAAGAAATACCCGTGGGTGTAACGTATAATGATTTCAATTCCTCTGGAAACTTCGGCAGTTCTGTAAATTAAACGAGAGTTTCCATTTAACTGGCAGAAATGAGATTCTATACAAGTGGGTTTAAAATACATTCCATTATAAAGAGGTTTCACGTTAACAATAGTTATGCAAGAAGCAAAATGAATCCAACACGAGTTTGTACCTCTGTGTGTTAAACGCATTTCTAACGCGACAAATACTGTGACATAATTTATTTAAATTAGAATCTATTCCAAAGAAAGAGATTCGTTTGTGAAAACTGATTGCAAAAAATCGTAAATTCATATGCAATACGAGATGCAAAGTTGTTTAATATTCAGGAAGCGTGCACGTTTATGTATGCACATGTGCAAGTACGAGAATCATAAAACAAAAATATATTCCCGTCTGCTGTCTATCCGAAGACGCAAAGATTAAAAGTAATCATTTTACTTATTTTGTAATTCGTCCCTCATACAAAAAAGAACATGGACTGAAGCTATTAAACAACAGAAACTAAGAAAATATTTTAACCTCAGAGACAGGAAGAAGTAGGAAGACGGAAAAACTGTGTCACAGGGAGCGGTGTAATTTGTGTCATCCACCAGGTACTGTTAGGACGAGAAATTAAATAAAGACAAGATTGGCAGAGAAAGTAACAGGTTCGGAAGGTATGAGAAGTAAATTTCACATTTTAAAATAAAAAAATTTGAAAGGAAATAAAAGCAAACGTAAAAGTAGACGTAGATGGAAGATAATACTAAAATTAGTCTAAAAGGAGCAGGAGATGTCGGCTTGGACTAGATTCATCCCGCTTAGGATAACAGCCTGTGGCGTGTTCTTGTGAACGAAGGAAAATATCTTTGGGTTTTACAAAAATTACAGTCAGCTTTTCATGAAGGGCTCTGTTCCATGGAGTTATATATGCGCAAACACGGTTAATGGAAGGAACGTTTTACAAGAATTATCATCGTCCGTGTAAGCAAAACACAACTTATATCCGTATTCAAACAGCAGAACATGTAAACACTACTTAACATTCTTTCTTGAATTAATTTTAAGAGAACGTCCGTAAGTTTTGTTTAATTTTTCTGCTGGGATATTTTATTTATTATTTGTCTTTTGTACCCACTAATGTGAAAAGGTCAGCACAACGTCATTTGATTTTCAATGAAGTAAAGTAATGTTTCAGCAGCTGGAAGTATATGGTGTTTGTGTAATTAAGAAAACAATATAACATCATATTAAATAATCCACTCCGCAGATAATTGGGCTCGGAAAATCGGCGTTGTCCTGTACTTTCAAACACATGATAAATTAAGACACAAGAAATCCTTTTACCGTGCCTAAAACATCACACTTTTCTCTAGATAAATACTATGAATTTCAGTAGTTTTAAAACAGAGTTCTCAGAACAATTAGTGAATCTAAGATGATTAGGAAATCAAACAAGACACATACCGACCAAAAGGATGATTCAATTATAACTTTAAGAAGGGTAAACAAGAAATTCTTACACAATGTTTGCTTGGAAGACCTCAATACGGCAAAGAATGATGGTGATATTGATGATAATGATAATTCGTCTGACGGAATGAAGTTATATTTGCAATTAATTAGATCTTGTTAATATATAACCGAAAAGCTGTATTAAAATAATTATCTGTAAGTACTTCGTAATGTGAAGGAGGGGGCGATGTACATAGGTCTATAGCTTCACGACTTCTGAACCTTGGAATTGGGTGGCTGTGAGTGGTTGACGTCACAATCCGGTCACTTTATCCCGCAGGATTATTTCTCATAGCACATTCTATATTGCATGTACAATTACATACAAAAATTACAATCATTATTTATAGTAAAACATAATAGTGTCCTCAATATGAATAATAGAGTGGCGAAAAAGAAATCCATGCTCTGCCAAACTCGATACGTTGTCCTCCAGATAACAGCCAGTCACCGCATTGACAGAGCTATTCTAGGCAGGAATCATGCCTAATTAAATACAAGGATGTAGTTGCTTTAAGTGTTACGTAATGCTCACCTGTTTTATTAAGGACTTATAACGTAGTCAAAAATATATTCCACAAGGCGATAAAGACACAGACCAATTGCGCATAAACTGACCTATAAAATAAACGACTAGATTTGTAAGTAAAGAAATAGACATTGTAAATTATCCAGTGCCGTTAATTACACGTGAAAATTTATTTCCCCCGAAAGGCAGTTAGAATCCTCAAGTAAATTTCCCACTTCACAACGCTAAAGACCAGATATTTCCAGTGTGCTCGTAGAAACGAAATTCAAATTGCCACGAATGAGAATAATGGAATTTACTTTTCTTTAGAATAATCCTTTACATCACATTAATTTCCCTTACAAATTCACCAGCGCAAGAAAACTGTATCTCCTTTGGCTCAACGAGTCGCTGCACCTCCGGTACAGAAGCAAAAGCCGCCTCATATCTAGTCATTTACAGGGAGGCATTGGACGCAAAACCGCTTCGTGAATAGTTCACGAAGCGGAATAATCGCCAGGTGACCAAGAATAACCCGCATCATTCCTTCATCTGGCCTTCTCATTGCTCCAGTATTCTTTAATATTCACGAATATCACCGTCTTCTTAATACAGGTACAAACAGAATTATAAAACTCACGGTTCTATCTTCTACGTATTCCTTATTCTCTATAGTCTCCCCGAAGATATATCATTATTTTGCCTGATCACCTTCGTCTGTTTTCGTTGCATAATGTTGGGACTCTACCTCCATTCCCCCCACACGCCTCGAAGGCATGGTGCTAACCCACAGTAGCCACTTCACCTGCCTTTCATATTTTTGTAGTCCTAACAACTTGAATTTCTGTACGTGCTGATTCTTATTCAGAAAACTTTTGTGGGCAAATAATACATAAGCCTATGGCAGCAAGAATTAGCAATAGTAATATTTATTAGGGGATAATAAATGTAATTTTATTTTAAGGATTCGAAACTATCTATGGGAAACAAGAAAAAAAGAGTAACTTGAAATATGCAGTCTAAATAATTTAATATTTATCATGAACTTTATTTTGTCTCATTATTTTATATTAAATATTATGCAGTTAAATGAGAATACAAATAGCAACTGACATTCTATATTCAATTAACGAATAAACAATAATTTTTCCACAACATCCCGTCGTCTACGTTTGCAGTTACTTCTACGTCTTTACATAACAATTATATTTTTCAAATACAAGTTATTTCCTCGCCAAAAAAGTTTTCTCTATATTCTTTAAAAACCTAAATATTCTGAATCTTAAACAGAATTTAAAGCAGACCTGTTTCATTTAAAAATCCACGTCATTGCCATATGCTGGTATAATTGGTTTTAAATACTTCGTTACCTGTGGTAAATATTTAAAATTTCAGACTTTTTCAAAAACCTTCAAAAACACAACTGTGTCTAATCGTACGATAAAACAAACAGACGTACCATCGGACAAGACTGTCAAAAGGTATCTGACTTCGGTTCGTGTGTACCTGACAAGCGCGGAACTTGATTTAGACTGACAGAACATGATAGATAATAATTGAACTTGTAATGCCTGCCATATTCTTGTCAATCACGATTCATGAAACTGCGACACTGCCCAATGGGAAAGCTTAAACTAAATCAATGATTGCAAGGACTTACGTCGTGTACACTTGAGGAACATCGTCCACGTAGTCATATTTCCATGTTCTTGTTTCAAGATAAAGACGCAAGCACTTAAATGTTATCTCTGTGCCTGCTTGGTTGATTTCGAAGCAAATTCAAATAAAATTGATACGCCTAAATCAAGTCTCATCACCAGAATACATGGCAAAATTGTGAAATAAATGTATCTAATATATATTCATAAAAATGTGACAAAGCAGTATTACACATGCAGCTATGCAATCTAGAAACCTATATATTACAGTAAGATCTATCTGTAAACAATATTATTTCTTGATCTTTAATAAAATATGTACAACTTATGGACATACTCATTATGCATTCGCCCATAATCTTGTAATATAGGCGTACTTCAAAGAAATTTATTAAATAAAATCTCACAAAATTAGTCGGTGTTGTGTGAAATTCACGAAATATTACAGTATAAATAGTGTGAACATTATGTTGGACACTGTCCATTGTCAGAGGTATATTTAATGTAAACGACTTTTCGGGAGTTAACTCTACTTCCGTCTTCAGGCAACTGTTATGATATAAAATACACCCTAGAAAATGGACAATGCCCAATATAATGTTGCTATAAAGAATAAACTATGGTCAGGTCTCAAAGTCCAATACGCTTACTGCATGCGTATGCGGACAAAGACAGCTTATTGTGGATCAGCAAATGTCATTACACACAAATGTCCTATTACACGCAGAAAAAATACACGGCAAAACAGATTTCTCTTTGAACTGTATGTATGTATTCTGTAGTAAGAGTAAAATGTGGAATAATACAACCGACAAGGCTAACGCCTGTGGCGTACGATGAGACCGCCCGCTATACATGTCGAAGAAGTCGTAAACACGATGTGCGGTTGTTTCCCTTCCAATGCTCTGATTTATCTCGCGGCAACTGACCTTCTGTCAGCTACGTAAAACACACTTACGTGAAACAGATGAGCACCACACAAAGTAAATATAACGAATATTATTTCCAGACCCTTATACCGAGTATGAACGTTTCCACAAAAGGGAAGCAAAGTTTTCCTCTTTCAGTGTTGTTTTCTAGCTGATTTAAATTAAAGGTTAAAATTTTTATTGCGCCAAGGACAGTGTCAGTATACTTTCATGAAATAAAATAGGTTCCTGTAATCACTACGATCTTACGAATTGGCATTGGTGACAGCTGCTAATTCCGTGGAGACCTGAACACTGCAGTATAATTTGTAATTAACGTTGTATTACGCACGACTAGCTAAACATTTTTGTTGCAGTTCTAAACTATCTCATGCCAATTTACAGGACTTTATGCCACGAGGAATTTCACCATATTTCTTCATAAAATTTCGTAATCAGACATGATATTCATCATCATCATTTTGTCGTTCATGATTTGGGCACTGGATAACAGAGATTCGACTCCCGGCAAGAATAAAAACAAATATTTTAGCTTCAGCGTCCAGAATGGCTCTGGGGCCGACGCAGCCTCGTATCCATCGGGTACCTATGGCACCTTCCCCCGGGGTTAAAGCGGGCGTAGCGTAATGCTCCATCTAATGTCAATGTAAAGAATGAATGATACTATATCTCCACTACCCCACACTTCAACTCAAGGTGCTTAATGTGTGCCAGAAATAAATGTAGCCTTTCTTCGCCTTTCTGAACCTCTCTATTTGAAACTTGTAACAATTCCCACGTTACAGACTGCATCTTTAAACCAAGTAACAAGAAATAACTACAATCGAATCGGCAGTAAAGGTGTTGAAGGCGCATCGCAAACACGTGTTTCAAGACCGTCCCCCACGCAAAAAACTGACAAACTCTAGTATTGTATATTTTTAGAAGTTGCTTCCTACTTCAGAAAAGTTACGTTATTGAACCGTACGGTGGGGGATAGCAGCTAAGAAGGGAAATGACCCCATATCGTCCTGTTACACCCCATGAACCCACTCACGGCTCGCTGCCTCTACAGATTGGCGTTCTACGAAAATCTTTCCTTTATACTTGCCCTATGACCTGTCTCTGTCTTCGAAACAAGATCCAAGGTGATTTACTAACACAAAAAAACGGGTTACAAAGAACGCGTGAAGGTACTGTTTTCTTATAATGCGACTCCCAACACGAGCCATCTTGTCTTCAGATATGCCAAAGTTCCCCAAACATAATTCCGTAGGTCAGTATTCTCTACAGTGCGTGACTCTTTAAGTACAGCCGATCTTTCTGTGAAATGAATCACCATAAATTCGTACACATGTTTATTGTACTGCGATTTAACTGCACCCACCGACGTTGTTAACGTTTAATATGCAGTATTTTTTGGTGGATTTGCGTTCAAATTTTCCTTATGACAAGACACATATTAATCCTCATAGCTGGACACAAGATTAATTTTTTGAAGACGTTATAAATGTGCTTACAAAATTTTAACCGGGAAAATTCAATGGAAAACCTAAGTGTAGGAGCGATAATGTTATTAAAATTAATGTTAATGAAACGGAATATGAAGTAAAGACTATATTAAACATAGCTTTAGAAGAGGAACCATGATTTTGTGAATACTATGTTAAATGTACGGATTCCAGAAAACCTAGAATTCTTAAAGGAGTAACAAATCAAAATTCTGAAGAAAGATTTTGCATCATGGAGTTACCTAATTTAACAATATATAACAATTACAGCGGATAAGTATAAGAATTTGAGGAATAACAAGCCGCTTAGAATTATATTCTTTTTCGTAGCTTATGGGATGACGCAACCACAGAATATTTTATGGTAATATCACAGTCCGCCAGATTTATAATTTTTTTAATTAACGCCGTAACTTAGACTAAAAAGCCATAAATGATGATTATGGTTAGTGAATGGTTAATTGAAAATGATTAATTTAAGGTATTGTTTCGTTACTTGCTTTCACGGACTGAGTGAAACTACAAAGAAACCTCAGCATGATATCCGGTCTACGGGCAGAGATTTAAATCCGAAACCTCCAAACGACAGAGGAGTCATAACACCATGATGTTCGGTCAAATTAGGGCTGTGCCGCTACAGAAAACAGGAGAAATCACGGAAAATCGCATTCGAATGAGCATCACGAACACGGTTAGAATTAGAAATTCTCTTAAATAGTTAGAACGGAATGTCGGATAATTTGAGGCAGGCATTGTAATGAAGGCCCTAATAAGCTCATAAGACCACTTCCACCATGAGATCAAATATACAGCATCCTATCAGCACAATTAGAGAACATACTGCGATGAGTATTTCAGCCACCATGCAACTGAGCATTATGTACATTACATAACAATGCAACTCACAATGAAATGGAAATCTTTAACTCGAATAAATTATTCTAGAGCAAAAGGGGAAATGCCATACGTAATCTAAATAACGTACCCGAAATAATTTGAATGTGCACGTCGGCTGGATACTGAGACGAAGAACGTCTTAAGAAAATAATTTTCCTTCTGATTTGAAACGAACCCAACTTTTGAGTAATAATACCAGAAAGATAAAAAATATAGGTCAGGCATGGCTGATACGACATGTGTTATAAAGAATTAATGTCGAGTGTATGCAGAACAGACAAATATTACGAAACCTCTTAAAACAAGACTACATCGACGTGATGAAAACAGAAATAACGCGTTGGCACGTTCTGACCTAAGAAGTAGCTTACAACCTTTTAGAACATTTTGCAGAATTGTATTGGACGGTTATATTCGTGGTCGTCGTCGCTACCCCATAATTCTTCTTTCAGCGAGATCATCGGACCCGCGTGTTTAAACGGGTCGTAGTGTGTGTGCATTTTATATGTGCATAAACCAAAACACTTTCTTTGCCAAAACATTGACAAATGAAATGGAAAACGGAACAGAAAGCTTATAAAATATACGAGTCAGAACAAGTCTCGTCCCACGTAGTTCCTGATTTTGACTAACATATTATAATAATCGGATACAATAAAAATGTCTCTACGAAACTCACCAAGATAAACAGGGCACATCAGTTGTAAATTCTGAGAACATGATTAACCACACTACAGTTTCGTTTACAATTGTTGATACCAGAGCCGCCACCATCAGAACCTAATTTAAATTTATTTTTCCCGCATCGCAAACGGCGCATTCATACAATCAAGTGTGACGGACACCGGCTATTATATCAGAAGCAGACAGCAGTTCTGTCGTATTTAAATATCACGTCACAGATATTTCAAATGTTTTAGTAATATTTGTAGGAAGAACTCTCTAGCTTAAGAAACATCAGTAGAACTGTTCTCATCACGAGACTGGTATTTTATCAGATATTTGAAGAACTGACTCTCATTATCAATTAATTCAAATATCACCGTGCTTTTCTTCACATACTGTAATCCTTACTCCTGAGGCCAGTAACAATTAGTCAATGAAGAGTTCTCAATTCTATCTCTTTTTTAACTTGATTTCTAGGAATCGTTGTCGGGAGCCATGGGTGTTGGAAATGGACTGTCCCGTGAAGTAGATACGACCGGGGCTTGGTGCAACGCGGGTAATGGTCGAGTAATCGGAACAGGAATGAAAGCTGGGCAGGCCAGGAGTCTGCCAGCTCTCTGCGCTCTTGTACGTGATGTATGGTCCACGTCTAGCACCTAAAGGATACAAGCTGTATCCCATCCCCACAGGATTATACTCCTACCACTACGAAAGTGGACGAAAAATGTAGCTCCTATTCCCTTTATATGTGATAAAAAAAGTTTCGTCGCCTACAACCCTAACAAGAAGTATAAACGCCATTCTGTTGTTTGCTGTACTCAAAACAGCATGCCTTCTTTTTCAGAACTGAAACTGGCTTGTCTGTACTTTCGTACTAATCCTATTTAGTCCAAACATTTCCTACAGCCTGTATCAATAAACTGAGGGAATGTCTTGGACAAGACTTGAGGCAAACGGATGCTAAGTGTGAGATACAAATGAAAAGAAATTATAAAAAATTAATTTTAAATTGTATTTTTAATATATGGATATCTAAATTACTATTTATTTTTTTAAAATTTTGAGTTACATATATTTGCTTTAGAACTGTGTGAATTTGAAATTTGGCTTGGGTGTAGAAAGGCATATTCTAAATTTTCACTGTGGCAAACATGCTTGGTGTTAGTTCAACACACCAAATCCAAGCGTACATTCAAGGAATTGTATCTTGATGTCAGACTTTGTTTAAGAATTGTAATTAAGAATTCGTAAAAGATTGTCTGGTTTCAGACACTCTTATTAGACTTTTACTGCATCATTGGTTTGATGACACACTATTAGTAACTTATTATTTTTATAATGCATTGGTTTTTAAATGCCTAAATTTCCACTTGTCACTGAAGAGGTTTACAGAAACTCTCCACTTTCTTTATTAAAATTACATGTAGAATATTACTGCATACAGGCCTGCACGTATTTACAAAGATTAAATAAAAGTTCACTGGCATATGATAAAAAGGTGCCTGTATCTAAAGACAGATGAGCAGATAGGTACCTTTGCCATCTAAGCCTGTGGCGGGTAAAATTTCAGGCAGCTGATCCTTGGTCTAGGATTATCTAAAAACGAAGAGAGACCCAGCCTTCGAAAAGCAATTTAAATCGCCTATCCAGACAAACAAGTGTCCAGAGAAAATTCTAAAATAAGGATACCGGAGTAAAGTCAAAAATCTTCAGAACTAAATCACTTTAAAATTTCATAGACATGAGTGTATGTTTCCGTGGTTTCTTCGCAGACATGTAATTTAGAATTTACTGTCTTGGATGCGGAAAGTATAAGGTATTCATCCTGTGTATAAACGCTTCATATTGACTGAGATAGAGGTTCTTTTTAAATAAAGCCGATGACAACCACTGTAATGAACTATTTAAATTTGTATGCATCCGAAGCAATATGCTAGCTAGCAGCCAGAGGAACTCCGCCTTAGAGTAGTCTAGCTCATGCATAGTAATGAATTACATCCCGGGGGCAAATTAAGCCAAAGACGACGTCAAAACTTTGCTATTTACTGCAATTATTTCCTTATTAACGGAGACGTTGTTCGGGGTGGGAGGCCAGAGGGAGTCGTTCCATCAGCAAAATGCAAATCCAATGCAAAGAGATGGGATTTAAGCTTGGACAAACTTGAAGAATTTCCTCTTAGACTCTGCGGTTCAAGCTTCTAGGGCCTAACCTCTTCGATTCACTGCGTTAGTTCCTCGTGTTAAAAGCTCTAATGAACTCAAGACGATGGATTGGTTTACAGGCGTTCGGTGTTAAATTCGTTTGCTTTGCAGAGTGCTTGTTAAACAATTACGTGCACGCCCGTCAATTTTGGAAGAATGGAGAAAACCGTATGTTATAAACGTCAATTTTACACTCAAGAGTGTTAATTTTAAGAACAAAAATACAGTTCATATACAGACTACAGACAGATACAAGTAAGCCAATTGGACGTATTTCTGTTTTGAACCTATCCATTAATTATGTTAGTAAATTATGTTAGTAAATGTAAATTTATGTTAAACTTCGAAGAAATAAATAGAGGCCATAAAAGAGCTTCACCCTCTTTACTGATCGATTATAATTCAGCTTACACCGTTTCTAGCTTTGGTATGCTGCGAGTTCTGAGACATCTTCACTCGTCTAGGGTCCGCTTTTTTGTGCTGCAACGTTGTACGATTCTAATTGAATGACTAACTGATATTCGCATTTTAGTGCTGGCTAATCTTTTGTGAATATTAGCTTAAACAATTGTTAAAAGTATTTTTTTCCAAAATTAAGACTCGTTTCTTTATGTGCCATGAATTTAGTCCGGTGCTAGAATCGGTTTTACTGTGAAACACAAATGTGGACAAGACAATGTGCTAGGCAGTTAAAAGGAGGTCTTTCCGACAATGTGAAGATATCAACTTGCGAAAATTCTATAGGCATATCTTTTTTCTTGGGGGGGGGGGGGGGGGATG
>NW_019060547.1:267439-293963 GCF_000696155.1 Zootermopsis nevadensis | reverse complement strand
TGTTGTTGCATGACCGGGATGAATTCTCTTTGTTCATCACAGCAGGAAATGCTCCATTCATTAAGCTTTCCAGTTACTAACGAACTGGGAGTGAGACATAGGGACAGAGGGGAAAAAACAGATAGAGGGAGAAAATACGAGACTGAACATAAAAACAACAATGTAAGCTTGAAGCACAAAGCTGGCAGTGATGATACTGTACCACTGCTTCCAATCCATTTAGCGGTTTCACGGCTTATCACGTGTATGTGTGTCTGCGTTGCGTCTATACAACTCAAAACTTTTAGAACGTCCTTCCTTTGTGCTACGATGAACGTTGCCCCGTTACAACGACCTAATGCCTTATGACGTTCTATAAGCTATCAGATATCTCGACATCCAATGGCTGCCTTTAGGGTGATTCTATACATAATTTCATACACACAGATAGTAACATCAGTGGCAAAGAACAGCGTAGAAGAACCAGCATTCACTACGAAATGTTAGGCCTGGAATGAATTGTTAGACTTATCAATACGATCTGATAAAGAAATGCAACGACATTTTATTATTTTTATTATTAATAATAATAATAATATAATTATCCCATCTCTTCACCACTTTATGGGGTACGTACTTCCATGTACCCGAGACAGACCTTGTCCCTAAGGTACATAGGGCAGCAGCTATTTCCGGGATACATATTGTTTTTAGCAAGTGCCACATGTATTATATAATTTTATTTTATGCCAGCGTCTTTCGGATGATATACGATGTTCCCAAAATGGCGGTCTTCTGCAGTTCCCTGATGTCGTGTTTGCAACAAACCAGAAGACAAAACTCTTCATACTAAGAATCGTCCTGATGACGGAGGCAGTATGACCCCTGAAACGTTGGTTAAATCGACCAGACTACACAGCGCAACAAACCAGAAGACAAAACTCTTCATACTAAGAATCGTCCTGATGACGGAGGCAGTATGACCCCTGAAACGTTGGTTAAATCGACCAGACTACACAGCGCAACAAACCAGAAGACAAAACTCTTCATACTAAGAATCGTCCTGATGACGGAGGCAGTATGACCTCTGAAACGTTGGTAAACATCTACCAGACTATACGGCGCAACAACCCAGAAATCGCCCTGATGACGGAGGCAGTATGACCCCTGAAACGTTGGTTAAATCGACCAGACTACACAGCGCTACAACCCAGAAGACAGAAATCTTCATACTCACCGCTGTGAAAACCTCAAATCTTACATATTATTGTTGTTGTTGTCATTGTGCTTACATTTTCAATAGTTTGACCTACACAAAATAAAACATGCAGTTTGGTCAAAATGTCTACTGAAATTGGCCAATGAAGTTCTTCTAGACCAGATCTGTTATTTCCCCTTCTCACATTCTACAATCACTCTTCAACACAAGCACTGAGCATTTTATGCGATAGACAGTTGCTCTTGTAGTTGGTTTATATTTTGTCGTGAAACAAAGGTTAGTACAAACAAGCATTTACAGTGGTGCAGTTCAAAAACGTTGGCTTGTTGACTGGTAGCGTAAACTACACAATGTATACAGTACTGTAGGTTTAGCCTCTACCTAACCTTCTCTGCTCCTCTCAGGAGGATTCGTTCGATGTAAACACTGACGAGCGCCCTCCGACATAATCGGCAACCCTTGGTCAGGCTGGAAATAACTATGATGGCCAAACCATCGCTCATGCATCCCTAAATTTATATGAATCTGGGTAGAAAGTGTCACAGCGAGAGAGCTGAAAGGGTTTCTACATCCCTCTTTTGGGGTGTGTATTTGAAAATAAAATTCGTCACGGTTTACGTCATCCATCTCTTGATGTCACTCCTTCAGTTATAAGTAAAAACTCTGAGTTACGAAGTACATGGAGTGACACCAACATCGCTTGTTGCAAATATCTTCCACGTGTTTCAACACCATGTGGCCTGATATTACACCTATTGCTTGATCCGTGTACATTTGTGAAATCGAAGCCTGTTACCATGCGGGAACGCAGTAAAGGGAGGACTCTTAGTCACATAACTTATTATTAGGGCGATGAGGTCAATGAGGATGTGGTAAAAGGGAAGCCCATGTAACCCCGCACGGAGAGACGATAAATGCAAAACAAACTATTAAGAAGGTAATGTCAAAATCGACGCTGAAGGAACATAATGTGACGACTTTGATTGGATTAAACTGATTCCAAACAGAATCATCTGTCTGGCTATTGTAAACATGATAATGATTTTTCAGAGTTCACAGAACGTTGAAGTTTTCTTGGTCTTGCAAGTGAGTTTTAGCGTGTAAAGTTGGACTCTGCTTTATAAAACAAGTTTCTAAGTTCTGTTATTTACTTATCGTACACCCTTTAGTCTGCCAAATGTGTTAACTGCAAGGATCGAATTGTAATATGACTGAATTTGTTTTGAAATAACATGTCACTACACGAGTGTAACAAACTTGCGTAGAGTGGAAGAAACAATATTTTAAATATTTTTGGGAGAGATTTAGAGGATGACACAAGCATTGTCGAGAAACTGAAAGTTTCTTAACTCTTTACATTGTAAAATTCAACTGAAAGTATTTAGGAATGGTAGCTCTTACATTCAAGAAACCACACTACATCATTGCTATAAATTTATTTTAATGATCTGTATGAGATTAATTCTCATTTATTATGAGAACGAAACATATAAATAGACTTTGTGCTCCACATATACAGTTATGATAGTAAACGCATGTGGCAAATAATTATCACTCACTTTTAAAGGGTTAAGTCTAAACAAACGAAAAAAAATGAGAGACAGGCGTCGGTCTCGATGCATGTAGGAAGAAGACAGGATTTTCCTAAGGTGAACACCGGTTATACAAAAAAAGACAAAACAGATAACGCATAATTAAGGATATAACTGTATCCTTTCCATATATCGACCCCACCGAGGACAAAGTTAAACGCGAATAAAATCCAACTGGCGTAGTTGAATTGGTAATGCATTTGGTTTACTTTCAGGACAGTAGTTCAAGTTTTGATCATGCTATCATGTGTGTTGACTAATGTCTCCGTAGTCTCCATCGGTTCCTTCGTTTGACAATGACAGTGTTTTAAAGAGGTCACGGCCACTTCCTTCACATTTCCTTCCAGGTCTCCACTTGCTATAAATTCATCTTCTTGTCGCAGTTGACATTCCACAGCCTTTACATGTGTCGTAGTAATGACTATGGAATGTGAACAGATTTGATTCTGAACCGATCAGA
Source organism: Zootermopsis nevadensis (assembly GCF_000696155.1). The sequence goes on along the minus strand of NW_019060547.1, from coordinate 290,713 downwards.
GCACCAAAGTGTTTCAGACAACCTACTAAGCAAGAAACGTGACATAGTGAACGAAATTGGACTGGTCGCGTTACCAGCCACCGAGTCAGTGATCTTGTCTCTGACACTGGCGACTGTCCAGACAGACACCCACCTCGTTTACAATCTGACAATTTGATGTGCCACAATGAAACCGAAATGACAACTGAGCACAGCGCCGCAAGGTTAGTTAAAGTGGAAACATGATGCCCACCGAATCATGCCAGACAGATGACGAGACTCGTGTAAACATGACACAACCCCCATCCTTCTGTTTTAACTAAAACTGGCACTGTTGCAGGCAGAGGTGGAACTAGCCATTTATCCACTCAGAGTTATTCAAAGACTCGTCATTTCCTCCTTGAACGTAAAAAAACAAAGAAACATAACATTGACAAGTTTCACGATGTCGATGTTAGACTTTTGGTCTTCCGGTCTCTTGTGAACAATGTGTTGAAACTCTGCCTTCCACAGAGAAAATCAAAATATCTTCAAGATATGAGTGACTATCTGCTTCATAAGAAAGACTCTGTTCATTACATTCAACTAACGTTATAAATATGTACAGAACGCTGGAAGTAAGACAATTCCAGAAAATATAGGGCCTAACACTTTCAAAAATTTTAATGCATCATGACAAGTAGAAATATTTCAAACCCGTTTCAATCCGAGTCTGTGCAGAGCAGAACGCCTTCAATCACATGCCTTCACAAAGGAAAAAAATAAATTACTAAAGATGACAGTCTTCTGTGATGTTGCGCCTTGTAGTCTGGTATACGTCTGAAACATCCCAGAAGACAAGCCACCTTCATGCTCGCACCCGTGAGAACCTAAAATCTCACAGAAACGACTAACCCGAAGTGTCAGATGATAAAAAGAAAGCCTTTCTTACACTAATACACATCAATAATTTACAGCACAAAACCAGTAATGGACACGGAATTTCGTTGGACGCTTTCTGTTACTTTTATAAATTGAGCCTCTTGTTCAAACAGCAAGAAGCAATTGGTCTTCTCATCCTGCAACAACGAGACAGCTAAAGCGAGCGGACACCCAGCGATGACACAACCGCTACCTGCCACGTAACCCGTGGTGACGAGAGACGACAGTTCCCAGGAGAGCCAGGTGCTGAGGACATTACTGACACGGGCTTACGCTGACCTGACATGTACATGATTGGCCACTGCATCTGACCACAAAGCTGAGGACACCAGGAGCAAATTACACTATGCAATTTGTGTGTACACATGTGTTGCAGTTAGTATCAACCCCGCCTGAACACGTTCAAATAGATACCGCAGGAAGGCTCATTACGTTGCAAGCCTGCTTATCAACAACAGATGTTTATACAGTGATTATAGACTTGCTTAGCTACGTCATAAGAGGAGAGATACGACTTCTCTCTCGTGTAACAACTGACCTACATGAAACTATTACTATCTGTGGACTACTCATATGTCAAATTACACAATGAAAACAATACTAAATAAATCAGTTTAAACAAAATCACGAGGTTCGGATTCCATTTTACACATCAGCTATTTCTGTATTTGTGATTAAAAATTTAAGAGACATGCAAGAATTATGGAACATCAAATTAACTATGGTGTAGTCTTAAGATATGGACATGAAATTAAGTCAGAATCCTGAGCTAGATACGAAAAATGGGCATTTCGTTGGGGCTAATTTATCGAAGAGCAAGAAACCAAATTTGGCCAAAAAATAAAAGGAATTTTAAGAGAAAGATTCTGTGATATGTACTGGGTTGAGCCTTCTGACGATAGTGCAGAATGACTATTTTTTTCTATTTATATATCGTACCACCTGGTACTGATAACAGAAACTTATTTAGTTTATTTGCATAAACTATTGCACGGTCAGGGTTTGAAAAACTCACAACTGCTGGTCAGTGACAAGCAAAAAATTGAGGATGACGAGTGAACCATTAATAAACTCTCTGATTCCCTATTCTGATTTCTCCAGAGATGTCGAACAGTAATTTTATCTGGCGTCGGCCTTTGTTAATGCGGCACTGACATGTTTGAGCGTCAGGAAGCAGAGGGGGAAATTAGTGAAATTTAATTCTCCTGTTGTTTTTACTCATTACTGAGTTAACGATCAGTCGCTCTGTTTTAGTACGACAGATTCGACACCTGTTCGACAGTAGTTAACACACCTCTCCACTGTGTACGCAATCAGTTGATTGCCATCAACAACTGTTCACGACTGTTACTTTTGTGGAGGAAATGTCTAGAGAGAAGAATTTTGTAGCCTGAAAAACTGATCCAACATTTTTTGAGCCCGTATATAAGCTAAAGAACCTATGGGATAGAATTTTGGAGTCTTTGGACTTTTACCATCGTCTGATTTTATAAAATTAACGTTTCGAGGATTGGATCCGTCTTCGTCTTCAGGTTTGGTGAAGTGATTTGGATTAGCTCATTCTAACGGACCACACAGAGTAGGCAGCCTTCACGACACCTGAAGACGAAGACAGATCCAGCCCTTGAAACGCTAATTTTATTAAATCATACGATGGACAAAGTCCTAGAACCCAACTGTCATTCTATTAAGCCATCGTCAGAACACTTCAGAATATATTAGTACCTATAGGTTTAGTTTTCATTAATCTGATCAGCGGGAAAGAGACAGAGCTCTCTGTACCTAAGCACCATGTCATTAAGGTATGTCTTGCGTGGGATGCAGAGAGCTTTACGCTCCGTTCGCATTATCATTTGAGAAAGCGTCCTGGAATTGACACAGAGACGTCCTAGACGTGCGTAGCTACTAACCAAAAAGTGTTGGCCCCTCTTGAGATCAAAACCCACCACCGTTGCTGGTATCCTATTATATTCTGGCTCAGAAATACTCACAAAATATTTTACAGAATACAAATAACACGCATTTGTAAATCTGACTTAAAGCAAACAATTTCACTTGTTCGTAATCTATAACACGCAACAATTACTTCATATAAAATCAAATCCAGTTAAAAATTTCATTCTACTACACCATTTGGTTATACTACACATCCCTAGCTTCGTTACTTTAATTAATGAAGTTCTAGTCAGTAATTATTTCAATTATAGAGATCAAATTTACTAATATGGATAGGACCTATGAAGCTGTATTGAATCCCAATTAGATGAAAAACATATATACATGCCTGTCTAATAATTCCGAAATGTGCTTGAATCAAATTCCACCACATTCAGTTTAGTTTATGTCAACATACAGTAAATGTTAAGTTCGTATGGCAACTGAAAAAAATAGTAACTGCAACTATTTCAGCATCAGTTGCTAAAGATCAAACACATATAAACAAATGCGATATTAAAACAAGATGGCCAGATACATTTAAACACGTGACAGTTAATGGACCAGGATTCCAAGGCATGAAAGGTTCGATGTTTTCATAGACATATAAAAACATGTTACTCACACACATAAATACGATGGGCGAATTTGTTCTATTGTCAACTACCGAGGTTTACTAATCAAAATATTACAAATTCAAAACACGTACATCTCACGTACTAATTTGCAGGTGTGAGAATTAGGTACCAGCACGTAGCTGTAAGTAGTAAGAGATACAGATTACATTAATGGAATTAAAACGCAACCCGATTTCGGAAAATGCTTGCCTTCATCCAGTCCAGGATCTTTCATTTTCTATATCCTATTCAAAATTTCAAAGACTATAATAATTAAAAACATTTAAAATTGTGCTTATATCATACAGGAATGAAACTTGGTTTTCACTAGAAGATAAGAACGCCAATTGGCATTTAAAAGTAAAGTGCCTATGAGAACAGATTTATCTGAAGCTGACAGGGAGGAGGAAATAGAACGTTAAAGACAACTACATAATAAAGAGCTTTATAATATCCGCTATTCAAAGGAGAAGCAAACAGTACGAGACTTTCCTGTGGCTGTTACTGTGACCTCAGACTATAGGACGGGGGCATCTTATACAACCAACAAAGATATTCCTCATTCTTACGTATTATCCAGTAATTCGAGAATTAATGTTTATAAAACTAACTGTCGTTTAATAAACAAGTTTTAAGAAGCACAAACCTTTGGTTACAGGACTTTAAATCGTAAAATATATCCAACACAAAGAACCAAAGCCGTTCGATTAAAACTCTAGCAGTGGTGTTTAAAATAACGTGAAACAGACGAAGCCCGCACTTTCTGCTGTGACCCGTCCGAACAACAAGAGGTGACCTGCGGCTACCCGAGTTCCCGATCCCACTCACCCGAACTTCTAATGGACGTGTCATGTCGCGTTTCTAAGTTTCCGGCATAAATTTCAACTTACGATGCTTCTGAAGAAGAATGTGGCAAATTGAAGCCGAACTATTGAAACAAATTAAATTGCTCGTGAGAGACCTTTCCACCCATTATAGACTTTTACTATCATTTTATACAAAGTTCGCTTGTTTTTGTCAGTTAGTGACACGTGATATGCTGTGTACTCGCACCATACCTTACGGTGTTACACTCTGATTCTGCTGAATAAATTAAAGAAGACCTCCAAAACAAACAAGGGACGTCTGATAAGAAATAATCTTAATAAACTCAAATCAATTTTAATAAAACCATAAATTTTGAACATACGGTTGTAAAGCGCAAATGGAACTATCTCAACGTTTGCTGCTACACACATAATTAAACAACATGTTGAACTTCGGGAATTTTCCCGTTTAAATCTTGGCACTAGAATCAGCTATCCTGTCTGAAATGTTTGTGCGTTTCGTCAGTCATCTAGGTTAAGAGGGTGATAATGGCTGAAACAGAACACAGACATTTTCTTCACAAGTTGCCACTCAAGCGACTGTCCCTCATTCTACCCAAACAACTGTTAAATCTTAATAAAAATAAATCGTATAGTTATTAGTGCGATGCATTTAGTTGACTACAAAATGAGACCTTCTTCTTTGCTGACAACTTTGGATTACTTTATGTTACTGCAAAGCCCTTCGTTACAAAACATAATATTTACTACGTAGCGTTTTCTATTTATGGTAAAACTACGCAGAAGCTAAGAGTACTCAACTGGCGGATATCTTATCAGTACATCGCAGTCTATTAGACACAAGTTTCCATTCTGGACTCTGTCCCTTTTTAGGTGTGGGTGATTTTCACGAAAACCGTTGTTTTTGCAATCGCCAGCATTGTGAGTTTTCCACACCAAGTGGTGTGTAAGATTCAGGGGGTCTGTCCCTTCCCTTCTCTTTCCATTCTACTTCCTTGCTTGCTTGTCGCCAAACGATAAAAACATTTTTGGTGTTGTAGAAGCCGGATCCGAGCGGACAAAAAACATCCCTCTCATTTTCCGTCTCCTCCGTACATTTTCACAACTTCCACCGTATTCCTCACGTAGTCTTTCACCTCTCTTCCCCGCAATCTCTCTTTCTATTTTACGCATTTCCTTCTGTTCCTCTTCATCTTCTTTGCCTCCGGTCGCTAGCTGAGTACATCCCGGATTCCGGAGTTGGCACACACCCAAAATAAACGCCAAACGTTCTCCTTCTCTTCCCCCCCTGTCTGAAAGTTGCTTCGGCTTCCCCATCGCACAGAATCAACCACAGACAGACCCCCCAGGCCTCTACAACTTCCACAAGACGCAATCTGCTGCGAATCCAAGCCGTCCTCCGCAAGGCCAGAAGTTCTCGTCCCTCAACGAAGATCGAAACATTGCAACAAATAGCAGGAAATCTAGATAATTCATAACAGCAAAGCATCAAAATTCGACACTTCGTCAGCTGTGTATGGAGACGAGTGGGGATCGTTCGTATATTTTCTCGCGTCGAATTGACCAGCCACGAAATTGGCTATACAAAGGAAAGAAGAGGCTTCATTTATATAATACGTAATTCAGAACGAACACATTAGCTCTCAAACGATTATTTTGGGTAACAAATTTCGTACCGATATCGAACTGTGACCCTCACACTGGTAAATGTGTAACAACTTTTACTGTATAAATCGTGTGTCTCTCGTAAGCTTCACCCTCTTTCCTGTCGCAGTTGTGGTGACAAACACGCGTTGTTCCACTCCATGAAGTTTGCAAATTCACAACGAAACAAAGTGATTACGCTCTGTGAAAAGTTCAAAAGTATCGTGTTATTTCATGACTGGCAGTGGAGATGGTTTCTATTGCTTATTGCTTAATTACGAACTGTTAAAGTTTAACCCGAGCCAACCTTTAGTACTGACAGAAAAGCAACGGCCCTAATTATACGTATGTTAGCGTCACATCACGAATAGTTTGCTCCGTTGGTTCATACACGAATTCCGTATGAAAGCGAGAAACACGTTACTCTTTCACTTAATTCTTTCGTCTTGCAATCAACAAAAGGACCAAAAGAACTTACATCTGTTAAAACATAAACTCAGTTTCCTTCTTCAACATTATTTATTGTGAACAATAATTTAAATATTAGAACAGCTTGTCAGCTTGCCGAAATGTGTAATATCATCTAACGATAATCTACACGACTTAAGAGCTTCTGTATCTCTGATTTTCTGTAACACCAGAGCAAATTTTACTTCTTGCTACGTTAATTTATAGATAACACGCAAATTCCTAAGGTGCAATACATTTAACAACGCAATGCACACGAATTGTCCCTATAATAAACTCTTTTCTTTTATAATTTTCCGGAATCAACTGTGCACTTTACAAGCCAAAACACACAACAATCTCAGTTTACTAGATCAGTTATAGAAAGGCTTAAATATAGTCAGATTGGTCAATAATGAAATAATTATAAAGTAGTAAAGTATGAAGTAATGAACAGGGGAAATAAATGATGATTACTGGAAGATATTAACACTGTTATGAGACACTAGAGTCGTGTCTGGAGAGAACGAATGTTACAACGAACGCGGATAGTGCAGGCTTCTCCTCAATACAAGGAAAAGCCCTTCCATCTACACACAAACTTAATAGAAATTAAGCATTTTATTCGAAATTCAGTTTGGTCATGAAATTCCTAGTCAGTCACAACACACACATACTACTAAAATTCCCAGACAGCTTGAAATCACAGAAACAATTCTTTAACGAGAGCATATTTGTAAATGTATCCACACAATAGAGTATGTGAGAGAAGAGGTATTTTGTCCTTCAGAAAGACTTAAGTAACTCGTATTTCTTTTATTACAAAATGAATGTTTCTCTAACCCTTCAAATCGTATGAAACTATGAATAAAACAAAGTACATGTACATAAAACCTAGGTCTACTTTCTTTTTGTGTATCTTACTAAATCCTACTTGTATACAAACATACCATTTCTTTCTCAAACCGCAATTTGGAAACATGTACTCTACAGCTCGAATGCTTTTCTTGTTTCTTCAAGACAGACAGACAGGCAGGCAGGCAGACTTACGATATCACCATTTCTGTGCCTATGGGTATCTTCCCTCTTCAATGCTTTTAACCGATAGACCGAATGTAATGAAAGTCGATGCTGTATCGTGCCACAAAACACCACAAATCTTCATTATTTTGAAACGCGAAGTCCTCATGGCAGTAAAGAGGCGGGCTTTGCAACGCCGTGTGGACTTGCATGTGGGTACCAACGTTTCATAGGAATGTGCTGTCTCCATATTCAGAGCTGAGGGTTGCTAAAAATGGAGGCATCATGACCTCCGTTGCCCCTCCGAAATGTAGGTATCTGCCAACTGGTTCACACGAAGTTACAACTGACAACACCAACATCGACGAAATAATTTTAATTACTTCAAATCAAATACACAATACACTGGGACCGGGCATCGCTGACGAGTAGATAACACCCATGCTTCGTATTCTGCATGGGGGGAAATATTCCCGAGATCTAATCTCGGCCCTGAGACCGATTATCCTGATAAGATTTCCCTGATGTAGTCCCACCAGACAAGTTTCGGAAGTGCTTTAAGTTAGGCCAGCATCCTCTTCGATGTATTACTCACTAATTTTCCTTACTTTTAACGCTAAAATGCTGCATATTTGAACTAATTAAAGTTACGTTAAATTAGCCACGAAATATAACACAGAGTCACGAAACAACCTTAATTTAAGACAGTAACTTGTAAATAGTTAAGTCTGGATGTTAATGGCGATTCTGTTACAATTTTCAATTCTAAATTAGAAATGGAGAGTGCTAGCTTTGGGTTAATTCACTCTTTTGACTATTGTTACAAGAAACACATACTATTGTTTAAATCACCCTTCCGCTGAGAAATTAGCGAATTAAGTGCGGTGTGAACAAAGGGGGCATTGTCTTGCTAACTCTGAGGGCGCAGTAGAAGTAACGAAGGAACTGCTAATTACCACTCCTTGTGGAGCTGCCTCGGTATGGTGAACTTAAGTTACCACGAAGAACCAAAACTTAGCGCATGCTGTGAGTTAGTATCTACAAAACAAAAATATAATTATGTGTCCCTTTGTACGAATCATAAGTGTACTGGCAAGTTACTTTGTATTTTATAAAACAATAAGCAGATAATTAAGACGCAAATTAAAATATGGTGTATGCAAACATACATGAGCTCAAATCACATCCGTCTGATACGCTTGTTTTAAAACATGTTTCGAGCATACATTTGTATTTGAACAAGAACATTTATTAACCGGATGTTCCAGTGCGTTATTGTTTTTATGTGTAGCATCATTTTTAGGTTTGTCCGTTCATTCTGCACACAGCACATATGAGAGACTACCAACTGACGAAGTCCTAACAGTACCGGGTTCTCTTCCCGAGAGTTGGTGTAAATCAAGCAGCACGGAACGGATTAATTATTCACCTCCTTCTAACACCAAAGTTAAAAATGTATCTCCAATCTCCTGTACACCCTATTGAACTACTTCTTAAGCTCGGTGATATGGTGATATTTTAACATCCATTTCAAGTTTCTTATTAGTAGGGCTTGTTTTAAGAGCCATTAGAAAATCGATGACGATTCGCTTTTCTGATATTTTGCCTTCAAACAAGGAGAAAGACAAATATATTATTGAAAAAGTGCAGTGTTGTCATAATTCGTTTTCAATTAGAAATAATAACATTTTTATACAGAGACCAGTAAACTATAAAATACAAAATATTTAGATTTTTGTATATCTCGGGGTGTTGTTGTGTTGTGTTAGTTACATAATGATTTGCTGCAGATATTATAATTAATTGTAAAACATTTTTTTGGTATTAGGTTTTGTCACGAACACACGATTATACTCGCGCGTAGTCGCTGATGAACTTTCACAATCCTTGCCCCAATATCTTGGAGAATGTACACTTCATATATTCCGAAAATGCTACTTATAGTTCCTTCACCCCTCCAAAAACACCTTACAGCGCACTCAGGCAACACTCTGTATATTAAGAGTCATTTAATCCTCTACAGACCGTCGACTCCTCCCCAAAAAAAACATACTATAAGATCTTCAAGCGTAGACATTTGTTTGCAGGCCGGTGTTGGGCTGGTATTGATTCAGGACCCAACATAAACTTAAATGGGGTTCTTATAGTCAACCCAGCCACCGACAACCACCCGTACATGGGGTTAGAAGCTTTCGGTAACTTTGCATATTTATTACTCACTTCAAAAATGTAGACTTTGAAGAAAATTGGTAAGCCTACTCTATTCTCTAAATAGACAAAAATTACATTTTTAAAACTTGCTTCCTAACATAATCACTTACGATTATACGTCTGAAGACTTTTTGCTCGTTCTCAATCCTGCGGGCCGCCAATTGTAATTGCTACGGCGTCCGTCTGTCTACACACAAGATACGGCTGCAAGAGAGCTGTACGGCCATTTAAATTTAGGTCGTGCAGTTTCACAGCCCACTTAACATAAGAGCACTGTCTTGATGTCCACGTACTTTCTCTTGTACGAGCGTGTAAAAAAACCGAGTCATATTCAACATTCAATTTCATATTCTAGTTTTCATTCGCGTATACGCCATCATCGTCTAAAAGCTATCACAAACATAAAATATTCTTTAAACTTTGCAATGCGACATTTATGGGATGCAGACAGAGATCCATAGCGTCTGTGGGTTCCGGACGAAGAGCGACAAGTAATACCTGCCTAGACTCTCAGCCATTGATGAAAAATAAAAGTGTATACATACTTACAGGAGCGACGTCTGTATTGGTAACTTCTTTCAATTATGAACAAGCAATCGCACACCAGTTTCAATTTACGTGTTTAGTCGGAAGAATACCGAGAAATGTTTTATGCTCGGAAAGCAGCGAAAACTTTATGAAAACACGTAAAAGCGGAGCATTCTTCTCCAAAATTGAGACTCACGTTTATCAAGTAAGATAAAATGTATAGCAATTTTCATCACGGAGAAAATGAAACGGAAATAAAACAAGTTAAAAAGTTTATGAATTTCAACCAATGCCTTTTTTTACGTGATTGATTACTTGGTTCTTGAAAACGAAAGCTTTATTTCCTGGATAGTGACAAGTTTCGCGCAGTCATTCATCACTAAAAAAATAAAAGAAAACTTTTCTATCTTCCTTTCCTCTTCTTCTTATTTTTCTTCCTCTCTTTCTGCATGTCACTTTAAAGAAGCTTCAAACACAGTGGAAGTTGTCGTTCAAAGTTTTCCCTCCATCCCAACGTCTCTGAGAGATCTGTCATTGCTACAACTTTTGTGGTGAAGGCAATTAGGCTGCAACGAGGGCCTAACAAACTTTATGTATAGAGAGAAGCTATAGGTCGGTTAGTGGGAACGCTAGAACCTTTGGATTCTGCCGCATTCCAGCAAAAAAACTTACAAACGGTAACAGTTTATCCTTGTGGGGCTCCGTAATAATCAATGAACACAAACCCTTGGTTTACTGCACATGTTACAAACAATAAAAAGGTGTTTGTGACTCACCAGGAGCAATCTGAAAGGACAGAGCGACAGCTTTTATACGCTGGGCAACAAATCCTTGTTCCCTCCTCTTTAATCACTTAATCGCGATGTTTCTTCTGGGTGAAACTGAGGTGACGTTAAAAGATGAAATTTATTCACAAAGTGAATAAACAGTCACATCTCAAACTCAGAACTGAAAGTTAATTAAATTCACTTGTATTCATACCCAACAATTTACTCGGAAGGAACATACAGTGACATACAAAATTGAACCGTTCTCCTTTTTCTGTAACAGTCGAAATTTTGGGACGCTGTAGGAAACCAGGATCCTTCAGCATTTCGCTCAAATAAAGATTAAAATGCCTGGTGTTTGTTTGGGAATGGACTGAATAAAAACAGTAGAAAGCTTCCCCCGGTCAAGGACTGCAACCAATATTCTAAATGTGTCCTGAAAGGACACAATACTTCTGCTTATCAATTCACCATCAATCTCTAATGTAATTGCATAAAGAACTGTCTCATAAACTACGTCTACAAATTGAATGGGATTCTGTGTGATGTCAGAGGACGCACGCAACACAGAAAAAAGCTCGGAAGTGGTAGTCGTAGGTATTTGGGAAGTCAGTTATATTAGGATTTGTGGCAATCAATGACCAAAAACATTGTCTCTATTATTAAATGCACTCAAACGTTTGCCATGGTTGACTGACTGATTTAGAAAATCTTTATTTTTTTCCAGATTATAGTCTGCGAAGGGATGGTTTACGTTTTAATCAACTTTCCAGGTCACATTCAATATCGCCCTCATGATAAAGTTTAATTGGCCTTTATCATTATAATATGACTGTTCCTGCATTATTCGCCTTGCATCGCTCTCTTATACACGTGGTACTTTTTGTTATGTCTTGCACTCTGCTGTTGTTAACTGGAGGTGCACCAGACTTGTATCTTGAAATCTTTAATTATCGCCCCAGGTAAACTGGAGCAAACTTTGATCAGCTTCGTCTTGTTTAAGATCCTACGTACGATAGATCGTGAAGACAGGCTTTCATAATTGTTTTGTTTTTCTTCCTAGAAGATGTCGACAGCAAGCAGCTCAAATTTTAGACAAGAAAATGGACTATAGGTTTATTAAAAATACCAGTAATAATATTCGATAAAGTGTTGCTAATCTTAGAGATACTGGACGTTAATATTATGATCTATGAATTGTTGAAAGTGAAAACAACTATAACGAGACACCTGTCGGCAGAAACGTGTGGTTTCCGCATCGGAGAGATAAATGGTGTCAGGCGAAAATGGTTTTGTTGTAATCCTGCAGCATGCAGCTTTTGTGGGAGACTTGTAACCTCCCCCACACAGCCTTCATCGCGTTATAGGAAAAGACGAACACACGTAAATTAATTAACGCGTACAGTTCTGAAACTAAAATACTGGCTTTCGAAGGAGTATGTGCCAACAGATCACAGATCATACAGGAAAACTTTATATAATTAGTTGTTAGTCTATACGTCTGTGTTGCTCTAATAACAATTTTATACTCACGGAGTCGTGATGTGTTTGAAAATAATAACATGACATTCTATGAAGAGACTTGTGAAAACAGCCAATAAATTTTATCAAGAGAGTCGGCAACCTTACTGTCACTAAAAAAAGGGCGAAGCTTACTGTTTAGTAAATGAAGTATCTATTAACAATAATGTTACTATCAGCTGCTCACAAATTATGGGACACACTTGGAAATTCGATCCTTGGAATATAAATATATATCGTCATATTAAAATTTAGAACTTATGTTTCATAGAATTTTATAATTAAACCGTAACAAATATGTTTGGCCTGCTCATATCCCTACGAAGCGCCTGATAAAGTACAACCGTCCGTGTGCATGTCACAGCTCGAACAAGACTGAACAGTGTTTCCTGAAATTTTACGCTGCGGAGTTTTACTGAAATTCCAGTTTTGGTTAAGACCGGAAAACAATAACGGGCACATTGCGTGAAGATCTACATTTTCTCGCTTCCAAGTGACAAGATGGGAAGTTTCCACCTGGGGAATTTCCCTGCCATTCATAAAGGCCAAAGACTTGATACTGGCAGACGCACTAAAATTGTTACTATATACGCACATTTTCTAAATTGTTAATAAAAACGCTACATATATTCAGTAATAAAAATATTATTTAACAAACAACTTTGCAGCTGGTAAGCATTCTATATTCTGAACTGAGTCACATATGAACAGTAGTACAGAGAATATTTATCACAAAATCGCCTTTGTTTGTATCTTATATTCGAGGTCAGAGTACGTAACTTTTAATCCAACCCACGGATTAGCCAATCACCTAGGGACCAATACAGCCTGACGTACCGCGACCTTATTTATACTGCGCTAACGGTAATGCTTACAAAATTACTAATTAACACAGTCACAGAAGAGACCGCAAGCTCCTACCCACGCAATGCAGAACCTTTCAAGCTGACTGTGTCTAACGCTTTCAATGAAGTATAATCGCACTGTCCTCCCTTCTAAATCATGCGTGGTAATGCATCAATGCAGGTAATGGTACCCGGATACATACAAACTCAATAATTCACATAAAGCATTACACTTACGTAATTCAGGTATGACTTAGTGTTAAATTCTTAACAGTTTTATAAATTGTACCGCAGGTCATGTAGACCTAACAAAACTGTATCGGCTAGTGAAATACGTGGACTTCTATATGAGACAGGATGAATCAGAGGCTAATTACAGTGGCTGCTTGCTCTAAGGCATGGGTCTTCGAATACCATTTGCGGTATAGACGTGTGTACGCGTCCTGTACATTTATATTAGACCTTGCGACAGGTAATTCACTAGGCCAAAATACTCCTTCCAATTGTCCAAAATATTCTAAAAAGCCGAGAAAAAAAATTCTTCAGACAGATCAAGGGTTCAGGACAGACGTACTGTTAAAGATGAACCATCACGGATTTAGAACAAAATATTTACGGCAATTCTGAAAGTACTATCTAGAATTCTCACGGATGTGCTGAGTATCAACATGAAATACAAACAGCATGACATGTTTCTGGCTGATCTGTTCTGTCAAATATCAAACACAGGTACCATGCTTTATTGATGACGTAATCTGTTCGAATGTTTTGAACTGAAGAAAGTTAAATGAGAAATTATTTCGAAACCTTAAGCTTTGAAGCTGAAGTCCATCTGCACAGGCCTAATATCTAAACATTAATTCCCTACCGCTTACAAAATATAACGCGCTCCATTATAAGGATTAGTTTGTAAATTACATTTATTCTGAGAATAACATAAAAGCAATAAATATAACACTCTGTGTACAAAAGGCAGAGTCATGAATGTTAAATCAGGTTGTACAGATTGTTAAACTGGTTTTAATTTGTTCAGAACAGCATGTACATATAAAACAACAGTGATTTTTAAAACCGATAATAACTTTATTGTCCTAATCAATAATGATATGATATTTTGGGGAAATCATAATGTAGGCAATTCTCTATACATGTAGCAGAGATTGCAAATTATTAAGAACTAGTCATCTGTGCATATTTACCATTAGTACGCTTCTGTGAATCTCTGACAACAACAGACTTACACATTTTCGCTACCGTCATTTTTCAAGGCCGCCATTTTTCTTACAATAAACACAGACTTGTAAAAAATGATCAATATAAAATTTTTAGGTAAGCGTACATATTTGACAACTGGAATATATCAGAACTCAAGCGGACATTTTAAGGTTCTTGTTGAGGTGCAATTCCTGTGACACTTCAACCAAGATTCCACTTCATCTCCTGTGACAAGCATTTCGATAGGGGAAGAGAAAAGAACCGATCTTCATCTTCTCAGCTAAAAGAAAGAATTATTACATGCTCGTGCGGAGGGAGAATTTCCATGCTAAATTAAGTTTTCATTACACATTAAAACGTCGTTTTCACCCCCTGTCTCAGTCTCGAGTTCCCCCTGCCACACTGTTCCCGTTGTCACCATCGCCCTGACGCGAAGCAGCAGTGGATTTGCATGTCATATAAATAGCACCAACCTGTTCAATACTTTAGCAATATGCAAATTTTTTCAAAGAGATTGGGGGAGGGGGGGTACTATGCGGAAGTTGCCAGAAAGGGAAGTGGAAAGCCGTAAAGAAAAGAAGAAGAAATTTCTTTCGATTCTACCCCCATGGCCGCCTTCTGCGTCCATAAGCGTTGTTCTCCTTCGTCATTCCTAAATGTTATTGAAAATGTTTTCATTAATCTAATTCATCTAATTATTAATTTAAAACAAGGACTACGATTCTATTTCGGCCATACAATAAGATTAAAAAATCAAGTTCAGCTTTTAATATAATATTAAAACAAAATACTTTGGTTTTCATGTTTATCAATCGAAATTTGACAATACCAAATTCGTAAAAAAAGAATAAAATTCATATAATTAACCGGCGAGTAATCTAGTGCTACTTTGCTTTATTTCTGAAGTTACAATTAATATATCAATCGTTAAATATTGTTTTATGTTAACAGAAAGCTGGAGCACGCTCTTAATTTTACTGATACATAAAAGTAATCAGCGTTATGTTATGGACGGTCTTTGCAGATACCTTGCTTTACTACCCAGCATCCTTCAAACTGTTATCAGACACCCTGACATGCCTCTGACAACGCAACGACACAGGAAGTTTCGCATCATCTCCCTGTTTTCTCACTGTGAATGGAATTCGATTTCGCGTTTGGTAAAAAATTAATGTCTGTCTTGACAGCTAAAGCACACTTTAGTTCTTAACACAAAACTGTCAGAATAACCTATCTCCTACTTTAGAGTCAAATTTTGTCTCCAGACTACAAACCAGCACAGCTTTATGTACGTAATTAAGAAGATAGGAAACGTGCGCTTAGCGTAACAAATCCGACACGTTCGCCAGGATCTGACATTTCAGAAAGTCATAGCAATTCCTCGCTTGTGAATTCTCCACTCAGTGACTTTAATGTCGGTCTTTAGTTGTACAATCTTAACTATAATTGGAACACGTCAAAAGATCATAGTAAAAATACTCACCAATATAATTTCTTTTGCAAGTCTGTTAAGCGATTCAAAACTTGTTACATGCTTAAGACGGGCAGAGAAAATCTTAAAAGGCGCTTCGGAAGTACATGAGCGGACTTACACATAGATAAAATCAGACAAGGGATAAAAACAAATGTTGTGAAATTTCATACGTCGTTCCTAAGAGCCTCACATGATGATGTATTGCATGGTTCTACTTGTATGTATAGAACATATTGGAGTCTGATTCGTCATTCAGAGTTGTATTGTAGAATTACTCTTCCAACCTTCGCCTATATTAATTTCAAATTCATGGCAGTTCATGAGACTTACTCTAGTAACACGTTAACGAGGGCTTCCAATAATCTCAGTATCCCCGAAGCAGAATGGAATTCCGGAAAGAACCCTCACCGCGTACCGTCATGTTTCAATCACAGCTCGAAATTCGCTGTCGACTTTCCTACCCCAGGTTCACCCCAGTCTCGAAACACTGATCCAACGGAATATATTCAAAAAGAGAAGATAAAAATGAAAACCAGGAAACTGCATAAAGGGGGAGGAAATGGCGGGAAGGGGTGGGCTTAGCCAGTGTTATTAATTCAAAACCTGGCAATATAGGTGGAGTTAGGATGTCGTCGATAACGTCTGTCCGTCCCAAACCAGATACAGTCTTGTGATAAAAATTGTCAAGTACCTATAAAAATTGGCGACCTTATGACGTGTTCTATCATGTCTATCGCAACACAAAACTGGATATTAACAAAATTCTGCATCGAGTTTACACATTATACTGTATAGTCGGGACGAATATGTGCGTTCTACATCCGTTAAAATCAAAATCAAAAGGGGTCAGAAGGGCAGAAGGGGCAAAAAGGATCATGTACTGTCCGCAATACAAACAATATTTCCCAGCGGCAGTACTTTGTGGCTTGCTACCTCAGTTCCTCTGTCGGTAATGCCCGTGGTTCACATAAAATGTGCGTTTGTTTCGGAAGCTAGTTCTGCTTCCGTCATCACGTGAATAACCTAATCAGACAGGCTCGCTGGAAAATTCTAATCTAAATCCCGGACGAAGGGAAATATCCAAGAATATGCATCACTTTAATGACTTGTATTCAAAGAATTTTATACTAATCTTAACCAAACGTCGTAACTGACAATGTTGCACACCTCATGCATACAAGCTGGGGCCGTAAGTACGTTTTATGATTCCTATATAAGGTTCTTGGTCCCACGCCACCATATTTTATTCATATGCCAAATAGTTATCTTACGAATATCAATAATTTTCTGACAATTTTTTAAATTTATTTAAGCTTTTCCAGATAAAGTTTACACAAACATTACAAAAAATGCCAAACATAACACTAATATCGCACTCATTTTCACTTTTTTCTTGTGCGTTGGGGAGACCTGTGCAAGTCAATTTCAGATATTAGATAATTCACGTAACTTGCATCTGATACATGCATCACCGTATATATAGTGCACGCCTCTCAGTTAAACTCGACTACGAAGGCTAGAAAATGCTACTGTAGTTAATTACCTCAGCTGTATTTTTCACTAACGCGTCTATCTGAATGACATACATATTACAGTAGAAGTGCTTGTGTATGCATTATGATTCTTTCCTGTAAATCTGACGACGTTTCGAAATGAATCTGGCGGTGATGGGTCGTTACACCTAGCAAATCACAACAAATTCACAACTAATGCTACAAAAAAACCGTGCAAGCCTTGACGGCGAGTGAAGTCCGAGGGGATATTTATGAAGCAATTAACAACAGCGCAGTGGGACAGTGACTACTTCTAATGGACCAGTTTGTGACGGGAATGTAGTGACATATTGGTTCCATTTATATGGCATAAACATTCTATTGTGTTTGGCACACATACGACCGGATACATTTTAATAATATTTTGCACGTCTAAGCGGATATAAATATAATTTCGTAATTTTCGCCAATGCATAATTAATACTCTTGCCCCTAGTGAGAGAGAATCAACATGACATTTTTCACTCTGTAGTTGCAAGAACAGAAAATAAAAACAGGGCATTTTTAAGAATATCCGACAAATAAACACAGAGGAGCAGAAAGTTCTTGTTTACCTATTTCTTCCAAAGGATTGCAATATCATTCATAGAGTGTCTGAAATAAATGTCTCGCTTAAATGTTGGGCGAAATATGTCCCGGGAAGGACTTATACCACCTACTTACTTGCCTTTAAATGGTTTAGGCCATATGACAAGAATATTATAAATCACCAATTAATAATTAAAAATGTAGTGCACAGTACATTTATGTAATTATCACTACCGCAGATTTCAACTTGGATCCTTCGCGTAGTTTTAAGTTGTATTTAATAATAAAATCTATTTTGACTAAAGTGACAACAAGCATTAAACTAATCAACATCAACATTTATTTATTTAAAATAGTGATTACTAAGTATGTTTTGTAATAAATATTCAATCATCCAAATTTTATAATTCAATTCTTGTAGGCGTTTTATAACCTGATTTTAACTGACCTGAAATAAATTATACAATTTTTCGATTATATTTAATTTAATTCTCAGGAATATAACAAAATGCGTACTTTTTAATGTGTCAACATCTATAATCTATAGTCACGGATCCAAGACACGAGGAAGCTTCTCAGCGCCATTTGCAATTTCCTGATCAGAACTTTTCCCTGAACCAGCAACAGAAATGTCGATGTCGGTCTTTTGGGTTACAACGCTGCATGAATTTCTAGGTAGATACCAACGGTACGGACAAATTTCCTGCCCGGAAAGCTTCGTGGCTGAAAATGAAGACAGTATGTACCTCCGAAACGTTGCCATCTGCCAACAAATTCACACAGCATTACATCTCAGGAAACCAGTATCGATGTCTACGTCTAAAATCACTACGATAAGGACCTCAATTTCGTACAGAAATAGAGGTATTCTGTGGCGTCTTTGCCTCGTCATTTATCTAACTACGCTTTGTTAGCTGCTCATATAGACTGACGGCACGCTCATGAATCATAAAATAAGATGTGGAAGGAAGCGACTGCCACCTATCAGAAAAAAGTATAAAGGAAAACCAAGCAGTATATTTATCCATGTTTCGTTACTCTTATTCAAAAGTCTAGGTGCACAAGGTATTCTGTGCTCCTTTTGACGATGCTTGACGGTCTGGCATCTGAAACGCCACTAACAGAACACACCTCCCCATAAGATGTTTCAAGTTACGTTCAAGGTAAATTTGTCTCTGATACTAAAGACCGCACCGTAAAGACGCTTGGAGCAGTGTTTGGCCTCTGCACTAGATGGAGGTGAGTGACTAGCCTTAAGCCCGCCGAAAGGACACCCAATTCAAACTGGATTGGTCCAGAGCCGGTCTGGATGCGGCAGCTAAGGAACAAATTTTCTGCCTTTTTCGGGAATCGATCTCTGTCGTCCAACCAGTAAACAGTCATGACATTTACTGAGCTATTCCATGTGAATTATTTACAATTATATGAGTCTCTAAAGTAAGACTCGAATATTCAATAAGAACTCGCACAGGAGCATGGAAATTTGGTTCCTGGATTCAATTAGTCACTAGCTTTTATTTCTCTGAAACTTTGATGTGACACTGTGCTCAGATCTATGAATCGAAGTAGCTGCGAATGTGTCTGTATTAGGCCATGTTCTGGCTGATCGCAGCCCGCGTCTCTTTGAGACGCCCACAAACTCAATTCCATTTTACTATATTTCGCCTCGCAATGTAGAGAAAAAGAGATTCTCTCTCTCTCTCTTTCTTCCACCTAAACTACCATGCCAAAAATAGGATACCAAAAATAAAATACTTTAAAGTCTGTCTACCAAAAAGGAGTAGCAGTAGAAACAACTCAAAAGTTTAAACAACCATGATTTCTTTCGTTCAAGACAAAGAGAACAGAAGAAATAAGGTCATTGCCTCGAGGGTTAAATCTCGAACATTTGCATTTATTTTGTTGTCGTTGTAAAATAAATGGGCTTGCTCAATCTATATAACAAAAGGAAATGCATAAAGGAATAAAGCTTTATATCTGGTGGCCCTTCCATGTGTAGACCCACTTATATAACATTTTATTTGCATGTGTCTTTCTCCTCCCTCCACCAACAAGTCTGTTTTATCACCTAAAGAACGTGGGATTGCAGCCAAACGGCCCATTACGACTTCTGCTACTTGCCTGATAAGAGAAGAACGCAGTTACAGAGTAAGGAAACCCACAAGATCGAACGTCTGCGTCAAGAATGTTACTACTGACGCCAAATTTCTGCAGCATGAGGCACATAGAAGCCATTTCGATTAATTTTCGTGAAGCCTACCCTTTAGTACGTAATTCTAATTCCCTCTCTTTCATGTATAATGCCGTATAACAACACTGTGCAGCATACATTGCTTTTAAATTCGGGGAGGGCACACGTGTTTTACGCGACAATTGGCATTGGCCTTTAAGGATCTTTCTTTCGCTCGAAAATCTGAACGACACTAGTTTCCTGAAATTAATGTCTTTGTGTTCATATTCCTTTCAGATGAATGCTATTATCTCATTTTAAAACAGGTCACTATCAGAACGCCACATCCATCTGCCGTTTGATGTAATACAACTTCACAAATTCATACAGAGAAGAACAAGTTTTTAGGAGCCGCTCATCTTCAAAGCAGTATTGAGTAATTCCTTGGTTATAAGAAAGCAGATCTGTATGACTTTAACATTCGCTTTACGTCTAGGGAACTCTGAATTCTTTTTATAGGAGAAGTAAAAATTATAGTTTTAGATCGTGCTAAAAGAATCAATCATTATCAGTAGCCATTAGCTGTTCCAATATATATGGAGTTCTTCCGACAATCTTGCTGAAATATTTGAACTGACATATGTACTCCCCGATTTCTTACAGAACTAACAAACAAACAAACAAACAAACACTCTATCAATAAAACAGTAAAACAAGGAAAAAACTGAACCCTTCAATTGTCACAAAACTATAGACAAGTAAATCAAGATAAGCCAAAATAGTGTTGCCGCCTTTTTCTCACGCAAAGGCGTACACCAGTAAATCCCTGCAAAGACAATGAGAATGTCGCAGTGAGTTAAGTCAACGTGTAATGACGTTGTTCTTCAGCGAGGGAGGATAAGGCAAGGGGATGCTGTAGGGTTCCTCTCAGGATGCAGATAGCACTTCTGTAGTGTAACCGTTACCAGGCGATTTACTTTACAGAAAGCAAGCAACGAACTGAGCTGCTTCACCCCTCTGCCCTCGTCCATCTGAGCGACTAAGCCCGAAGAAGTAAATATCGTTGCTGTGACATGTACACTTATGATAAACAGGAAATTATGTGGAATAGGATTGCATTTTCTCTTATTTACAATCAGCGTAGTACTCCAGCCCTTTCTAGGCCAAATGAAGTTAATCAGTAAAATCTTAAGTCTTGGTAACCGGTCTCTGACTGAAAATCAAACCTTGGACAACTGAATAGTGACACTACTTTGCCTCACGTTTCTGCCCACAGAAGTTTAAAAGAAAATTACTTGTTTATGTGAAGACAATTCAGCAATATACAGAATACGTTTCTTGCAGATAACGTAGAGGCAAGAGAAACTGATTAGATGATAAGTGAAGCAAATAATTTCCATTGACGAAGCATGCTATTTAGTTCACTCGAATTTCAGTTTGAGTAAATGGTACATCGCCATAAAAGCTTGACTGTCTGTGTTATCTTTGCCGGTGGAAAGACGCTTTATTCTTTTAAAAGGATTAAACGATCCCGCAAGGAATTTACGATGCAACCTCTTAATTACAACATCTTGTCAGTGACGCGGGCCCTGCGGGAAAGGTACCAGCTAAAGGAAAGGATAAATGCGAGCGGAGTGTTCATTTGGATCTTAACACTATCATCAAATCGTTATTACAGCTAAGGAACGTGATCATTCAGACATTTTACACACTCTCTACCCACCATCACGGGGATTCATTATAATTATCTGCGGGGAAGTCAAGTAGACGAGGTTTTCTCACACAGCCTGTTTCTGATCACGTTATGAAGCCGCTGTCTTCTTCTCTGCACGCTTTCTTGCACAGTCTGTCTGTTTCTGCTATTCATTGTCTTTCCCCGTAGTATCTCTAAAACTTGTCTTCTCTTTCTCCCAGTACATCCAGGCATCACATCCTTTCTCTTCACTTACCACTGCCTCTGTCCCCCAAAACGTTCCCCTCTGTGTCCCAGTGTTACCGTCTTCCTGGAAGAACTCCCCCTCCCCTCGGCCTACTACCTGTTGGAAAACATTGCCGGTGTCTTCTGGGACCAGAGGAGCTGCGCGGAATACGAAGACAAACACCCTGAGTGCCTCATGTAAGGCTGAGCTGAGCACTTCACCTACATTATAGAGGTTAATGAGGTGAAAATTGTAACACGAGAGGAAGCAAAGGTGACGTACACGTTTTCCAAACGCATTTCTTGCGAATTTGATTACGTCATTGATTTTATTTTTTATTTAAACTTGTTGCTAATATAAACCCATCGTTGTACTGGATATCATTATGAATACAAATATATCTACGTTAAATAGTTATAGGTATATTTAAAATAAAAGTTGCAGATCTTATTTTGTGTTCTGCACAACGCACAATCAAACAGACCTTATCAATAAAAACACGTAGAAATACAGAAGTGTCATGATCCGCTCTCATTTTCTTACACAATCACAGATACACAAACTACAGACACTGTATTTCGCTTGTTTTACACATTTTATTTCACGACTTTAATTTGTACATGAACATGTCAATGAATATGATCTTTGTGATTGAAATGTGTCCATCATTACACGATTAAGAAACATGTTGTTAATTTACGTAAGTGTTTCTTAACCTTTTTCGTCTAGCGTCTCCACCTGAATTCTAAGTCCTCCACTCCTATGCCCAGAAATCTCATCTACCTTTAAAGTTTTGGATAAAAAATATGGTCAATATCTTATAATTTATTTAACGAACTCTGGCACTGACTACTACGGCCGTGTTAACTATGTACTGTCAATGTAATATTTCAAAGAAACCTCTGCGCGTTGATTCGTGATATTAAGTTATGTTACCGTAAAAAGAAACACTTCAGAGAAAAATCTACATATTTAAGTGTTATCGCAATAAATTTAGTACACAGCATTTATACAAAAATCATTAGCTATAAAATGGCAGTACCTTAAACACAAAAACATGTTCGGAAATAAGTTATTTTTATAACAATATACGATATTTTATATGATGAACTGTTTTATTTTAATTACTACTTTCGTCGTACATCACATTAGG
>NW_019060547.1:253067-265742 GCF_000696155.1 Zootermopsis nevadensis | reverse complement strand
TTTTAATATTCCTGCAGGGAACAGCAAACGTCCTGGGGCGGGAAAAGAAGTGCGAGATAACTGACTCAGCATTAATAATGACGAGTCCTCTGAAGGTATGAAGCATACCAGAGCTCCTCTCTGTTCCCTGTCAACAAACTAGGCGCACTGCTTGTGACATAATCGCGGCTACAGAGGCACCAACGTCAGCTCAGCCTACATCTAACAAACCTAAAAAAAATTTAATTCAAAAGCATTTGATCATAAACTGGAATTTATAGAGCACAAACACACACTGGTTACTTGATACTTAACTACCATAATATATCAATACAAGTAGCATATGAATAACTACAACACGTCATGTGATGTCTATATATTTTATGATCGTGATCGAGTTTCGCTTTATTATACGAATTCTTAACCAGATGGAAACTGAAACTAAAACTAAGCGAAAGTTTTAAACAATATAGAATGGCATCCCATTAGTACAGGATTTGATTGGTTGTAATATTATTACTCGTAATTTATAGTCGTTAGCAAAGTTGTATGCGTATTAGACATTATATTCAATTTATGGCATTTCAATAAGAATGTATAGTGGAAGACTACTCTTAAACAACTTCAAATGTTGTAAAATAAGCAGTTCTGTGATATTTATTTTCCAAAAAAGAGCAATGTTTCTACAGGGAGCATTACGCATTTGCATTCCGTCTGATGACCTAATACATAACCATAACAGACATCACATTAGGGACGTCCAATCTTCAGAGCAGGAGAGAGAGAGAAAAATACAAAAATTCATATCTTGCTATTGCTCTACTAGAAAAAAGTTTCACCACGTAGATTGGCATAGCAATAGGCTGAATGGTCAATTCAATAGGTCAGTCCGATTTACGATACTTTATCCCCATAAAGGTTCAAGAAAAGACTGGTTGTTACAGCAAGTGCACCTCCCTGTCAAATTGCTGATATTTAGATCGTTACCGAAATTTATTTCGAGCTGTGGAACCGGCCATTTTGACCAAGATATTTTCAACAGCCTTTCCAATAGAAACTGAAGTAAATGTATATGCATGGTATACACTATACTGATCTAAACTCGTCACAGAATAGTTAAACTCGCGAAAGTGCATAGCTCGTTTGCAATATTAATACACTTTAATGTTTTTTTAATCACTGTAACTTAAGGTACAAAATTTGCATAGTAACATTTCATAAATGTTGCCCAAATATTTGTGTATTCCTATGATAAGCTGTGATGAATGTGGAATTGTAACATTTGGGGAAACTGATGTTGGCCAGCTTAAACGTTCTTGAAGCTCCTTGTGAAGAGACAATTATAAATAAAACATGTTAATTCTAGGTGGATACTTACAGCGAAAATTTGTCTATTTTTAAATTTTTCAGAACTCTAAAAAAACACATCGGTAGCGAATGATCTTCGGACTCCTTCAGTATGACAAAATATACAGACACGATATTTGTGTAGTCTGTAAATATTAAATAATTTTGTAATCTTGTTTTTAAAATATGCTACCTATAGACGGCGAGTTGTACCTTATAAACGTAATTTTGAAGCTGAGATTATCGGCGTTACATTTTCTAGCTCATACAAATGAACTTATATTCCAACCACCTGTATCTAGGTAACACAAATGAAAATTAAACAAATCATCCTGACCCTATTACGCAGAACCTCGTTACTGTGTCCTGCATGTTGGATTTCAAACAATATTAATGCAAAGTTCATTTTAAAATAAAACCTAATAATTACTACATTGAGCACAATATAATCTGACCCGTGGTACCATTATTACTTGTGGAATGCAATATGTTCAACATCGAAAGAGAACAAAATAAAAAAAAACTGTTGCCAAAATAGCAGCAGCAGTAGGGGGAGCGTCATTTCACGGTCCAGTAGCACGCGAGCCTGTAACATCAGCGAGTTGGTATGGGGCTCTTACAATAGAGTTATTGTTAGGAGAGATTCATTCTCCGCGTAGCTACTAACGCAACCACCCGGTCAGCATTTGTTCCAAACCCTGAACACGGTTTGTTACTATAAAGCTGAAAAGTTTTAAATGTCGTGCAGGAAACATGAACATTATTATATCCAAGGCATTAATAAACTACCCAGAATCCAATTTCATTGTAATATAAAAAATTATTCATTTTCATTTCCACTGAAGCTCCTACTTTTTCTATAGATGTCCGTCATTATCGAACATGTTATAAATATTTGAATACGGTATTCCATTATGAATAAGCTATAGGAATCTAAAATAAACAGGTTAATACAAAGAGAGCACAGATTAAAATCCAATAAATACAGACCAACAAATACGTACGCAAATAACAAATAAAACCGCGTACAAAATGAGTCGTCTCAGTTAATACTTTCAAGCAGGGATCCAGTCTACACTACACAGCCTATAGAAATTCCGTTTCTTCCTCAGTCAGTAGCACAACAAGGATCAAGGATCGATAAACTGTTTAGGTGAAATAACAGATGCTTATTCTAAGAACCATACAACACCCACAAAATTCATGGGTTGCTGAACGCTGAAGCAGGTGGCATATACATATAACTATCACTGTTTTTTAATGTTAACAAAATGAATATGAACTGTAATAATGACATTTCATCGTCCCACTAAGAGCTTAAGGTTTGTTATATTCTTATTTGTGTCTTAAGACAAGTACACGAACACTTAACAGGAAAATATAAGTGCCCTGCTTTTCAGTAATCTCGTTTAGGAGATAGGTCGATCCGCCGTCAAAAGAATCCCACCAAATGTCTAACGAATTTATAGTTTCAGAAATTCTGTCCGTATTACAAGCGTGGCTCTAGCGTCCTGCTTCTCGGCATTACAAAGCACATCCTTTCGCGAGCGAATAAATCTAGGCACCCGAACCCCAGAAAGGACTTGTGGACAGAGAGAAACCTCGACTCTAAACACTTGAAGATAGAAGAGACAAGGTACAATATCTTGTCTGTGTTCGAAATATGCCGCCTTTTTGTTTAAAACAAAACGTTAACATCAACTTTGAATATATTTTGTCTTTCAAAACTTTCCTATCAAAAACTGCAAAGTACCTTACGACGAAAAGAAAAGCTGCAAAAAGATTAAAAGAAAAAAGAAGACGTGGAGAACGCCATGGTCTAACAGGGAGACTAAAAACTATGGATATAAAAAGGGATGTTAGGCACCGACTTAGGACTAGAGGAGGAAAACGGGTGGGTAAAGAGAATGCGCCAGAATAAGAAAATGAAAGAATGCCATGTGGAAAACATAGATCCATACGAAAATTTAAATGGCACGAAAAATATTCTATCGTGGATACTGCACTGTATGTTATTGTGCGAAACTATTTCTGCATTACGACAGTATTAACACGTATACACTACAGACTATGTAAAACTTTGTGTGGAAACCCGGAATCCTAGAATCATCAGAGCCAAATTACTTCATCTTAGGGATTCGGCAAGAAAATTTCGTAATCGCGTGTGAAGTGAACAACGTTTTCCACTGATAGAAACTGAGTGTTCCGCATTAAGACCGTAATAGCACGTACACTATGAATTATTTTAGACTTTGTGTGGAAACCCGGAATCTCAAAATCAGTACAGCTTATAATTTGTTCACCCTTGATAACTAAAAGTTCTGGACAAAAAAAAAAAGAAATAATTGCCTAACAGAGTGTGAGGTAAACAAAGTTTTGCCATTGATGAAAATTACATTTGGAATTAGGCATCACTAGGAGAGCTAGTAGCTGCCATTTATGGCCTAGCAGAATAGCCTTCTTGCTTCAGGAGAGATGGGAAGGCGGAAGAGCTGAGAAACAAGATAAGAGACGAGTAGGGCAGATCACCTTGGTGCTTGCTACACTTGCTAGCTGCAGGGAGGAGGCCATCAGGGTGATTTGCAGCTCATCCCATGCCAAGTAACGGGCTTGGATCTCGAAACACCAAATTCAGCATTTGCTATACGTTACATTATTGAAATATCAACGTAAAAGCAAACTGTTTTTTTCTTCTGATACTCACAAGCTAACTACTGCTAACAATTTTATAACTTTTATATAGAAACACGAGATTTGCTTACAGAAATAAATTTACTTTTGTCGCACATGATGATCGGTACTGGACTATAGCAAATATTCTTCGAAAAAGGAAAATTATCTTGCAAATTCGCCGATGCTAATTAAATAAAGCAGCTACTTCCTTCTTATAAAACAGTTTGTCATGTGTTAACGAACGTTCTAGTTTTAAGGTAACAGGGTATTTGTGATATCATCTTATGCGAAAGTTTTAAATTTCTTCTGAACATAATGCAACCCTACAACTCATACATAACCTACATTTGTTTAAATAACTTGTTTAATCTCGTATAAGAATGTTCATCGCCTTGATGACGGAGGAAGTATGACCTCTGAAACGTTGGTAAACATCGACCAGACTACACAGCGCAACAACCCAGAAGACAGAAATCTTCATACTCATCGCCCTGATGACGGAGGCAGTATGACCTCTGAAATGTTGGTAAACATCTACCAGACTACACAGCGCAACAACCCAGAAGACAGAAATCTTCATACTCACAGCTGTGAAAACCTCAAATCTTTCAATGTTAATTTAACTTTAATCACAACTATCCAATTCACACATCCCACTTTGGACAGAAATAATATGTTAAAATATTTTTTTATAGAAATCTGAATGCGTTATGCTTTCCTTCACGTTTGAAGTATGGTGTAAATTTAGACATAAAATTAGAGGGAAAAAAGTGAGACAAAACGTTAAAAGCGAATATGAGGAGCGGTAAATCATAGCCAATACTATGCATGTGAGTTATACTACGCATATGTAGAACAAAGAAATGTAAGGGAAAAGACTCCGTTATTAATATTCCACGTTCGTTTTTAGCGTACAATCAAACCACATACCTCACACGCCTCAGTGATTTAGCCTAAGAATAGGCACATTAATGGAGGAATTTTAACATTGGTGCAATTAAAAGGTATATAAGAAAGCAAGACGCTAAGTCACGGTGTTATCATAGTAGAAAGTGGAAAATTTAATACATTTGTTTATGTGTTTTCAGACTAATTAAAATGGGTGTAGAGTATCTAATCAAAAATTGTACAATTCACATGACGACGTTGTTGTTCTTGTGACGCCTTGTGCACTCGTGTGTAGACACCAACGTGAGGAACATGCTGAGTCCATCTTTAGTCCTGGCATACACCGAGGTCGACAAAACTGAAGGTGTGTGTCAAACCTATTTGGTCATTCTTAATACCCCTTGTTACGCCATTTTCTTCATTCTCCTGCTGAGGCCCAAATACTCTTCTCAGCCAATTTAATCTAATTACATTACTCAGAATGGGGTACAAGTACCTCATTCATATAAAGCACGTTGCGCTGTATTTGTAATGTCTCAGTAACCAAGAAAAATACTCATTACACACCACAGTATCAATTTCAATGCCAGTGACAAATGTCTGTGTTAAGTTCAGGATTGAGAGTAAGTTTAAAGTGGCAGGAGATTAGTTTAAAAATAGCGTGAGTTTTAAATTTTGTGACGAGTCTGTACGTTAGCTGTTGCTACATTTATTGCCACTTGATGGCAGTCTTGTTTCTGTAAGTGGTAGCTGGAGGTGAGGGGGTGGATGGGTGGGAAGGGTAACTCTCCTGAATTGTATGGGGGATGCTTAAAGATGGGACTGAAAGGGAAAGGGAAAGGGGGATGTATGCCCAATAAAACCGGACACGAGCTTCCACCACCGCTGGTTAAGAATTATGGTAGAGCTCATGCTTCTGTGGTCCCTGTGTATGCGCTTTGCATATTTTACCTGCTGGTGGTGATGGCGCTAGGACCGACCGCCATCGCTAAATTGCCTATTCTGCTAAGGGAGAAAGAGAAGACAACACTAATCCTCGGTGACATTTCACACGTACAATCCCCTCTTCTCCGACCGTCAGCTTCTCTCTCTCTACAGAGAAAAGGCAGACGAGAGAACAAAATGTATTCTATTACAGAGTAATGTCTAGTACCCAAGCAGGGAAGATAAATTAAACTCACTATTAGGATACATAAAATACGTAATTCTGAAATGAGAACTATAAACTTATTTTCGGATATACGTATCAATATATCTTCTTCTTGTCACGTTCAAACATCATTAAGTTTGATGACGATATCTGCTGTGATGCCGCAGAAGATATAAACGTTTATGAGAAGCATACCGTCTCCATCTTCAGAGTTGAAGTGACTATGGTGGGAAGTACAGAAGCTGTTTTTTTCTTCGAAACTTTGGTGTCTACCTGCGAGTCTACACGGCGTCACAACCCTGAAAAAATAACATCTTCCCCGCCGTAAAAATCTCAAATCTCACCTAGAAAAAAATTATTCACACCGGCTTTAAGAATTGAAGTTTAGCATTCTGTCCCTTTATAATCCTGCTGCTGTGTGTCGGTGCGAAACGTGGTATCTTTCATTAACTGGTGAAAAAGTACTGCTGATGTCTGAAAATCGGCTCCAGAAGAAAATACCTGGATGTAACATGAAACTGCATAAAACTGAGGTCTTCGTGAAACATCGTTACAATGAACAAACCAACGACGACAGAGAATTTTCGGACACGTAGCACGCATGGCAGAGACTACAAAGACGTGAACAATGTTTGAAGCAGAAGCTAAAGGGACTACTCTGCAGATAAGTGCAATGGAGAAAAGTGTAATATTAAAATTAATTTTAAAGTAATGGAGAGGGAGGAAGGAAGGGTATGCACTGGATTTTTCTAACTCAGAATAAGGAACAGATCCAGGCTCTTTTCTGGACCCATATAGAAAAACGGGGAATTTATTTAGTAGCTAAGCGATTGTAAGCTCTCTCAGTGACTCTTCTTCTTGGAATTAATTTAATAAATCGGTCTACAATCAATAGCAGTAACCTTATAAATGAGTTGATACCTTACGTCGAAGTATTCATGTGAACAGGTAAGTCCAGCCCACGTTTTTAATTCACATAAAAAGGAAAATCTTCTATAGACCCTATTAATTGGATAGTGTTTATGACTTGTGTGAGTGTGTGTGTAATCCAAAAATCGTTAAACCCGTTCCCATGGTAACGACGCTAAGGGATTTCCGGCCATATGGTTTGCTGACCGATAAACCATGCTGCCTACGTCTGGCTAATAATTGTCATGACTCTTATATTTTTAGAATGTGAAGTTATTATTGCTAAAGTGTAAGTTTATTAACTATGAGAAAGGAACAAAAAGGAAAAATGCGATAATTTTAGTGCTTTCTAATAATGTGTGAGAGGAGGAATAATAACACGTGGTGCGTGGCAAGTTCCAGAACGACTAGTGTACATAGACTACAGTAATTTTAGCTGTAAGCTCCATTTATGGAGTTTCCGTTAGAATTTACTCTTATAGTCAGCCCCACAATTATTTTGGTGCAGTCATTGAGAGAACAGTTTCAATTACTTAAAGCTGAAAACAATTCAATGACAATTATAAATATTTTGAGGAGGGAGGCAGCAACTAAGAAATAAGCTGTTTTTTATGTAACAGTAATGGAAGTAATAATCTGCAGAGTAGTAAAAACACTAGCAGAAGCTGTAAGGATAAAAAAAGAATAAAGCACTTGAAAGAAACGAAAAAAAAGACAATTGTTTAAAAAATCAGAGAGATATGACGACAAAGAGGTGGTTATAAGAAATGGAAGAGAAGGACAGATTTATCCTAGAGAAATACAGACACAGAATAAGAATGAGAAAGAAGGGAGATAAGCAGAGACCAACTACACTAAGTGGAAAAACAGAAATAAATGCGAATAAAAAATTGCAATAACTGGAAGAACAAAGACAAATAGACTAGAGAACCTAAACGAAACGTCGGCGAGTAAAGCATCACAAGACACGGAAGATGAAAAAGAATCCATCATCTGATTATCATAGTTCTAATTTGGTAAAAACTTTATTTTCTAACGATTCTAACACTAGCTCATGCTGGAAAGTTCTCACTTCAACACTTTACACGATAAAGGCTCGCAGATTCCACTAATATTCTATTAACAGACTAAACTGTTGCATCTGAATAGAACATCTCACAAAAATCGGTCCTCTCTCGAAAGGGCGTTATTAGTGTCGTACAAGAGGGTAGACGAACGCCTTATTCAACGACGCTGTCAATATATCCGTTTACATAGCATCGGATGATTAATGAATAATGAATTGGAAAGGTTGTGGAAGGAAGAAATCGTAGTCCATTAAGGTATTTGCCTGGACGGACTGAGATAAAATACGACAAACCTCAATAAGTACAACATGTCTCTAAACCCAGCACCTTCCGAACACGCGACGTTTCATTCGACAGTCGGACACTTTGTTACACGTCAGTTATACAGACGAGAAAATTTCGTTTTTCCGTGCTGTCACACACGCGCACGCACGCACGCACACAATGGCGCATGTGTTGTTGTGGGTACTCAGGGCAGCGATGAGAGTTTCCGCGCTTTGCAACTAGCGTCACATAATTGTAGTAAAATTATTGGTGAATTATGTTTATCTGCAGTGTGGCTCTCAGTCTGAAGCTCGGCTCTGTTTTGAGTATTTATTGTGTGACAACGACAGCGCGAATTGCTACTGAGGATTAGGAGGGATTCGTACAGCTGCACGCTTGTGTGCTGCTAAAGCCCGCAGTGCTCCAAAAGAAACATAACTATAAATATTCTCTCAATTCATTAGGGCGTACGATGTAATATAGGCCTATATTTAGGTACATAGAAGAACTATATACTAACTTATTCTCTGACATCAATAAAATTTAGCTAGGTCTTATATTCGAGCGATGAGAACTAAAATAGTATTTATCTAATCAGATAAGTTTGTGTAGACCCACATTATCAAACTTCACTCTAAAACCATCTTAGGAGATAAAAGATACAGAGGGACGAACACAAATTAGCTTATAAATTTATTTTAAAGGAATATATTGTTAGGTTTGTGACTGGATTCAACTGGCTCAGTATATGGTTCAGCGGCGGGATGTTGCGAGCACCGTAATTAACAACTGAATTTCGTAAAACCGGGAAATTTATCGACCAAATAACCTAAGGTTAGCTTCAGAAGGACTCTCCTCAATGGAGTTAGTTACAGTTGGTGACTGAAAGTGTAGGTGATTGATAGAAATCGGCATTCATATGGAGTGACTAGGAAAAACCACCATCTTGGGAAAACAAGTGTGTAACAAAACAGAGCTGTCTCCGAAGAACAAAGTAGGGCAGAAGTACTGAAGGTTTAATAAACTCCTTCAGTCTCTAATTACCAAAGTCTCCAATTGGTATCGCCCATGCAGGTTTTCAGGCAAACTATACTCAGTGTCTGGGAGTCAGTTGAAACGTAAAGAAAAATATTTTTACTGACAACTTTAAATTATTTTCAAAAGTTGCGGTCTAGAACCGCTATATGCATGTGAAAATAGGACATGCTTTGTTTATGTCAATGAGAGTATCATCAAAGAAATTGTAAGTAACTTTGGTAGCATAAACGGTAACATAAGCAACTTGTGTTGTTGGATACGTGTTTATGAAAACGTCAGTTAAACAGTATTTTATAGCAAAACACTTAGATTTGGCGTACGGTAATAGCAGTTACAAAACATTCAAAATAAATGCCCACATAGAATGCACTCCGTGGTAAAAACAAATGCAGTTTTCAACAAAGCATATCAGTTCCATCCAATTAAATATCAATGCGTTCTGGTGCAATGCAATGGGTTGCCACATCATCTACATAAATACAACACGGATACACACATGGAGTTTCATTCCATGTGGTAACAACCCAGACCGACAATTGCCGCGGAAATAGGGTGCACTCTGGTGCTTACATGAGCGTGAGGTTCCCATATATCTGGATGCCATGTGCCATGGGGTGGCGATGGTGGTGCTATTGAACATCATCTGTAGCGGGGTCTCATTTTTGTGTGCGCCATGTTCCAAAATTACACAATTTTGCTGCTGAAGTGCTGGTGACGCAAATAACATGATACACTTAACTGGACACAGCATGGAGTTAAAATTTCACAGATAGGTCTACAAATTCCCTTGCATGCCATTCGTAGTACAACTAGCAATTTACGAAATTTTCCGCACTAGCACAATAAGACATGTTATCTCCATGAAACAAAGAAACAGTTCAGAAGATGATAGTTTCTCAGCTATTAAAGCTATTTATAAGTAAGCAACGAAAGATAAACTACAATCAACTGGAAATGTAGAGACAGAAACAAAACAATCGCACAATAACTGTTATGCCGCTCGTAAATTTTCTAACTTACTATCTGATATTTTACTTCTTTACGTCGCTGTTCAAAGGTCTGATGTTTTAGTTCTTTACGTCGCTGTTCAGAGGCCAGCTGTTCTTGGTCAGTCAACTTTCTACGTCCAACTCCCCTTGCCAATCTTCGATAAAGACGTATTGTCTGTTAAAATACTACAAGTAATAACGGAAGGGGATTGTTGAAGGCAATATACCAACACAACAATACAGAGTAAACAAATGACGTAACTTTTTTATTCGATGATTTCAAATTTTTTAAGTTATTGTTCCTAAACATGCGATAATGTTAGCATCCCATTGTCGGAGGATACATAATTTTAAATATCACGTTAGGTATGGGACCTACAAATTGGCTTATTATCGTTGAAAAACTTAAATATAATAAGCATCAAATATACATATAAAAACAAGTGCAAATGTTCGCCCACAAACTTCACTTGCAGAAGCGATAAAAAGCCAGAGGCTTATGTTTGCATGCTAGGCTGTGCATTTAAAGTTTTATAACTCTCTGTACGAACGTACTGCTATTGCTCTTATATTTGCGTTGACGTTTGAAGTTAAATGTTATAACAGAGTCGTGTTAAATGTGCAAAGATTTGGTCTGGAATGCCGGAAATGAGGTGACGTTTTACACCGTGTTTGAACCGGACTCCTGTGAAGTGTGGAAATCGGAAAGTATCCTCGGATATCTTGAAAGGCAGTCTCAGTATCAGCAGACATCTTGGACATAGAAGGAAATCAGAGCAGTGAATCTAAGCCAGGAGTGCAACAATAATACTAAATACAAGACAGATAGCAAAGCTGGAATATCCTCAAGAGAGAAGTTAATTTGCATACAATTGTCACCTGACCAAACATCTCCAAGAATCCTGTAACCGGGGAATCGTACAACCTCGGCAACCACCGCAAGCTATAAAGACGGCAGATAAATCCCAGTCATCCTGGCATTGTACACGCACGTCTCCTGTACAACAGAGCACGTGGTTTCCACGGTTTCTGTCGCTCGGTCTAGCCTGCAAGCAACGGGTTCAAAAGATTCCACCGGTCGTGCGACACTTTCTACACCACCAAACATCTGTATTCCTTGAATCTCACGCAGTTGGCTAAGCCTATTAACAAGTGGTCCACAGTTCAAGACATTTCGTATCACTGTGATCTAGAGTACCAGTATCCAGATACTTTGTATTTAATCCATGATATAGATTGATAAAATTTTCGGTCGTTACAAACCTACCATAGGATTTAAATACAGAAATCAGATATTTAGCATAGAAAAACCTAATATCGTACCTCACACACAGACCCAAAATCAGAGTCCACTCTTTTTTGCTGAATTAAATATTCAATCATACTGTTAAATCTCTCAATATGACCTATAGAGGAAGTGATTGCAAGCCGGTACTTATCGCATTGCCCTTACTAATAACAGTCTGCACTTTCCGATCACACAGGGTTCCAGATTGATTGTGCACTTGCTCGCTAAATGAATTTTCCTTGCATAATAACGGATGCCAGTGGAATTCAAAGCAAATCGACTGCCTAAATACCACAATATTTTCGTACTCTGTCTATTATCTGTACTAGATCATGTTTATTATATTCTCGTATCTTTATTTTCTGTTATGTTAGTTAAAGTTCATTTAGACTTATATTGTTTAATTTGTGCTGGACTTCAGCTTTGGCTAGGCCGGAAGCCGACCATCACATTAGTGGGATTTGATTGGTCCGTTCTTTGCTGGGAAATTTTGCCGCAGAAATTAACACTAGTCAAAGGCGTGAAAATGGGAGAAATGGCGAAAGTTCTGTGCAATACAAACTGCATACGGAATTCTAATGTCCTAGTTGTGAGAAGGCGAATTTGTCTGAATAGGAGAAGTATAATCTTATTTATAATCGGAGTCAAAGTCGAATCGGTTAATATTTAAATTACAGAAATTATTGTAAAACGATTCGCTTTAGGTGTATTTATTTAGTTGCCATTTTATAGGCTAGTGGGTGTACCTTAATAAGTGAACAGTTAGTTGAGCGTGAGTGTCGGAGAGGCGGCGCAATGCATCACGGGAGTTAATTTGTGTGGCCACAGCGAAGAGAATATGCAGAGTGTCGGACACAGCCAGGCAGGATATTGCCTCACTAAGTCATCTCTGTCTGTGCTAAGCCCAATCTTCTTTCTCAGCAGAAGCTCCTATTGCGGGAACTGGCACTCTAGACTTTAACTGCACTGCTTTCGACCAGAACATGAACCAAAAACTTAATCAAAACAGGTTTTATAAGATTTCAGGACTTTTCAGCGATGTAGTTGATGATGATGATGATGATATTCTTCTGGGGTTTTGGG
>NW_019060547.1:229459-245215 GCF_000696155.1 Zootermopsis nevadensis | reverse complement strand
ACAGGGATTCCAAAGTTGGTCCCACGGTATGACAAATGTCTCAATTCCGGTGGCGAATCTGTTGAAAAATAGCTGGACACTTGCTGTATCTGTTGCAATAAATATTTCCATGAAATTGTGTTTTGTTTCTGTAAACGGCCCCAGGGAAACTTACTTTGTGGACGAGCCTCGTAGTTGCAAAGAACTTGTAATCGCGGACTCTAAGGCTAAGTAAGTTACAAGCAGGTTTATTTGAAAACAAAATAGAAGGAAACAAATTCAGAACTTAAGAGATAAATTGAGAAAATTACACAATGTTAAAAATAAGAATTCTTAAGAAGGGAGTGCTGGGAACGTTCTGAAAATTTTTGGTGAAGTTATTTCTTGACAGACGATAATTTGGAAACATTATTGGAATATTTGGATCTAACTCTATCTAGTAGATAAATTCCCCACTGATACATTACCATGCTCAGAACAGCCCAGGACTGGATCTTATATAAACATTTAATAACATGTTAGATATTTACGATGGAGTGTAAAATAGAGTTTATGAACTCAAGACGTTATCGAAAACTCGTTGAGAAATCAAGCAGAAAGGAAAATTTTCAGTAAATATTTACGACACAGAATATGATAGATGGCGCCAAAGAATTTACGAAAGGAAAACATGTCAGTGCAGTCATACAGCAAAGATATTCCTGTGTCACAGAAAATTTGTTGATGGTTCCGTCACAGTCAACTACAGGCTTCTTTCTGTTCTGAAGAAACCACCCGATGCACGAAACACGACGGCTTTTTCTGAAGGCGAATGCCCAGGGAATATCAGTCAGATAGACAACTTTAAATAGGTCATGAAGTGTGTTGATCACGATAGCTAAAATTTTTTTTAATTCTGACGACAGGTCCATATGAACAGGATCATTCCATCCTTTTCTCGGACTGGGTCCTGTTCATATACGTTCTTGGCAGATGATCCAGAAGTGGTTTGCCATTGCCTTCTTCTGTGTGTGAATGGAGTAATTGTTGGGATGCCACGGAGAAACCGGGGAAGCCCCCGGAGGAAAACTCCATGTTGCCTAGACCACGGCCTTGCCCAACAGAAGTTATAAATTCGGGCACCGCCGGGAATGGAACCCGAGACCCCAGGATTACAAGGCCAGCTTTCTAACCGCTAGACCACCGCGGCTACTAATATCGAAACTAAATGTAATGCAAATAACTTTCTTTCTACATGCGTTTGGTAGTTTCATCCTACACAATAAGTTCATGTAGTCTGTTGTTCTCCAACAAAGCATCAGAACTATACAAACATATTCAATCAGTAAATTTATCTTTTGTTATGCGTATTACGCTGCTTGTAAGCTTATTAAGTTAAAGCCAGGTTGTTTTGACAACTACTCAATATCACGATTGCTTCCAGATACTTCTTTAGTATCATCCTCATAACTTGAAAACACAAATTCCAATAAAGTTCATATTACATACCGTGATAACTAATGAGCATCTGGACCACTTAATTATTGACGTACCCGGTACAGTCCACACAAAGAACTTGGTGATGCTCAGGAGCAGAAGAGAGCCGACAGGATAATGACGAGAACACAAAGAGAAAAGATGCAATATGCTTTTGACAGCGCGTGAGCTGTCAGATGGTTGCCCATTCATTAGCCACAAACTTCAACAGAACACGGTAAGAATTTACGGCGCGTGAACCACACGTGAATCGCGGAGTCAATTTTCTGTTGTTTAATTTTAATTCCTCATTAATTATTTTCGCAGCAGATAGTTTGATGATGTCCTTTAACTGTAAAAATATCTGATAATAAGTAACTGGAACTACAAACTGACCAATAAAATATCAATGGAATTTATACGACTTTAACACTATATTTAAAAACTGTCAAATAGCATAACCCACAATCACAAAAATTATAAATATCGCTGCATGTTAAATATACTCCCGACAGGATATGTAACGATAATAGATAGGTTTGAACAGTAGTTTGTAGTGAAAACTTTAGGACATACGAACAACAGAATTAACACATAAGCCTACTGAAAAGCAGCAAGAGATACTAGCAGACACACATGGATGGAGGTAGCGAACATCTTTGAAACGTCAGCAAACCCCCACCAGACAACATGGCGTAACACCCCCAAAGCCAGTCTTTTTCATCATTTTCATTATCTCTGCCGTAAGAAACTGAAATCTTACCAAAATCACCGTATTATTTACTAAACCAATCTTACCTTTATTCAATCCCAACAGAGCGACAAACAAAAACTGAGCGAGATTGTGTTAACTGCTCCTAGTTCAGCTTAGTAAAGTCTGTAAACCACAGAAAACACGTGGCTCCAGAAGACAGACAGTGCAATTGTGAGTGATGAAGGCGAGAGGATGTGGGGAAAACCAACATACTTGAAGATTCCATCCGAACTGCTGACGTTTGACGTAAGTAAATCCAAAATTGATAGCTTTCAAAACATAAAACGTTTTTGTAATTCTTGGGACGAAATATTATTTTATAGAGCAAAGCTAGATTATAAACCTATTCACATATTACAGTGATGAAATAACCTAAAACCTGATCAAGAAAGTAATTTATTTCTAACCAAATGGAAATGACGTTCACCAGAGCTTGCTTCACACTACGGCCAACAGAAATTTCATAATATTCTCTCTATATGTACAAAATCTGCCTACATAAAATCTTTAGGTTTTAGATTCATAGCACGACATCCTTCTTGAAGGAAATTTAAAGTGACTGAGCATTTAATCTCGATATGAAAATAAATCTTTTAAACTCAGTCTATCATAACGCGCATCCTAAGAAGAATTCAATGTCGCCGTAGCCCTATGAAGCCGAAGCTCGTCTAAATAATAATTAAGGATTCAGTCCGTACCGTGAAGAAGACACAACACTTCGTCATCGTAATAAATCAATTCGATTTCTCTGTTTAAGAAAATAATCCCTGTTTACACGCATGAAACCTACTGATATCTATTAATTTTTACCTTCATGCATTCATTGTCTTCATAAGTGTAACAGCAGACGTATGACATGATTTAGTGCAGAATGTAACAATTTTAGAGACGTATACGATTAATTCATTTATATTTTCATGTATATTCTCTCACAGACGGAAAACATAAAACAGCTTAATCATTAATCTGACGCTCACAATCAGCAATGGCTGTTGCTAATCAGTGATACATATGCCACGGAGCGAGGTCTTGTGATTACGTCATTTCGTTGAAACCACCGCGTAATCCGGATCGCCATTCATTACCGCATTGTTAGTCTCGTTGGGTCGGGACTACGTTGCTACCATTGATTAGTTGATAGCAATCCTACGAGAATGCAGCTTTACGATCCTGAGTCAAGAACTAAAATTGAATCTTGGAGATACCAGGTTTAGATAGTGGTTCAAAATAGAGTATCATTTTACTACGTAAAATGTTCCAAACGCACCATAACTTTGAAATATAGTTCCATGAAAATTATAGGTTTATTTAAAGGCGTTTCAACATCTGCATAGGTTATGTAAAGTCGAATGTCCGAAGCATTATTAAACGGACTGGAATTATAACGAAGAGAACTCTTTTCCCCACACACAAAAACCTCTCCTTGTAGCTATTAGAATCCTAGATCTCCAAAGTGCATTGCAGAATTGTTAACAACTCGGTCATAGAATACACTTCTAAAAATTAAAATATAGAACATACTGCCCCTGTTATTAGAAATGATGAAGAGGCAGCGTCTTCCTGCGAAACGTTGGTATCTACCCAAGGTCCACACGGCTTGCAACCTAGAAGATCAACACTGACATCTTACCAGCCGTAAGGATCTCAAATCCCATCTGTTGAGGGGCCCATGAAAGCGTCAGTACTACGGAAATAGGAGCGTCATGTCCGGACAATAAAAGACGGCAATCCGCATCAGGCATCAGATGTTAGTAGCATCAATACACTGAGAATACGTGCAGTGATACAATAGGACCCACATCTTAAAGTCGCTGACGTGCATTTCGGTGCAGACCAAAATTCTCGGTCCTTTAATTATATATTTTAAAAAATCGAGTCAAGCATGATTTTCTGTTTCATGATTATTATTTTCAAAATAACACCCCGATTCAGCCATGTAGAAGTAATCGCTTTCGCTTCGTCTTTTAAACATTCTATGTTTGACACTTACAGA
This sequence comes from Zootermopsis nevadensis, assembly GCF_000696155.1. The sequence continues at coordinate 241,034 of NW_019060547.1, read as the reverse complement.
TTCAGACCACTACTGAGCTACAGGCCTATCGTCTGTCAAAGAAAGTTCCGAAATAAGGCAATGACCACATGATACTTTATAACAAAGCTTTGAGCAATTATTCTTAGATTTCTTACGCAGTGTATCCGCCAGTTTCAAAGAGGTGTCAGTAAAGAATGGGTAACCTCAACTTAACTTAGCGATGACGTACACAAGTGGGTTGTAATATCTTTAACCTAAACCATCATCAGCGTTGCTATTTATGGATTTAAACACAAGTAGGCATTTCTTACTTGTCGGTTCTGAATCTTCCACGCCCCTGCAACGGTTTGAAGTAGTACCAATGGTGCATTATTGTATTAATATTTTTCTATTCGAAATTACCTCTAAAATCATCCCCCCCCCCACCAAGCCGTTAGTTGACAATATAGGGTCCTACACAGGCTCAAACGTAACATTCTAACATTCGAAAAACGTCTGAAAAATGTGTTAGATATTTTAGATACAGGTATACTGTAAAGCAGAATGACCTTAACCCCTTAAACAACAGTGATAACTATATGTACCACCAACTTAAAAATCAGTAGAGCTTTCTTTTGTCCACAGAGTGTATTTATGTGTTTCTGATGATTCTCAGTTTGAACAGCCATTGTTTCCTTAAACAGCATTTACCATTTGGTCTTTGTAATGGGAGTGTGGAGAAAAATAGAGTTCTTTTTGAGGTAAGAAATGAAATTCTAAAGAATACTTATGTAGACTTCGTGCTTGACAGAGTCAAGGACGTGGTATTCTTCTGTTTTATGACATGTAGAGACTGGAAAGTCTCCGACAAATATGAATTTGTATCAGACTGAAATCCGATAAATTAAAAGTTCTTTTTTTTAAAAGAAATATAAATTCAAGAAGAAGATAAAACGACGGGAGAGACAGACGATGGGAGATGTGCAGTGAGAGGTAGTAGTTAGAAACGTTATCGAGATGACGATCAATACAAACACGCTAGACATTCATAACTGCAAACTGAACTTGCCGTCTCTCAGGATCAGGCTGAAATAAAATCACCCAAGACCATCCGATCAATTTATTCATCTGTATATAAATCTATCTCGACAATTTTAATTCAGTCCAGTAATACGTTTAAAAGGACGAAATTTTCGACCATATTTTTTTATTATCTCACCTACTTACACTTTCACAAAATTAAGCAAGACAAAAGCCACCCTTCCTGAAGCCAACAGCCATCTGTCTCCTTTAACTTATAATAATGTTCCTGTAATTGAACCTGGAGCTGCTGCTTCCCCCCCCCCCCCCCCCCCCCCCCCTGATCATCATTAAATCTAAGCTGCTAGTTTTACTGCGCGTAAAACGAAGCACACTGCAACACTGGATTACGTAATCTAATAGGTCATTAGTGCAGACGGACGTCTTGGGGCCCACTGAAGAAGATAATTATGGACATTGCAGTTTCTACCTAACGTAGAATAGCCATCGGAAAGATGAGAATTCAACCAGACAATACAATAAGTCTTCAAGAGAGCTAATATCCAGATACAACTGCAATAAACAAGACAAATAAAGGAATAACTTGAAACAAAGTCACCTGGAGATGTTAGTGGGTATTTTACGCTTTCATAATTTTACCTGTGGTCTTGTTTGGGTAAAAACTTGAGTTCTTGCGTATATTGAGGATACTCGAGAACAGGGTGATAAGAATAATATCCGGACCCAAGACGGATGGAGTAACAGGAGAGTCGAGAAAATTGCATAGGCTCATGATGAGCTTCAAAATTTGTATTCCTCGCAAAATATTATTAGGATGATGAGCGGAGTGATGTAACATGCATAAAGGATATGAAAAGTACACAAAATCTTGGTTTGGGATTCTGAATGGAAGCGACCACTCGGAAGACCTAAGCATTGATGGAGAGATAACAAGGAAATGGACCTTAAGGAAGTTGGGTGGGCGGATATGACTTAATTCACCTGGCTCAGTATAGGAACCGGTGGCGGGCTCTTGTGAATATTTTAATGAGTCTTTAAATTCCACAAAAGGCCGGAAATATCTTGAATAGTCTTAAATCACTAACAGATTTTTAATTGAGTTAGTTAAAAGACTTGTGTCGTTACACTTATTTTGTGTACTCAGTATGCAAATACTTTAGAGATTAGCTAATTACTAAGACACTCTTACAGAAATGTTATTTGGTCCATTTTATTTATAACTAAGTGAACGAAATGTGGTAAGAATCATTCAGGTAATACAAGTAGCAGGAAACATTTTTATCGATATTTAACAAAATTTTCGTTACCGTACGCCATCACTATTCATCTTTTACAAATTAAAGTCACGCATTATTTTATTGCAGTCAAATCACGAATATGCACTTATATGAATGTGATTTATGTTCGAAAAGTCAGAGCAGAAAATATTTTTTTAATGTGTAATGTATGGAGATAATTGCGTAATACCTTCAAAGCCACGCTTATGCAAATGTGAGAAATTGTGAACAAATTTAATAAAATCCAATATGCATATTGCAAAACATAATTAGGAATGTAACTTTGCTTTAGGACGGAAACCTTCACACCAATTTCCAGGAGAATGTTCGTATCTACTAAGAGACTCTTCTTTCCCCTTCCAATTATGAAGGGACACGCCCTACTCATTTTACAGAGAATATATTTACCCTACTTTTCCTACGCAATTCCACCAAATATAATTACATGCTTGTTCCAGTCATATCTCGAGAATGCAATCTTAAATCCCTTTGATTGCATTTGATATCGTCTTGTACCTTCTTCCCAGATGAAGTGGTTGTACGGCCTGAAACAAGGGGTGAAGCGGAGATTAACGTAAGGTGGGAGAGAATTTCCACCCCTCCCACACTACTGACCTTAACCAATCTCTGCATTTCCACGTAAGAAAGGGACGTTGACTTAGGTGCCAGGCCGTGGCTTATCCGATGTCCATCAAGGGCTCTGGACCCTAGGGCTGGAGGAGTATGATCGCCGGTTATAAGACCTATGCCACTTGCTGCCCCTACAACTCGATTACCCGCCTCGAACTCTATATTTTATTTACAGGGCTGCTCTCTTGGGAAATGTCTTGTGTGCGTGGAATGTGGAGAAGAGGTTGAGCAAGCTCTAAGAAATTGCACTATGGAGTTCGTCCATGTTGTTCTAGTTTTGCGATTGAAATGGCTCAAGGGAAGGTACACAGAGGTGTGCAGTGACAAGCAACGGGATGTGACTTGCGTTACGTAACACAGTCCACTTGCAATTTCTTCCCAGTTACATTTCCACGCATTCCTTTATCATATCGAATAAAACTGAATGCTTCTGACCGCATGGCGAAGTATGTACTTAAAACATGGACAGACAGTCAATGACGGAACACGAGTCAGTTGAGGTTTTGACAGTGACAGACATGTGTAAGCTACAATGGCGAAGCTTTCCAGCCCTTGCATAAACAGAAATTACTTCCTCTGAGAATTTTTGCCTCACGTGTTCGTCAACCGTTCCTTCAACGCTGCTGAATTGAAATTCTGATAAATTAGACAGAAAATAATGTTTTTCAAAGCTACGAACAAAATTATTGTTGTAAATCGTTTAAGATAAAATTTTAAAAATGTGTACCGTATTGAGAATACAAAATATCTGCGTACTATTTCCGCTGTATTATGTTAAATTTGAACTAAATTTAAAATAACTTTTCAAATAGAAATTGTAGGTCTGAAGTAAACTATATCCAAGCATGCTAGTGGAGATAAAATCTGAGGAGAATACGTTCTTTCGTAACTTCATACATTACTTCACTTCTTCATTTTGCGTGATGTTTGTAAATTTATCTCCTTTAGAAGCATTTCTAAAGGTTGCCTAAATGTAGCAACATTTGTAAAATCGAATTTTCTACCATTTAGCGTCATTACTGCGAAAAACAAATTCATAATATTCAACAGTGTTATTCTACAGTGTGTATGTATAGGCTTATAAGCACGTTTATATAATTATTATATATATTTTATCATTTTCGAAACGTCGTCCGAAGAAAAGGGTTTGAGAAAATGATAGTGTAGGATTTGAGCTACAGTTATAATTCAACTCAAACTGACAAACTGACAATAATCGGAATTAAAATCCGAACAAATTCAATACTCGCATGAAATACTAAATTTTATCGAAATCCATCAGTAATTTCCAAAGTGATACAATCGCCCGTATAGATAAATACGACCTCCCTATTATGCGTTAATTTGAATCAGTTAGCAGAAACAATACCTAAAACGCAATGCAGAAAAGTATCCCTTCTCAGAAGACTGCTAGAAGCGAATAGTAGCACACATAAAATCTGAGAAAGAATTTTGAGTACATTTATGTCTGGCACAGAATCTTTTTACGCGCGATGAAAGAACCAAACTGCAACTGAACTTGTTTTTCAGTTCAGAAAGAAATTTCTTTTACGTGTACATGCCTTCCTAACCTACGAAAGTTGTCCAATGCATTTTTTTCTTTCAGAAAAATAAAAATAAACACTCAACGAAGGGCTAGTTTGAGTACGTTACGTTTTCAGTGATTCTTATTTTGGTGTCTGCGTGACGGTATTGTTAACCACGTGGAACCATCTATCGGCTTGTCAATACCTCGGAAACCATCGCTCTTATCGTGCCTGAAGCAAGTCTATAGACTTCCTTCAAACTGATTTACCTGTATTCAAAGTTCAAAACTCCGAATAAGGGAATGAGCTGAATTCAATACAACACATTTCTGATGTGCATCGTGAAGTTACTTTTTGTAAAATGTTACAACTCTGTAACGCACTGAACTCAATCTGCAGGCCATTATGTTCCAAGCTTAATATTTTTAATTACAATCTTTACAGAACTGCCAAAAGTAACGCGTGAATTCAGTATTGTCATGAAGATGGCGTATTTTGTATACGCATAACGTATGTCTGATGTCCAAGTTAAATTAAAGGAGAACCCCTGCGTGACATTACCGAAAAATGCATGTGCAATTTTACTGACATTGCAATAAAATTATCCCTACAATAAATTTAAGTAAACTTACTCGCTTATTTACTCTTATAATACAACTGACGTGTATGGAACTAATCTCTCAAATTACTCATGACATACACGTGATAATGAATTTGTGCCTCACACAAAAGTTGTTGTTAAAATAAAATAAAAATAAAATCAGATTTTATCAAAGCATGTCGAAACATCTGAAAGATTTATTAAAAAGGACATGTAGTCCATTACGTAAAGAAACCATTATAATGGCACAAACCAAACTAAAATCACAGCAACTCTTTAAAATTATAGGTTTACCATTCCGAATGGTTTTCGAAATTTCTTTTCCAAATGCACAATAAAATGATTCAGAAACAAAAGACAATTGGGATATAGTTCTTTAAAGTAGGTACTGGATGCATGTAACCAAACAGGCTGGCTGACTAGCTGTGTCTGTCAGATTCTCAAGGATTCAGCTGCATGCATTAAGTTAAGTTTAAAGTTTTGACTAAAGAGGAATAACGTTTAGGCTAACGTGCCAAGTTTTGTGCACACAAAAACCGACCACATTTAAAACTTAATTACCGAAAAATTTAAATCTATTTCGAACAAAACTCTTACAGAAACTGCAAACTTATATTTTTAAGCAACATATGGTCTTATTGACCATACGAGCAGTAATATTATCCAGGCCTATTCTTTCATAGGCCGAATTTTTATTTACCATTTTCTAGCGCCATTGGATTAGTAACCACAGTTTTTGTCTCTCGTTTACAATGAAAAGTAATTACATAAAGATGACTATATCATTTTAGTCTAAGACATGTATTGGGTTGAAAATAATAATAAATTTAACAACGCGTACGCTTCTTCTAACGTATTATATCAAAGGTAGACGTTGTGGCCTACTTTAACGCAATACGATATCATTTTATGGAACAAGCGGGAAAAACCTCAAGAACCCAACTTATCTGGTCTGTAGGTCGAGATTTGAAGCCATGACTTCTTGAATAAAGACCTCACTGTGTTACGCCTGCATCGTATTGTATTTTGTGTGTCTATAGCAAATTTGAGGTGAGTAGGTTGTTATTGTAAGTGGATTGACGTGGATCTTCGTAGGATCCAATCGAGAGCTTTCTGTCTGGGCTGTGTTGCACATCTCGGATGTGATGCAAGGTTGGGTTATCGAATCTCTGGGAGAATAATATTCTTATGCTCTGATACCGTCAGTCAACCACTGCCTTGTGCGGTGGAGTGACGAAGAGACCTGGCTGTACTCAACGCAAACAAGCCTGTGACACTGAAGACAGGCGTTGTGTAGAAATTGTCATTCATGCCACGTCACAAAAGCTCTGAGATTTATGGATCACCAAGATTCTTTCGGAAAATCTGGACGATAATCGCGGATAGGAAAAGCTATTACAGATACTTAAGTCTAGCTCTAGCACATCTGAGACTACTGTTCATTTGAGACATATTTTATCAATTTCAGTGTCCTCAAGAAATGTTTCACTTCTTAGGCACAGTCCTTTAACAGAACACGTCGAGATTCTAGTTAGGCACTTCGGGGAAAAATAGCCAACGGCTGAGACACGGTGGGCGAAATGACAGACAACGCAGCGAAACAAAATTAATTAACTAACGAATGTACTCTCTAATATGTCTTATCTGAGCAGTAAATATTTCTTTAATCTTACTTATTGTTATGAAACTGAAACTTTCACAGACGTCACTACAAAGACTTGTACTGTTACCACTACACCAAACTGTTTTCTATGTCTCAGGTCTTGTTAATGTTTATCGGGCTCTTTATGTGACCACGCACAGGTATTCTTAATATGTTATGATACACCAAACCATGTATTTACTCTACGTTGTGTTTGTACGTGTAGACATGTACTTATGTATTATGTATTTGTGTAAGCATGTAAGCATTCACAGGCTTGTTCATATTTTGTTATGTTGAAGTCTTTGTAACGTGCACTGTAGTTCAGCTAAACATTTAGCAGATGGAACCTTTCCACGCTGAGAGTGAAATATACTGTTTCTCAGCTTTGGCCCTCACGGTTTAGAACTTAACGTGGCAATATATTTTGGAGGCAGTCTTTCTCCGTCTCTTAAAATCCAAAGTCACTATTCGTTAATATCCGTCTACAAACTTTTATTTTAATATCGTATTATTTTCATAATACTTGTATACGTTTCGGTCTAACTTAGACTATGTTCAGGTGGCAAATAAAGTTTTTATTGAACTGTGTGAGGCTGATCACTATTCGCTGGCTTTTCAGCAGCAGATATTTTACGACCACAAGAAAATACACACCTCTTACCAGGAGAAGGGTTCTTTAACTAAATACCAGCAAAGAATTGATTATTATCATCAGCAGCAGTAATATGGCTGATATACAAATATAATATTAATAATTAAAACGGTTAATATAAAAAATATGAGAATGTAACAGATACAAATAAATATGAAAAATATCCTGGCACCAACAATTTACAAAATAAGCAGCCGCGCAGGAACGTGGGATGATAAAACAGGGCCGAAATACACGCAGTTTCTACCACCTTTTTTGAAACAGCTGTGAAATAGCATTTAAATTCTTTATGTATGGCCACTCTAGACTGATGTTATGGCACACTGGTTAAGAAACAATGCCCTAAGGGAAGCGATATGAGACTTTTTAGAATTATTATAACTCACTGCTTCATAATTATGAGCCGGGATAGCTCAGTCAGTATAGTGACTAGCTACGGGCTGGACGACCGGGGTTCGATCCCCGACGGGGGCAGAGGATTTTTCTTCTAGCCTCTGCGTCCAGACCGGCTCTGGGGCCCACCCAGCCTCCTGTCCAATGGGTACCGGGGGTCCTTTCCCGGGGGTAAAGCCGGCCGGGGCGTGATGCTGACCACTCACCCCATCTAGTGCCGGGGTCAAGGAGGAGAGGAGCTATACCTCCACTCACCCCAAACGCCTACATGGCGTAAAGTGGGACAAAGTTTACTTTACTTTTACTGCTTCATAATTAACTGCTTCGACTCAGGAAGAATTTGTTGCAATAGCTGGGCGATATGACCTCACCCATCCGGATCCAAGTTCACTTATTCAGCATCTTTACTGTGACATTCTAACGCCTAGTACACACAGCATAAACTCAATCCGTCAGCTAACTGAAAACGCTCATCACTTTTATAAACCACACAAAGTTTCTACAAAATTAGGATCATTTCTTTGAAATCTGTAATAAACAAACAAGAGACTTTCTACGCGATACCCTGATTATAATTTCAACAACTTAGTTGAAATATTGTCATACCCTTTGTTTCTACAGTCTTCATGTCCTTCTATTGTTCGACGACGCCATTGTCACTGTGACCGAACGAAGAGGGTAACAGAGGTTTCAGTAATGGCACGGCGGACTATTATATGGCTTGGTACTTGACAGAAGGATTAATTAATTACGCTGATATACATTTTGCTCAACAAGTTCCATTAGCGCATAATACTAAGTTTTGGATATGGAAACTAGAATAGTGTAAGCTGATAGTTAGAATTTGAATGAACTGTTTCTTTGTATACTAATACAAATATTAAAGATTCCATATTCTTTCATTCGTATAGTATATTTCTATGACACTTTATTATGCAATAAATTCCGTAAAAGACAACTACTCTCGATAATGCCCCATTCGTCCACGGCATCGTATAGAAATTTATTATTTTTTTCCTAATAAACTGGAATGTGAAGATCTCAAAACTTGTAAGACTTTTACTGACGTTGAAATCACCGTGGAACACGAAAGTTTCAGTGCCCCCTTTCTGTGAAAAGTTACATATTTAATCAGTCTACTTCTTTCCTAAAACTTACACTGCGTACCCGAAAGTCCGTTTTCTGTTTAAACAGGCTTTAATTCCAACCTCACTTTGGAGTTTAATTAATGTATTTATACGTTTAAAGAAAAACACAGAAGCTCTATTACATATTAGTAAGAAACTTGGTTTAGAAGTAAACGCAGAGAAAACTAGTTCACGTCTTGACACCAGACTGAAGAACCAAACCGTTATACTGTATGGTCTAAAAGAAGTTAATGAATTCTTTTAAGATGCGGCAAATTTCGAATTTTACAGACAAAAGTTACAAAACAGAATCTCATTCACAGATTAAATCTGAAGAATGCTTGATATCGCACAGCCCAAATCTTATTCCCTTCTTGTCTGCCACACAAAATCGTTAATTTTAGAACATACAAATTTTTAATTTTGTCTATTGCTTTTTGTGGCTATGAAACTTGGTCTTTCACGTTACGGAAACAAAGAGATTAGGGGTAGCTGAGAACATAGGGAGAACATTGCATAATGACAAGCTCCATAATTTACACTCTTCACCACAAATCATTAGGACGATCAAATCAAAGAGAATGAGATGAGCGAGACAGGTGCCATGAATGGGGGAAATGATAAACGCACACGGAATTTTGGTGGAGAACCTAAAGGAAAGAGAACATTTGGAAGACGTAATGGTACGTGGGAGGACAATATTAAATGGACGTAAGGGAGTGTATTAAATTCATCTGAGATCAGGGACTAGTAGCGGGCTCTTGTAACCACATCAATGAGGCTTCGAGTTGAATAAAAGTGCGGAAATATGATAAAGGTCTACTATGTTCATATGATTATTATTTTATCTCAAAAACTACTCACATAGAAAACAATTACTACTATAGTTTTTTTTTGCAAAACCGTTATTCTGTCGGAGCACCTCAGTCAATATACTGACCAGGCTACGAGTTGAACGTCCAGGGTTCGATTCTGGGCAGTGCAAAGAGTTTTCTTTTCCCATGGCGTCCAAACCTGTGTTGAGCTTAAACGTTGTAAATTTCAGCGAATTACGCCACTTTGTGTCAGAACAGGACTTGCAAATGCATTATTGTTTTCTGAAGAGGATAATATCTGTAAATATTCCTTTATAACAAAATACTTGAGATTCCAAAACCAAGATTTGTGTAATTAAATTCCTTTTAGATTCAAGAAGTATATGTTTCCATAATATTGGTATAGTAGTGATTCAAGATTATTGAGTGCTGTTCGGTTAGTGTTGGCAAAGTCGTCTTAATAAGACAAAAGCGCTGAACATATTTCAGTCCTCTGCAATTTCGAATTTTGGTTGCTAGGAAACGAAGCAGTCTTCAAGAAGGCGAATCCTCGAGTTAGGAGGCAAAGAGAAAATGGATGACTCCAGCAGTATGTCTTTTTTCTCTCCCTTGTGTTTTTTTCTTTTGCTGGTTTAACCTTTTTTAAACCCCCGTCCCTACTTTACCCTAGTCTCAGCCCATGTTTACCCTTCGTAACCAAGAACACAACAATATAAAGAAAAGTGCCAGGGGTGAAAATCCCCGTAATCTAAACGTTCGTGAAAAAAGGCGTTATAACTGCAAAAAGAAATTCATTCGCTCCATAAACCTTGCATTATACTAAAGGGAAAGTGTTTGGTGATATGCTTCCATATAGTTGCCTTTCGAATTTAGTTGCTACGTAGCATTGGCCCTACAAGCTTGAAATAATCTTATACTTAAACGGCAGAATTCATTTATAACTGTGGATTACAGACACGACCTATATTATTTCCCAACGGAACGGCACAGTAGAATTTTTACTATAATGATTCTGGAGCTTGCAATGAAAAATTTCTTTTAGCGATGACTTTAATTTTTTTTCATTTCCCCTCACCTTTCCCCCTCAAGATGGATGACAGTGTTAAGCTGAAGAAAGTAAACTTTCTGTAGAGAGCGGATGATAAGTAGAAGCCATGTTATTAAATTCAAGGAGACTAAGTATGCTTTTGTCATCTCTCAACACCCTGACATTAAGCCACTGTCTCTCCTTTTAATATATCGTTCTGTGAATCAAAATCTTCAGCATTTATCAGGCACGTAACAGACATTACTTTTTGGAGCTATATTATATAGACTGAATTCCAATACTTATATTTTGAGCGAAGTTATATCCCTCTCATAGCCCAATCCTAAACATTACACTTTCCTATTAATAGCAACCGTAAATATCAATTGATAGCAACTGCCGATTAAGTTGGTTGAGCGGTCCTGGGTCGCCCAGACACTAAAACAGCAAGATCGAATCCCATTCAAGGCACTGATTTATTCCCGCTTGCTTCATTCTGTGTTACCTCTTACACACACAGGCCTTGGCGATAGGTCAGAATCACTAACCCCGTAGACAAGCCAAATGTCTGAAAGATTCATGGCTTCAGATTTAATTCTAAATTAAAACAGACGAAATGACAATGTTCTTAGTGACAGGCGAAGAAAATGGAGAGTAAGGAGTATGGCATGGAAGAAACATGTCACATGCATGGGGTATACAGGAAATACGCGCAACTGTTCATGGGATTCCTGAAAGTAAGAGACCTGCAAGAAAGAAAGACATTGATGTAAAGATAATATTAAAATTAATCTTTCAGAATTAGGGTTGGAGGGTGTGGACTGCATTTATCGGGCTCTTGCAAAAGTGTTACTGAACCTTCGGCTCCATGAAAGAGTGGGGGGGGGGGGTTATTTCCTTG
>NW_019060547.1:211144-229177 GCF_000696155.1 Zootermopsis nevadensis | reverse complement strand
AGGGGGGGGGGGGGGTTATTTCCTTGAGCAGGTGATGGAAGTCGTAAATTCTCAAGAACTCTGATTCACGGAGTTAGTTCAGAAACTAAACACGATAAGAAAATCATATGCAAATTTTAATGCAATAATGGGCTAGTGGATCTGTCAAGTTGTGTTTCAATCAAGTGTCTCGTAATGTAATCGGATTTATACCACGTCGGGGTAAAAATTACATCCCGTTACATCAAACCTATTTTCGATTTACAGTCCCCAAAGCGTCAAAGAGTTTCAATTCTTGACGTTAAACTATAAAACAATAGTTTTCTTGGTCCCAACTTGACTGTTGGTAAGGGAACGTAGCCCCAGGCTCAAAACTTTCATGTCCTGGTGGACTAGCGTTATGGTTACGTGGGATTTAAGCTCCAGACTCTAAGTCACCTGATAATTGCAGCCACAAAGTTTTCTTCCCTTCTTCGTACAATTCTTTATCCTCTTCCCTCCTTTATACCTACAAAGTATAGAAGAAACCGAACAGAAATATAATCCCCTGGACTCGGAACGAATCTGCAACCTGCATTCTAATATCATATCGTAACCTACACTTCTCGATCGATATCGACCTCAGTTCAGAACAGAACGTCTACGCTGCATATGCAACAACTGGCCGGAGCAATATCACGTGTCAGTCAGGAATTTAATTTTGTGAAAAACTCTCATTCAAATGGTACACATGATACATGTCCTCTTTTTTTTAAAGAAAAATTCAGTTTTACATTATGTGCAAAGTCGAAATATGCTTAAACATGTTTCATAGGACTGTTGATACGTTTGATAATATGTTTCAACCAAAAATATCAAGAATTATGGTTATCCAGACGATACCTATAAGAGAAAGTTCCATTTTCTTTCTGATACCTATTATTTCACTTTTCTTCATCCGGGATTTAGGGATCAATACCAAATCACATTTAAAAGCTAAACGAGTGGACCATATTCAAGGCAACATGTAACTAAATAAGATTTCACGTTCTCACGGCGACACACATCGCAGTGATGATGGAGACAGTAGGCACCTCTGCCAGGAAAATTCTACGAAACTGCATGACGCAATATCCCAGAAGTCTGTCACCTTCAAGCAAAGAAGTATCCAAAAATATGCACGGAAGACATGTCATTAAAACCAGCATGGCGGTACTGTAGGATATATGGCACCACTTCTTATTGGTAAATACCTTTTGGTGTAAATTTTGACCCAGAAAACTAGGTCGACCATCTATGGCTCAGGATAGACATTATCAGACTGTATCAGTTGTAGTGACTGCATGACCCGCAAACCTACATTCTGTTACGTTGGCCGCGTTATTTGCACTTTATCACAATTTGCACAACATTTTGATTACATACTGAGCCAGCAGCGGTGCTCCTCTGTTACGATATACATGAATAGTTCCCAGCCATACAAATAGATTCACCTATATTTTTCATCACGCAATAACTTTTGATAATGCAATAGAATTAACTAAAGTAGTACGTTCAAAATTTGCAGGTACAAACTCTATAAATGTAATGACACGTAATATTTTTGGCATTCAGTAATGAGATGAGACACTCTGGCTCGATGACGACGATGCTAACATGAGCGATTTCAGCCTTCGGAGTAACTCACTTAGAATGTTGAAGCTGTCCAACGTTTCGACGGACAATGCAGTTTCCATCTTCACGGTCAAGGTGTCTTAACGGATTTGGAAGCAATCACACTGAAGATATCAACTGTTATGTTTCCTAAACTGACACTTCAATATTCTCCACAGCTTATCCCATAAAGACAAAGTGTACATTAGTCTCAGATGCGAAAACTCAAGAACAAGATGCCGTGATCAGTTTACGTACAATGACTCCGTCCGTCAACGTTCATAGGTTAATGGTTATCCTTGAAGGTGGGTTTCTAAATGTTGTTAAGCTCTATCCTCAAGGGTATTCATCCATTGCATCATTCATTGATGACGGTGAGAGACGATTTTCGAAACGATAAACTTCTGTTCCGAACAGACACTATCATCCCAGGTTATATTATCATTCTTAGTCGCCTTAAAAGTTTCAGACCTTCAAGTACTGTTTCATTATATCATTTTCAATATGTCAATATGTCGTAGTTTCTTCCAACTCATAGTATGTGTACAGCCAGCCATATGAAATTCGCCTCAGATTGTTAACAATTTCCAACCTAGTTATGCAGCCACACATACACACTCGCACCTATAAAACCATGTAATAAACCCCTAAATTTAGTCAATTTGTTACAATGCAAGGGAGTTAATTAGTTCAGATATATTAGCCTTTAATTTGGTATCTCCATTTAGTTTTGGGGTTTGTGAAATGAGACATGAAATGACATATGCAGCCATCTGTAAATAAAATGTAATTCCCTGAATACACACACTGGGACAAAAAAAAAACGTTTCAAGAGTCAGTGAGAGGAGCGAACTGTGTATGGCCATTATTACTCCCCTCAAATGTAATGCCTCTTTCATCAGAAAACTATAATTTTGAAAGTTCTTCGTGAAGGTCGCACTATATAGCAGAAAATTTAGATGGGTTAATTTTGCGGAACACTGAATCTGCTAGATGTTTTATGATACGTAGCAAATCAGAACCACTATAGAGACAGCCGAACTGACACAAATGTAGAGCCAAAGTCATTATTTGGATGATTAAGGCACAAAACATCTCCGTGTTTATGCCTGTATGATGTTCAGATGACGTCGTAATTACGGGCCGACTTCATTCACAAGGCACATAATACTAAAATAGGAATCACGCAACGTTATACGACTTAATAAATGTGCACGTCTAACACTGCTGGTGCAGGACGAGAGGATGTAGTGATGTCAGAGGAAGGCTCTTCTCGCATGGTCATCAAATGGTTGATATAATAAAAACAAACTTATACTGCAATTTTGGGGGCAAGTGTCTAACATATTAACATTATTTTTTTACTGATATCGTCATAATTATGAAATCTTACAATTACGTTAAATACGAACATCAAAGTAAACAGAAAGGACTTGCTATTCTTTATAGTTTGTGTACTTAATGCATTCATCGCCTAAAGAAATGGTTGGATTATTGTTTTGACGGGCAACAGTAAAATTTATTTAATGCGATTCCGCATATATTTATTCACATATTTTAAGCCTAAAATCCATACTAGCAATTTCTTGCTTGATGTTTATTTCCAAGGAACAGCCAATGTTCTTTGTATGTAATTTTTAATGATAGCGGTTATGTAGACATAACTGAGATGTTCGTTTTCAAACGGCATATAATAAGACTGAACGTGATGTTTCGTAGGTACGGTAGCTTTCATATTTAAAATAATTGATAGAACGAAGACTGTGAAAATATGGGAAACAGAACAGAACTATTTATCGCCACTTCTATACTCCACTTAAAACCATTAAAATTAGGCTTGTGTATGACAATGAAATAACACACTGAGGTCAAATAAATTTCTTATCTCCAGAATCACACATGAAGATTTAAAAGTTTTTAATTACTGCCAAAGTTCATTTCATGACACTTCTTTAAAATAGAGACAAGATACAAAGTTCGAATCAAGTAAATTTATAAATAACAATGCGACAGTTTGAAGTTAAAAAACGTCATTTCTCGGCTTTAGATATACCTCAAAAAGAAATTAATCTAAAGTCTCAGCAAAGATCACAGTTTGCGGACTTTTTGTATCTTCGTAAGATTAAACATAAACGCAGTATTTATACGTTGAAGCCTTCTTGCAATCAGCCACGTAACCACTAAACTTCCTCTTACGATTATACACGTTGAGGCATCGTTATAATATACAGCCATATCATATAAATATAAGAGATAATGAGAAGAATACACTGATGCTTTAAGGCTTTATAAAAATATACTACCTCTGTTTACTGCCCTACAACACTTGTGGCCATAAAGAAATAAGATAAAGTGATGATATAGAGGGAAGAAATGGGGGGATAGAAACTGTGCAGATGAAGTCGTTGACCCAAATTGTTCCGCACACACTTACCCCTTTAAGATCCCTCCAGCACAGATACTGTCATTTGCAAGGCAACAGTTATCTAGTTTATTTATTCAAGGTTTATGTAACGATGCTGTTAGTAGCTCAGAAAATATGGCGTTGAATGGTAGATTATTAATGAACAACGAACTGGAGGTGGTCGTGGGCAAATTTAAGGTAAAAGTCCTTGAGAAAACTCACAAAACCTCGGACAAGACAGCCGATCTCCGGGCCGAGATTTAAACCTGGGGCATGCAGAATACGGTTCACCATTTCTAACGCTCTATTAACGCGTTCGGTGAAAGTCATAAAATCTATTGAACTGACAGTTACGTAAGCATTATTAGGCTAATAGTCATCTGCCTATTGGTTTCTGTTACAGAGTTTGTTCTTGTTTCTAATTGAACAATTCAGATTTTCCATACCCTGTTTACTCTGCCTGCTTTTATTAAAGTAGCCGGTAACTTTCCGTACAATATCTCTATGACACTGAAACCAACCTCCGGACCTCTGTCACCATCATCGCCGGTGCAGTGAACGTCCTGAATTTGTTAGCTGGGAACGAAAACACGGCCAGGCAGTGTGAGATTATCACATCAAATGTAGACGAAATTCAAAGGTCTTCTAAATTAATTTTTTCAGCTTTAAATAATCCTGTGTATGGTGAGGAACAAAGCGACAGTGCGAAATCCACGTTTATTCCTAGGACTAATGTCGCTGACTGAAGTTCTATCAAATTAGGGCCTATGTGAAATCTGGTTTGAATTAAAATATTTATTAAATGTTTATGTCAGCCACACTGAAAATACAATATATGTATATAATGTTTGTATACTTGTATATATCTATATCCGGACTTTAAAACATTGCAAATGTTGCAAAATATTTTAGGCTCTTCAAATGATAAAATTCATTTTCTATTTATACGTGCGCTTTAGAGAAAGTTTTCAGTGGAATAATTTGCATTAAACGTGTGAAAATAGTATTAGAATACTCATTCTAAAGGATTTCCTAAGATATTTGTATTTGCGTCATGAATCTCGCAAAAAATCAATTATCAGCACAAAATTAATACAAAATTCAGATAACGCAGCTCCCTTATTTATCTGATAATTGTTCTAGTTTTCGTTATTAATGTGTTCTAAATTCATGCGACGCATCCATACAATTATATAAAGCATTTAAATAATTTGCAAACATATTATGAGGAATATTTTGTGGTCTGAGAGCTATCCCCGAAACCGACATCAAATTCTTGGCTAAGAGGTACGAAGGGGGTATACAGCTCTCTTTACATTATAAGCTGTAGGATGTCGCATTAAATTATTCAAGCCCACAGCGATGTAAGTCAATGTGGAAACAAATTGGATCGCACGAATACGTCAGACGAGTAATTACAAAAATCGTCTGTGCCTATCAAGTAAGTGTCGGCGTCTCTCTTACCAGGGCGATTATCAGGGTGCGATAATTCAATGTAGAGTGGAATGCATATTCAAACGACGAGCAAAATCCATGCAAGCCGTTAAGATAATTTGCATAGAAAGTTGTTCATTGAGTCAAGCAATTTGCATAATCTGCGTCTAGTACTCCATCTCTCGCCAGATATAAAGACGAGGTGCCATCTGTGAGAGAGAAAATTAACTACATGTGCACCGCCTCTGACGCATGCGAAGGAACGAACCGACAACAAACGAAGTGGATGTCCCAATTTTTCATACTCATTCATACGATTGATTATTAGTTAAATAAATCATTTATTCTGCAGTTCCAGAATTTAATTAAGGAAGTAATATGACTCAATGCAGCTTTAACACGAGGTTATTACATCTAGGTAAGTCTACGTATGTTATCTAACGTTGATTTGGGTATGCAGAAAATGAATGAAATGGAAGATATAGCAGGAAGTGGTCGTGAACTGTATTAATGTCATAAGACAGGAAGGACTGAGGAAGATCCTTCTAGCTGAACTGTTCAGTTATCTTACGAAAAAATAACAATTTCATTATTACTCAACCAGGTTCCTAGGGTGGAGGAACTGAACAAACCCATGGCTTAAACATCGTTCTTCAGAGCATATGATGAACTTAATGTCCAAACAAGATCACATCAAAGAAATTTCCAATGTCGAGAACTTGGCTTACAAACACGATACCCCGACAATGAATATTTCCTAAGTATATGCGACTGTTTTTCCTGTTCTCTGCACGTAATACAGCACCGTCACCCCGTAGTTTCTACGCGACACGCACCCGAAGACCTCCTGGTCGGTCTCGCATGGGATTCCCCTCGTTCCCAAATCGAAGTGGTGGAATCAATCTGATTTCCGAACGTGTTACACCTCCTCGTCATGCGACGGCAGCAATTTCGTGTCGGTCCCTGGGGTGCGTGTGAGCCGATCTACTTGAAACCCTTGTTTTCGATGTGCAGCCTTCTCCAGGCCTAGTTGTAAGACAAATGAACTTTAGCGTTCAGTTCTGGTAATACGTAAATACTTGAAGGATCCGTACTAAATGTTTAATTTTTCTCAGAGTTTAAATTTTCGGTACTTGTGGGTTATCGGGACACATCGCTTTAAAAATAGGTTAGGTTAGGTTAGTTGTCATTTATTGAAAAATATAATAACTTTCAAGTATATGTCATTTATCCACACACATTAACCTAACCTAACCTATTTTTAAAGCGATGTGTCCCGATAACCCACAAGTACCAAATTTTCATTCAAGTACATATATACAGACTTTTTGTAACCCACGTTGACCCACGTCACGGAGAAATCAGTTTTTGTTGATTGATCGTTTTCTGAACATTACAGGTATGAAGATGCTGTTCTTTTCTTATCTTCTCCACTTATTAGCCTCTTGCTACTTCTCCTTAATATTCTTCGACTTTTCTTCCTTCGAACTTTAAACGGATTTTGCGACAGTTTTTTGACTAACGGACTGACTGAACATCCAACTAAAAACGCCAAACAAACGAATTAACATCTCTAATACTAAAACGATACTCAGCAGTAGCTTTACTCTTACATGAACTGCCATAGAATCGCTCATACAAAAACAATGTCGTTAAATAAGAGAGGAGCAAATTAATGAATACATTGAGTAAACACAATAAGATACATAAAATCAAGCGACGAATTTTGTTCGCATTGTTCTAAATTATTTCAGGAACTATTTTATTTCGGCCACGTTATTCGTCAAATCATTTGTTTGACACGAGCTTTCCGACCATTTTGCACATAACGTATACGAAAGTGGATATGAAGAACATTTATGTTTTAATGAAATATGTCTAATGTTTCATTTTTATTTCCTCATATAACCTTCTAAGTTCGAAACACATCTTAAAACAAAAAAATAAAGAAGACGAAGAAGAAGTGAACTCTACATTTACAGACCTACGTCTCTTCATTAAGTCGTAAAACTTTTAATCATAATTGGCTAGTCCAATGTAAGCAACGTTTCTTAAAGACTGAAAAAAGTTTTCGTTGCTTGCTTTGAGTTCTGTTGTCATTAGCAACTTCTCCGCTAATCATTTAACTCTTACTTGGGCCGTTAGTGGCTTTACAGACCAACGGCCATCCTTTTACTGGGATGTTAGCTTCCTTCGGGAAACCCCCATTCCCCGAGACCAAGCCGACTTGAAGAACATCGACAAGTTTGTTATATACGCGTGGTCTGGGGTGGGAACTGTCAGCTTATCCCCCTCAGGGAGAAGTCCCGAAACACCCTCTTAACAAAAGATCGAGCCTGCTAGTTCATGAGGGTTTTCCTTTTTCTTTCAGCTCTTGGATTCTATTGAACGGGTCGGCAAACCCCAGACTGAGTTTGCGAGAAGAACACGTTTAAACTCTACGTACAACGATGCTGACAAATCTCGTAAACAACGACCAGATGCCAGGCTTCACACGAATAGCGCATAACACCTTCACTAAAACGCCCATCTCTGCTACTGAAAGATGAATGGGAATTCAATGTTCAATGGATCATAGTCCTTGTACATTTGGTAAGTTTTCAGAAAAAGGAGGCACTTAAACAAGAAAGATCGATGGGTCGGTCGATCTCATCAATCCCGTCTCGTGGCATGAAGTGCCTTCACGTAGAACTTAGACTTGAAGAACCATAAACCATTAAAATGTCGTTTTTTAAGACTGAAAAAGAATTTTGTAATATTTAAAACTGTCACGGTGTAACAAATTTTGATCTTGCTAAAATAAAGTACAAAATATCTAGCAAAATATTCTGGCATTTAAGAAACATCTATTTGCATTTTCATAACAAATACAGGCATACCCCGGAGATATTGCGGGTTAGGTTGCAGACCACCGCAATAAAGCGAGTCACACGAATTGTTTTGGTTTCCCAGTGCATATAAAAGTTGTGTTTACACTATACTGTAGTCTATTAAGTGTGCAATAGCTTTATGTCTAAAAAACAATGCGAGAACATTGCGAGGCTTATCAAAATGTGACACAGAGACACGAAGTGAGCACATGCTGTTTGTAAAATGGCGCCGATAGACTTGCTCGACGCAGGGTTGCCACAATTCAATTTGTAAAAAACGCAATAAAACGAGGTATGCCTGTAGTCACTTCAGCTTCTATCTTAGAACAGATTTCATCTTCATAACATACGTTCATCTCAGCTTCCACATTCCCGATGGCCTAACACTCATCTTTGTTTTCATAATCAGCTCAGTATTATTTATCCCGAGGATGAAAGCAGAGGCATCGCTTATTTTTCATTTATTTTTTATTTAAACCACTTTTGAACAAAGCGACTACGTAATACAAAACGTTGCTTAAGAGCAAATGTTGCCTCTTTAATTTTCAAATTGACGGCTGTACATTGGTCGGAATTTTGTCCAATAGAATTTATTCTGCGTGCATGACAAATCATGCTTCGTGTAAAATCTGACGTGGTAGTATAACAGTTAATTAATGAGTCATGAGGAAGTAGAATGGAACAGCATAGCCGCTTGCTTAAGAGTAAAGTGAAGCAGATTTGTAGTAATTTCCAAGCAAATTGCACAACATCTATCTTCTGCAACCTCATCCGACATTGTTATATTCGTAAGGTAGTGGTAATAGAAGTACAAGTAACAGTCGTAGTTGTGATCAAAATTTCCTCCCACTATTTATTTTATCTTCGTAAACTCGTGTAACTTGTATGAATCTCAAATTATAGTCGGTCGTTTAACTGAAAAACCTATACACTATACCGAGTTTAAGCGATTTCGGAATTATTTTAAATCCCACAAAAAAAAGTTACAAATCTACAAAAGGAAATACCACAGTTAAATTTTGGAACAGCCTAAGCATATCATACAAATTTTCAGAAGTTAAGCCTAGCAAAACAATTCCTACACAAAACAACAGCAGGTGTACGATTAAACTCAACAAATTTAATGCATGAAACTGATATTTTTTCTAGGAATATTTCATTTCTATATTGGTTGAAACACCATTGTTCTTGCCGTCAGGTGAAAGCATAAAGAATAATTTCAATTGTTTGTCAATAAATTACATACAAGCTGAAAAACCTGAAGGGAGGGGATAATCTGGTTGACCTAGGCGCAGATGTGAAGATAATAAGTGAACTGGATTTTTCTGGTTCTGGTTAGATGCACTGACGGACTTTTTTGAAGAAAGATTGTATTACATAGAGACAGTTGGTTGCATCATAAGAATTCATTTCAATAACACTAGATACTGGATACAAACGACCTCGCTCTAGCTGGAGACTGTTTACTTTATTACTATTTTTATTTACGCTCTTACAACCACCAAGACTAGAACCGAAATGCAAGAGTCGAATTCTGCTCTTTGATTATATTGATTGGAGCAGAGTGTTTCACTGTGGTGTTACCTCTTAACAACAAGCAGAACTACATCAGCTTGTTCGCTGTGGTATAGTTAACGTACGTAACTGGAGATGGCAGCATACTGCACGGTGAAATTGTGCCCAAGATTTTACGTTTCCACGTCGCTTCACCTAATGCATACACGTACTATTACATTTTTGTTGATGGATTTAATTATTAAACCCCGCAGCAAAGTAAAAATACATCAACGTTCCCTCGATTTGTATGTAATATCACCAAATTATTCACAGAACTAAATGCCATTAACTTATTCTTACCTCAACCTAACCTAGGAGCTGCCATTGAATTGGATGTTCGAACATGAAGCCATGTGCCCACCATGCCACTCTTTTGATGAACTTTATACGACACTGAATCTAATTTACACTGTGATTTATAAACCAAACTATTACGACATGTATCAGTCACAACTTTACGCAGTAGTACACTAATAATGAATCACTTTCACCAGAATAAACACTGTTAGAAGATACTTAAAAATCCACTCCACCGTCACGCTTACACAAAGGTAACATAACTTCGTAGTAACTTTCCAGTCGGCGCAATCGTCAGAAATCGGATCAGATCGGAAATATTCGCGATCACAAAGAAGTTATTCTTATTTCAGGGCACACCTGTTTCTAGCTTACTTTCTTTCGCAAGAGACAATGTACGTTAATGATGTTACGATGCGGTGTATTCGTGTGTGTCCGTTAAAATATGAGTTTACCATCGCGTCTAAATTGAACCGAAGGTCGACCCTGGTAAATGATTTTTGGGACATGGAAACACCAGAGAGTATTTTCAAATGTTTTTAAAACCGCGAAAGATTTGTAAGAGACAGAAAACAGCCCCAATACCTAGACCGTAACCCCCCCCCCCTTCCCATCGCCTAGGAAAATCGTGCTGCTACTATAGTTTCCCAGCTAAATCCTCAACTTCTTTAACAACTTCAAAGACAATAATTATCATAAGAAGGAGCCACTATAGCTCAATACAGTGGCTAACTGGGTTTCAGTTTCGCGCAGGATCACAGACTTTTTGTCTTGGTCACCATGGCCAGACGGTTCCTAGAATTTTTTCAGCTTCATATTCAACATATCCTGGGATATCTTTCTCCAGTGATAAAGCAGCCGGAACGTTAAATGGTCATTTATCCCCATCTAGTGATACCGAACATCGCGGTCGATTCATCGCTTGTTTTGTACACGAGGAAATCTGCGTTCAAATATCGGCCCAGGTAACTAAAACGCTGAATACATTTTCCGTGGTTTTCCTCAGCCTGTTCGGGTAAATTAAGCAATATTACACAACCTAGATTGTAACAGCTTCCTTCTACATTATTCTAATTTATTGTTCATTATTGAATTTTGTTTATTCTAAGCAATCAAAGACATCGTTAAATAAACCGGAGTAAAATCCACCCAATTCCCTGGTTAAGAATACATGGAGCTATATATCCTCTACCCCTACAAACACCATCTAAATCAACTCAAATTTAACAGTGATAGTTATGCATAGATATTGAAATACTGTAAATCTTCAAATTAAATGTACTATTTACTTTAATGAACTCTAAATGCATTGAACTTAATATACTTGTTCCTAGAGCACATATATACTGGCTTCTGAATGAAAGTATTGTTTTTATGAACAGTATTAGTGTTTTCAATGTATTTATTAGTCCAATTCTTAATAAATTTAAGTGTTACATTTTCTGATTCTAATACGATTTCCAAATGCACTAAAAATAAAAACATAGTTTCAGATAATTCCTTTGCAAATTTTTATCAAACCAAAACCAAATTTAAGGTGTACAAATGAGATTACCTTGAGTGACAGAGTATATTGGGCAGTCCAAATGCTCTTTCAATAAATATGTTTCAATTTTCTAAGTGATACATTTTGATTTAAATTATTTTGTTTCCCTCTTTGTTGCACATATTCAAAAATTGCATATTATTTATTTAATTATTTTCTCATTCCCACTGGAGAGTTGCATCTCCAATATAATTAACTGCCATCAGCAGTTCGATTCTAGGTCACAGTGACGAGTACTGTGACTTGACGAAAGTGCATTCAAGCTTCGCTAAACACCGTAAAGAACATTGAATGTGACATATTCACACCAGTCACACATGGTAAATACTATACATGGGGTTTGATATCTCTGAATAGCTCTTACAGTTGGTATTTACAGACATGTACTGACAGACGGAAAGTCCCTGAGATCCAACGCAAATCACCTTATAGGTTACATAATTACACAAACTGAATATCAGAAAACAATACTGAAATACAAATTCTTCATGAACACATTCCATCTTCAATGACCATAATATCCATCTTATTAAATGTACTATTTACTTTAATGAACTCTAAATGCATTGAACTTAATATACTTGTTCCTAGAGCACATATATACTGGCTTCTGAATGAAAGTATTGTTTTTATGAACAGTATTAGTGTTTTCAATGTATTTATTAGTCCAATTCTTAATAAATTTAAGTGTTACATTTTCTGATTCTAATACGATTTCCAAATGCACTAAAAATAAAAACATAGTTTCAGATAATTCCTTTGCAAATTTTTATCAAACCAAAACCAAATTTAAGGTGTACAAATGAGATTACCTTGAGTGACAGAGTATATTGGGCAGTCCAAATGCTCTTTCAATAAATATGTTTCAATTTTCTAAGTGATACATTTTGATTTAAATTATTTTGTTTCCCTCTTTGTTGCACATATTCAAAAATTGCATATTATTTATTTAATTATTTTCTCATTCCCACTGGAGAGTTGCATCTCCAATATAATTAACTGCCATCAGCAGTTCGATTCTAGGTCACAGTGACGAGTACTGTGACTTGACGAAAGTGCATTCAAGCTTCGCTAAACACCGTAAAGAACATTGAATGTGACATATTCACACCAGTCACACATGGTAAATACTATACATGGGGTTTGATATCTCTGAATAGCTCTTACAGTTGGTATTTACAGACATGTACTGACAGACGGAAAGTCCCTGAGATCCAACGCAAATCACCTTATAGGTTACATAATTACACAAACTGAATATCAGAAAACAATACTGAAATACAAATTCTTCATGAACACATTCCATCTTCAATGACCATAATATCCATCTTCTTCGTATCCAGTACACACCATTCAGCATGGTGTGCATTGGTGGTTAGCAGGATTCACGACCCATCAGTACATGGGTTCGACCGGGACCGCGACATTTAACGCTCCTGCTGTGACCCCCTTTTCGCGAGATGATGATGAAAGTGGAGTAATTGTTGTGATGCCACGGAGAAACCGGGGAAACCCCGGAGGAAAACTCCGTGATGCCTGGACCACGGCCTTGCCCAACACAAGTTGTAAATTCGGGCACCGCCGGGAATCGAACCCGGGACCCCAGGATTACAAGTCCAGCGTTCTAATATCCAATGAAGAGTGGTGACGGTCGCTAATGAATAAGTTTTAATTTTTTCATTTATTTGTTGGAGGATTTCTTATTGAAGACAAAACACCATTCTTCATCTCGACTCCATATTACACACTGTTTAAAGCAAACCAGTGATCATGACGATAATGAGTTAGGTAATCTATGTCGCTAAATTGATTAATTACAGAATGATGAATATTTTGATCCCTTTTGGGCCTCCTGCTCAGTAGGTAACTGGATAATGAGGTCCTGAAATATAAAACTGACCACTTACCTTTATCTTGTGAAGAAAGCTTGGAGCTTTATCTCCTACGGCTTGATAATTAACCAAAGAGGAATATTCAACAACAATAATAACAGTAAGAAGCGTACAATTATCTACAATACGTCAAATACTAGGCTTTAAAAAAAGAACATAGAGTTGCATTAATAGACATTGCTTATAAAATATATAAGAAATGAAATAAGAAATAGATAAATGCGGACGTCCATGGTCAGATAATAAATTAGAAACAGTTTCCATGGTATTAGCAACACAAACAGAAGCAATATCCACTGAGGAACAATCTCTCAGTTGATGTCTGTACAGAATTTTACGGAACCTAACCTAAATCTTGCTCTGCTAGTGTCATCACGCAATTCACAGAAACCTGTAGGACCCTAAAACTCATCTCTGCAAGACAGGTCTTATTATAAAGGTCTCTTAACTGAAAGCACAAATCCTGGAGCACTGTCTTCACTGTTACACTTCATTCATCCAAGTCTGTGTTGTGTAGCCTCGAAAGTACGTATATAAAACATCAGAATATGAAATTCTCACTCACAAAACTAAATTAAACCGTAGTTTTATAATGGGACCGAAATTTTAATTGCATTAAAATATTCCGTAGAGCAATTGTGATTTTAAATTTTATGTTTCAAAATTTAGAAATACGCCAAATATTACATTTATGTTTATTCTGATCATGAGGAACAATTATAAACAGTAATATTAAGATTAGTTACCTGTAGTATGCACAGATATAAACTTAAAATTACCTTCATCATTTCTCAAAAATCCGTAAGATTAGAAGTTTACATTTTTTTATTTTTAAAGGGTTCAAAATGTTTCCGTCAGTAAGGAATAATCCCAAACTGCCGAGAAAGTTTTTTATATTCTTTGTGTTTAAATATATTTTTATGTGAGTTGTAAGTTTTGTTCCACAGTTTACATTAAGATTCCATAAAAATGAATAATTAAATGTCAATTAAAGAAACTAATACTATTTTAACGCGAAAGTGGCCAGAAGTGTTACCGTAGAGAAAGGGCTGGAAATAATTATTTTCCAAACTGTTTATCTCACGCACTCATGTGTCACGCACACCTTTCTAGTTTCTGATGACGGACACCAGAACAGAACCACAGAACAATTATTTATATGTATTCATTCTGTCAAGAAGTTTTTAAATATTCAGACCAGGAAGCGTGCTTGAATATTTGACCAGACTATAATGACGGCAAATACGATAAAAATTTGGCAGCTGAAAGAAGGTACAGGAACCAGTGGGGGTGATCTTGAGTTTTCCCAAAGTTTTTCTCGCAGTTTTAGATCCGTAGCATCACCTGAAATAAGGAAGAAAAAAGACGGCTGATAAAGACAAATTATTATGAAGACTCTTTAAAATGCAAGAGAAAACACATATTAATATGAAACTGAACATTTATCCTTGTGGATATAGGTCATATTTATTCTAAATTGAATAGTGCCTGAGGAAATTTGCATTAAGTAGCATTGTCATATTTCGTAAATTAGGGTGCCAGCCACAACTGCAGGTAAAGAAATTCTGAATGGGCGAACAATCCCAGGATTTTTGGAAAACTAGTTACAGAGAAGAATATTGCCCTTGGCGACATTAGTTTCAATACCAATATTATTGTAAAGTTTTGTAGTTTTACTGCCCTCGTTTTTACTCCATACGTAAGATAGATCTTACTTTGTTTAAAGAGACAAAGGGGAGAAAGTAACAAAAATTAAATATATTTTACTGCCAGTCGATTTAAATCCAAGAATTAAAATTGTACACAAGATTCCATATCACAAATGACAAAGAATGCGTAATTAATTGTGTGATATGGGGACTGACACAAAATGGTTTAAGGGTATGACATTTTCTGTTATATATACAGAATAACAGAAATAGGAAAGTTTAAACAGAGACCTAAGTAATTATATTTTTCTTTCGTAATTCTCTAAGGTACTTAAAGGTTACGGTAGACTAGGCATATAGCTTAAATGAGGGAGACTTTAAACTTGTATAGAACATCGGTAAAAAAAAGTTTGTATAAAATGAAAAATATTTAAGTTTCCAGTGTTAGCCCACCTCTTCCCCTCGTGACCTTTTCTGGATCGGCTATGTCCATGATCTCGTTTGTTTGTTGCTTGTACAATCCAGGATCATCAGAATCCTTTTGGAGCTTGTTTGTTGACTTATCTGTGGAAAGCGAATCAGATACCAGCCCTTAATGACGAAGGGGTATTCAAAAGTTTACTTTATTATTTTTAGAAAATATAAATATTTCAAAACAAGTTCATCTTCTTTGTAGCAAGAGATAAGGAATTATTTGTTTTTTACAAGAAACTGCTGGTACAACAATAAACCTTATCAATTAGTAGAAGAGGATATGTGACGAAAACAATAAATTATTTTCGGGTGATCAGCTTTGGAAGTATGAGTCACAATGTGTTGAAGACTGTCACCATCATCAGGGTAGATGTGATGAGTGGCATTATTACCCTTCGTATTTGAACCCGCAATTGGCTCTTAGATCCCAGAGTCCTTATCCGTGAGTGAGCCAAAAGTGGCAATTGGTGAAGTCACGAGGTAAGTCATAAAATTCATCACATTGTCTGTGTTACTTAATCTGTACACACTGGACTACCAGCTGTTATTGGTCCATTCTTCCATCGTAGCTCGTCGTCTCTGATTTGTCTCCTCAGATAAAGCACAGACAGCAAGAAACAAGAAGTGATAGTGTAATTGAATTCTGAAAGTTTGTTACGATGGTGCGTTGCTAAAGCAAACTGTTTTCTGAACATTATCGATCGTCCAAGATTAAATAAAATAAAATAAAATAAATAAAACCACGGTATTTCGGAGATTACCTCAATCGATTGGGTCCAACAGAGTGGGTTTTTACCTGAAGACGGAGATAGATTATCATCTCCGAAACGTCGTAATTTTATTTGGTCTTGGACGATGGATAATGTCCAGAAAACAGTTTCATTCAATTACGATGTTGTTGAATTAGATTTCAGTTTTGGCAGAAAGTGGCACAGAATTAATATTAATAAATAAATTAGTACAGAATCATATACAAAAGACAGACATGCAGCAGCTCTTCATTTGATAATAAATAAACTATTTTACTTTCATTTATATGACATACCTTGATCTATTGACGAACTTGATTGTGTTGTTACTATTACAGATTTTGGAGATGTCGAAGGAGATGGAATACCTGCAAAATCGGAATAAAACACTGCGATGTATTAGACAGTTAAGAGTTCCTGGTGCGTACTTTGAGCAGTGCCACAATAAATTCGACTTTTTCTTTTGCATTGTTAGTGAAGTAATATTACTTGTCCATACTTATTCATTGTCCCACACAGACAATGCGAAGATCATAACCGGCAAACAAGTGGCATTTCCCCGCATTTTTCGGATTAGTGTCAGTTTTGACAATTTAGATTTAGTGTCAAAACTGTCTGACTATTAGATTCAACCTTGTGAAAGGGATGGACTATTTGTTTTAACGTAACTATTCTTAATTTGTGAATTAAAGTTGTTATCACTTTCAGCACCAGTTAATTTTAATCAGTGATTATCATTTAATATTCCTCACTATAAAGTAATCTCATTGTCAGTTGCCGCTGCACACTATGCACTGAACTGGAATAAGAAGCTAACAGTTGCTCATCTCGTAAATATATTCCTCGCTCTCTATGGAATCTTTTCTTTCATTGTCATGTTAAGAACTCAACACCGAATTCTTTCCAGTTGAATATAGTGACACCCTTACACTCCACTTCAGATTTATGTAAATATTTTCCTTGTACCTACGAGTATGTGCAACGCACGTGGTTCAAATGTTCTCCTAATCTTCTCGTGTGAGGCACAGAGCACGTAAATAAAAACAGAGCTGAACTAGTAAACGTGTTGTACAGAAACCTGAGCAAATAACTTGCTTTAACTCCTCACAGAATTTCAAGATTAGCACTAAAGAGGATTTCCTTGTTTTCGTCAAGGAACAGAGGATTTTCTCTTCTAGGCAAAGCAAGGATTAATACATATATTATTGGGGTCTCGTGCTCCTGTTAAACTTCAAGACCTCCAACAGATAAATGATTCAAATAGTCTCACTGAATGCTAGAACTTAGGAAGAAACAAACTCCCCACCCGCCCCGAAAAAAAAACAATTTTGCGAATCGCCGTGTTTGGTCTGCAACTTCTGCGACAGCTCTGTTAGGCGGGAGCCTCAGTCAATCTTTGCAGGCGTCACAGTCTTCTGCAGTAGCAGAAACAAATTTGCGTCTCTAGGGAGCAATAACATATCGATTGTGTTTAGAATCAGGCAGCAAAAAATACTCTTGCTTTTTGGATGAAACACTACGACCCGCACGGAAACTAGAAAACACCGCCT
>NW_019060547.1:113285-211055 GCF_000696155.1 Zootermopsis nevadensis | reverse complement strand
AGCAAAGCACTTTATTGAACGACTTGAAACTTTTACACAGAAATTAAATAATAATGTCTCTAAAAGCGTGTTATAAGTTTAGTAATATATGTCGTTCGTCATTCTTAATCTTGTACATTTAAAAAGGAAAGGAGTTCAAATTTATAAATGCAACGCCTCAATTAAATCTTGTATTTAAATATGCATTTAGGCAGGTTAGGCACCTTTCAATTACGTCATATCTGTCTGTCGGTCCCCAATTAATATCGCCTCAAGTTTGTGACCGACCTTGACAAAATGTAATACAGTAAACGTTATCTAAATTGTGTCGAGGTATTTTGATTTTTGTGTAGTTTAATTCGTGTAAATAGACACTTTAATTAGAGGCCTAACTTAACTTTTGCTTCTACCTTTTAAATCTTAAGATTTTGCTTGCACTTAATATGTATATAAATATTTACTTTTATTGTGAAAGAATCAAAATGGTGTAACACAATCCGAATTCATGCAGAAGTACAAAAGATTTTTAACAATCCGCCAGCCATTTAATTTTATTTGTGTAATTTTATTAAAACCGAACAGAAAATATGTGTTAATATTTTCATGTAAATTATGTGTTTCGTGTTTTTATCATATAGTACAGCTCTTCGTTAATGAGAAGCAGCGTCCTATCAGAAGCCGCACATATTTAAAACACTTTTTGTGATGGTCTTATTTTAGGCCAATACATATAAATTATTTTTTAGAAATTCACGCTATAATATAAACAAAAATTTCACAGACAGATCTAAAAATATATATTTAATGTATATTAGTAATAATTTTAATTATTTTATAAAACTATTGTGTCATATTTCGAATCATTCGTATCAGTTAGGGGCTTCCGTCTTTTCATTCATGTCAAGGGACTAAAGGAGAATGGGGACCACTGTAGTAGAGTATATGTGAGACATCGAATGTAACAGGTATCAAACCATCGCGATAAACAACAAAATTATCAAATCATCTGATGATAGGCCTACTAGTGTCCACACTACCCACTGACGTGTTTCTTGTAACAAAGAGTGTATGTGGTATAAAATGTTCACACTTTCTGTATTAGCAAGCATGTAACAGACCGAATACAGTCAGATGATAAATTAAATACATGCTAATTCATATTTACTTAAAGTGGCATTGTAAAGTGACCTTCATAAACATAAAAGCCCATTTATAGCAACTCAATGGGAAAATTAACATGATCGTAATTATTTTATCCATTGATCACCTATTCTTGTGCAAGATACAGGATACAGGAATTTCTCTTTCTCGTGAGACATAGAGAAAATCATATTCATTATTATCTTATGATCGCCAAAGCGGAAAATAAATTACATTCTTTATATTTCTTTAACGTTTTACAATTATATTAGTGTTCCCTAAGTGGATTATTTGTTTTTATTTATATTTCTTCATTTATTTTGTTCTGTGTTAATATTGTTTCTATTTTGGATTTGCCTGTACTTGGCAGTTATATTTAATACCGTACATGTATAAGTTTAGTTCATCTGTTAGTGTACTATTCTTCATTATTATTTCATTATTATTGTATGTATTATCAGTGTTTGCCTGTTGTTGGCTTCTTGCTGTTGGCAAACACGTAAATAAATTAATTGAATTGAATTGAATAAAAACAAAACGCTAATTACAGGGGCCGAACGTTCTAAATCGTTCACATTTTGGAATATCAAAATACTGGGATCGTGGGTTTGTAACTTATCCGAGGCATGGTTGTTTTCCCAGTGTCCTGTAAATTTAGGGGTATTGCGCTGGGTAGATCCCATATACACGGAAAACTAACAGTTGTCTGAAAGGATTTATAGGTTCAGTGTTTAACTTTTAATCTGAACAGGTCAGAGCGTCAAATATGTATACGAATGATAGGAAAGAAAATAATGTTGAAATCCTCATTTTCTGTTAGTAACAGCAGAAGATCTAAACGTATTATTTTCGTATCTCTTAGTAGCTATCTTCTTTAGAGTAGAGAAGAATAAATAAATCACCCGGGCGGACAAACGTTATCCCAATGGACAGACCCTTTATACCGGTTAGAAAATCAAACTCCAACCTACACAGAAACGGTTTTCCAGTCTGAGTGTTCTATTTCCAATTAGACCCAAGAATTATTACACGACTCGACTAGACAGTGCTATTAATATGTCAGCATTATAAGATTTAATATTCTTAAAGGAACGGAAGAGCTCTCTCTCTGTTCAATTTATTCTAACTTGCAAATATAGACCTATATGGGAAACAATGCTTGCACATAGACTGCCTCTTTCTTATAACTTATGTATTTTTCTCAGTAATATTTAAAGTTTACAGACGTCCAGCTTTTATAAGGAAAAAAATTTGATCAATTTTATGATGAAGGTGGAAAGCAAAGTTGCTTTTGGTATCTTTCAAATACCACGCCATAAAGACATATTTCGAACTGAAGGTATAGTCTGTTCCACGCTGTGTCCACTTTGCCCCTGCTTTTGTTCCCTGTTTTGTAGATTAAATAGTAAAAATACAAGATAACATTTGTGCCGTCGTGAAATTAGGTCCCACGCTACCGGTATTTGGAAACAGGGTGCAGAGGAAATTCTTTTATCTCAGAGGGAACATGGAGAATTTTTTTAGAAAGCCGTGCTTAATAATATCTTCGCTTTACCTGATATGGTTATAACAAGGAGCCTCTTCCGCGTGGTCCACCTCAACAGACAACAGAAAGTTACGTCCTCGAGTTTAACAATGGTAGCTGACAGTAGCGTAACTTAAAGTATAAAAAGAAAAAACCGTACTCTAAAGCCTTGAATCCAAAATACAATGGGAAGTAAATTCTGAATTGGAAATTGTTTGTAATGAACACGGAATTATTCCAAAATGGTAGCCCAGTTAGCTTTATAACGTTGTTTTATATTTACTGGGAATATCCACTGTAATTTCCTGTGACACTTTATTCGAACTTTCCTACGCAGACACAATTAAATATACCCCCACTTCTTCAATGCTGGCCTTCCTGTATTTGTCTTGTTTTCCAAATCACATTAAAGAGCTTCAACTGAGAAGAAAGCTGATTAGAACAAGTGCTCGAGTGATCACACTAAAAACACAATACGCCACGACATACAATTCTCTGCTTGAAGTAGAAAGCACGTCAAATTAACGCGAAGCGTGTGTGAAGTAATGTTCAGAATGTCACCTTGGAAAATATTTAATTATAAACACAATCAAGAACAACATGTCTCCCTCTGAAATTCACAATCAGTGACAGGAGATGGCAGGACCATAAATTCGTTTTTGTCAGATAATCCAGAATAGAATTTCTAGTGGATGTAAGTTGGTCTCCAAAACCCATTCTCTTCCATTGCAATGGAATTGTGTTCTTGAGCGTGTCTCATTGTGCAAGCATTGATCAAAATAAGAACTGGATGGGCAAGGTATGTAACACGCATGGAAGAGACAGGATGGATGTGTATGGAAAAATTTAGTCAGAAATCTTGAAGGAAAGAGAACACGAGAGAGGTAGACACAGAATGGAGGATAATAATTAAAATGAATTTTAGACAAATAAGACATGATAATGTTCCCGGGATATATCTGTCTCTGGACAGGGACCTATGGCAATCCAAACGCTGTATGTTCCTTCGAGTTCAATAAAGTTTGGAACTTTCTCGATTACCTGAGCGAATATAAGTTCTCACAAAATACCTTGCTCCGTGGAGTTAGGTGCAACTCAGTTTCCTGAAATACGAGACAAATATTGTACTCACGGTACAGTTTGATGCTACCATCCGTATCGCCGAGGGAATTCTTGGAGACGCATTTGTAGGAGCCGAAGTCTGAAGGGGCGACCACACGGATTGTTAGCTTCATGTGTACCTTATACGCATTGTCCAGCAACACTGGTTCGTATTTACCACCTGGTGAAGAACAATACATTAATAGGTATATATTGAAAACTGGTTTCCCTAATTAAGGTTATTATATACTAGAACCTACGAAAATCACTGGGACGCGCCGTAGAAAAATCCATCTGGCAAGAAATATTGCGGTCATACAGATGACTTTAATAATACGTAGAAAATGTCATAAAAACCGAGAACTAAGAATGGGTTCTTTTGAAAATTAATTTTTAACGACAAACCAGAAAGAATAAAGCACAAGATGCCCTTATAAAGATTAGTTGAGGAATATCGATCAGGACTGGTAACTAAAGATGGCGCTGATGACAATGATGTTTACGTATTTTATGGAGTTGGCCTACCTGTCTAGCCATCAGCACACTTAACTTTCTGTTTCCTTCATGACAGTCCATGAATCAGTAGGATAAGGAGACTTGTTTGTATAGATCCCCGCTGAAACAGGCTACAGCAACAAATAAACAAACAAACAAACAAAAAAGCATTAGATGCGAAATGTTGGTAAATCACTTTCAATATCTATGCTGACTTCATACGTTTTATCCCAGACTGCGCTCAGTGTTTCCCTAAGGAGGGCTAGACGTTGGCCGCTGAACTCAACACCTCTTCCAATGAAATAATGAATATTTCAAAAGAACTGGCAGTGTGAACGGACGGCACTTTGCTGCAAGAACTTCGTCACGGGTCCACGGATAAATTGAACAGGTGCGGTTGGATGCAGGGGATTTGTGTGCGAGAGAGATGGGGGAGGGCCCTAAGAGAACCTAGAGAGTAATGGGGTACTCCTTCCTTCGACACTCGCAGTAGAGAAGCTTCTAATGAAGAATTCATAGGTCAGAAATCGGGAAACTGCCCGCCCGATCGATGAAGTTGCCTCTGCAGAA
The DNA here is from genome assembly GCF_000696155.1 of Zootermopsis nevadensis. Next base: position 206,245 of record NW_019060547.1, on the reverse strand, counting down.
ACGTCTTGCAGTTCTCACGTTAACTGAACATCTCAGAATTGGAAGAATTATATGTAGCACGAGCATCAGACCTTAGCTATGGAGTACCTGCTTTATGTATCTCATGCGATTACGGATTTACGGATTCATTTTGTATCGAAATCTTTTCAGTGGGTGTAAGTTCCATTATAACAAAAAAATACACATTCTTCAAAATTGTGTAGTAGAGTTCTATTTACCTAGCTGTTGAACGAGAAACCTGACAAATCTTAAACGAGATTGAAAAATATAATACATTTCACTATACGTTATTAACCACAATTAATATGTCTTCTGCATGAACAATGATTAAATTACAAGTGCCCGTTTCGAGACAAATGGTCACTCGCGTGACTTCTCTGGATGGGTCTTACTGGAATATTATTTATTCGTAGTTTATTTAACGACGTTGTCAATAACTCAGACTGTACGTTGCAGAATAATAGAATGACTAGTGAATAATATCTTCGAAATTATGTGGAAGGAAGCGGTCGTGGCTCAATTTACGGCTGGAAGTGTTGAGGAAAACCATAAATGCTACTTTACACGTCCGAGTATGTGTTCGATACAGATTCATCATATATAAGCCTATATGCCTAATTTTAAGGTACAATATCTTCCATAATCATCAAAATGAATATTTCTTTTTCTTAATTTCAACTAACATACATATTACACAGGACGAATTAAAATTTAATACATCGACAAAAGCACGGATCTACTTTCTGCTGTATCAGTTGCCTGGCACGAACTGTGTGAGTCCATTAGTTGGTATTTCTTTCGTTTTTTTTAATTTACGTCGATATCCCAACAGAATTCCTTACTTACTCTTTTCATGATTGAATTCCTATTGAATACTGAATACATGGGGGAGAAGTCTGTGCTCCTGGGCTCCAAAGGAACACCAAGTCTAACCCTTCAAACTGGTTTAAAGCTAAGACATCCTCATACATTCTAGATACGAATCTGAAATCTTTCCTTTTTATATAAACGTCTTATCCACGCTTTCAGCAGTTTGATTTATAGCCTTTTACCACGTTCAGAACAGATGTACAGCAATGGTCATATAAATTATAAGCTGTAATTTAAAGGAGATGGTCTCTTCCATGCATATATGCAGACCTTTTATGGCGCCATTATTTCCCAAGGAATTGTAATTTCTATGCTGATTTTAAATGATATATTTGAGTACCTTTGCATTTTCTTACAGCAAGTTAATATGTAAGCCCAGTCGTTAAATGCTTCAGAATAGCTCTTTAGATTGTGACCTTCGTCCACGCACAAAAATCCATAACATCGCTCACCCCAGGATTTCTCATAAAAATTCTAATTGAATAGCGAGATTTAGCACAAGTTTAAAAAAGTTTTTTCTTATAATAGTTTCCTCCTTCGCAACCGAGAACAGAACACAGTCTGTTTAAAAGATTATATCTTCCTCTGTTATAAACAAGAGGAACATTTATTGCCATCCTCCAGACCTGTGCCATACACGGGAAGTTTCTTTAAACATTTCAACAAATATCCTACGTTATGGAGTTTGTTAATTAGTAAAGGAAGTTGCTTGATTAGCCTAAAGGGAAAACTATAAAGCATGAGTCATGAACACTTACGTTCATTGCGTTAGGTAGGACTATCGCTGAAAATCTCTAACAAAGGTACTGCAAGCGAAAATAGAAAGCAATCCAAATATTCCCTGAAAACAGCTGACATTACTGGCACAAGTTACGAACAATAAAGACCAGACTACGTAATTTTCAGGTTTGCGAAATAAATGTAAGTAATCTCGTTACTGACAATTGCTTCTACGATGTAAAAACACTATTAAAACATCCTATAAAGTTTCTTTGAAGAAACAGCCTGCTGGTACGCTAAATTCTTTTACTGCTGGAAACTGTAACTATGTTACAGTTTATTATTATTATTATTATTATTATTATTATTATTAGTTATTATTACTACTGCTACTACTATTATTTTAGGAAAATGTATTATCATTCATCCTTATAGTAATTAGATTGTCCTATAATATAAGCAATCTACAGTATCTCCATAAATATCATGACACATTTTGGAGACATCAACTGCAAAGAAATAACATTTAATTCAATTAATTCAATTCAATTAATTTATTTACGTGTTTGCCAACAGCAAGAAGCCAATAACAGGCAAACACTGATAATATATACTTCGAAATATTATCTACAAAAACTGCTCTACTATACATCATAATCGTGAAACCAGTTTTCGGCTCGTCCGAAGCGAACAACGTTCCACATTACAATTGACATTCAGTTACAGGCCATGTTGTTCCAGTATTGTCTTCTACATACTAAAATACAACAATACAACAACAATGGACACATTACCTACCAGCACTGATGGCAAATATTAAATAGTATTAATTAACTACGTATCATGTTCTCTAATATTCGCCAAATATAAAAGTTTATTTGAAAATACCACAGGGAAGTTTCAAATGTGAATTTTTGTTAACGAAAGTTAAATCGTGAACAGCAAGTTTTATAATTTATAATGCCCTAATAGCTGCTACATTAATCAGTAACGTGTTAACAATCTGAGAAGTAATGTTGAAACCATGCAGCAGGGCCTGATGACGTTTTTCTTCTGGAATGGAAACTTCGTCATTCTATTGTTTGAAAGTTTCTGAAACAGTTTCTTCCTCTTTCAGGAATTGTTTGTCTCTTGCTGTCATGGACGCAGAAGTTTCGGGCGTTGGTCATTTATTAAAAGGGTAACTTTGTGATTCACTTCAGGACATTTCATTGCCATTTATCTTTGAGCCCGGTAGAGGAAACCACGAGTACCACTGTACTTGATTTGTTACTTAGTCCATATATCTTAATGATATGCTTCATCTCTGGAGCTGAAATGCTTTTAAGGTTTCATATAACAGACTTATTCCTTCGTTCTCGCTCAAGAGCTACACGTAAAAATTCATAACTACTCTGTGCCTCATCCGTGTGTTTTTTGTATTTCCTATTGTAATTTCCCGTGTTTCACATAGGAACAATTGTTTTTAATATTCAACAGTTTTTTTGATGACAGAGCTAATCAAATTAGGTATTTAAATGAAATAAATGCAATTAAAACAATTTAAGCATATTTGTAGTGTGATGTTTCCATTTTTAGAAACGGTGTGGAATAATAGTTATCTGCACTTTTTAAATTTATACAGAATGTGTGAACACGATTTAAAATAAATGTGATCAGTTGTTGAGACATGTAATAAAGTTCGATTCAATCTTCGTGTACAGAATATGTCACAGTGGGCAGCTACATTGAAACTCCTACGTATTTTTTATTCAAGTGGATAATTGATTTACAAAGTTTGGTGGATTATACAAAATTGGAATTTCTATAATGTTTATAAACGCTTGCACCAGAATAAGATAGAGATAATAAAAAGTAGAGAGTAGCTCTAAACACTACATTTAGCGTGGGACATAAATTTAATTTTATTCACGGCTACGAAGGTCCCCAGGCAGTGTCCGCTCGTCCTTCTGGTAAAGATAGGTTTAGTGAAGAAAAGATTTTCCGAACCGGAGAAGTTAAAGGACCAAAAAGAGAAGTTGAGAAGGATTATACTGCATTCTTAAGCAACTCTGAATTCTGATATTACCCTTGGGAGCCAACATTTGGTACAATTTTTATGTTCATAAGGTAGGTACTTCAGGGCAAAATTTTGACGTTAACATTGGGAGGACTGCATAGAAAGCAACGTGATTTTCTCTAGGACTGAGGCATGGAGAACCTTGGCCGATCGCCGGACCTCCCGGATGCCCACAGACTTCTAGTCAGCGTTCCGGAATTTAAATAAGCAAGCCCTAACGGTATTTCTAACTATCCTTCTGCTTTATTTCAATTTGAAATTGATTACATGGTTTTATATATATGTGTGGATAAAAACGGACAATTTAGTCCGTTGCCCATTGAAGCCAAAGTTCGTGCAAAAATATTTACGAATTCAGTCCGTACCGCAAAGAAAACACTACAATTTATCATTGGAAATATCAATTTGTTGATGTTGTTTAAATAATTTACAGCTGCTTACAGTGAAAAACATGCAAGACCCATAAATATAAAACATACAGTTATTGATCATTGAAGCAGATGGCACGTATAGCAACTGGTAGGTTTTAAAGGATTAAGAGCAAAATTGGAGGTCTGCCCATAAGCAGAAGCCATCAGTTCTGTTAATCTCAATTAGTTCCACACCATATTCGAGGAAGAGACGTTCAGAAGAGAACTTCGTCCCTAGGGTTGACACAAAGATGTTTGTTTTCATCTCGACGAATATAGTTGCTCGTCTCGTATTCCAAAGGCAGGGCCTCTCTGCCATAACACGGAATCAAGTACTGGTGTAACGTCTCAATATGAGATAACTCGAAATTTTCTTCACTCCGTTTAAAATGCACTTCAGCTGAAAATGTGATTACAAGTCGTGCTACTGGTTTCCATATCATTAAAGTTGATATGTAAGACGGAAAGAAAAGGGGACAACTATCATGTAACCTACCACCAGTCAAGTGTCACTAGATCTCGTTTTTGACCTATGTCATAAAAGCAGATGAAGTTTTTGATCGTAAAATGTTCGACCGTCATGTTTTACGGCTCCATCCAGTCCTAGAGGGGAGCGAAGTGTAATCGAATTCCAGTTTGTATCACCAACGTACCTCGTCATTCTCCATTACACCAAGTATATGAGCTAACAAGATACTCGAATGCAGTAGCTTCCTGAAGTCACCTAAGCCTCGTGTTTGTGTTACGTGCAGGGGGAAAATAAATTTTACGAGTGTTTAGAGACACACTACAATCCAAAAAGATTTCTATATAACCAGTGACCTTGGTGTTCATTTTGTTGCATCAAAACGAGTAGTAGCTACACTACTGATGTAACACAATACAAATTCAGAATCTATTAACATTCTTTCCTTTTTTAAATATCCTCCACATTAAAAGAGGTTCCAAATAAATGTTATAGATCACAATGGGACCTACATTTTATTTCACATTATGTACCATTTTCCAGAACATCGATTTCATGGGTAATTTTGAACGGATACCAAACAAACAAGTAATTCGACCGACAGTTTTAATATAGTGTTATAACCCTGATTTAAGCTGGAATCCTTTTATTAGGTTTGGAGAAATATGACGCCTGCAAAAATTTTCACTATACGCATTCACCTCATGTAATTAACGCAAGAAAGGTCAAACAAAGTCATTATAATGTGTTTTACATCTCCATACATAAAATCATAAATATTAGTATCAAATGGACTTGCTGCGAAAAACTGAGTCCTATTATAAGCCACACACCTATGCAATATTAATTTTATATTGAGCACTAAATTAATCAATCAAACAATTTTAATACATTTTAACCAGTCTGTTTCTACTTGATCGTTCTTCTTAGCTGGTCTTACCTTGTGCTATGATTTCGCCTTTGTCTCTAGTCCAGTAGTTGATTGACTTTGGGTATGCTTCTGAGTGACATTCAAGTGTCATCTGCTGACCTTCATGTGCTCCAACCAATTGATTCTGTATCCAAATCATTGGAGGAACTGTAATCAGTAATCAGATAGCAGTAACTGCATTGAATATTTCTGTCTTCTGGGTTGTTGCGCTGCGTAGTCTGGTCGATGTTAACCAAAGTTTCGGAGGTCATACTGCCTCCATCATCAGGGCGACACAGCGGTGAGGATGAAGATTTCTGTCTTCTGGGTTGGTGCGCTGCGTAGTCTGGTCGATGTTAACCAAAGTTTCGGAGGTCATACTGCCTCCATCATCAGGGCGACACAGCGGTGAGGATGAAGATTTCTGTCTTCTGAGTTGTTGCGCTGTGTAGTCAGGTAGATGGTTACCAACATTTCAGAGGGCATACTGCCTTCGTCATCAGGGCGATGAACATCGACCAGACTACACAGCGCAACAACCCCGAAGACAGAAATCTTCATACTCATCGCTGTGAGAACCTCAAGTCTTACAAGTTATTATTCGTGAATGATAATAGATGACAGAGAGGAAGGTCAGTTAACAAATTGCACTGGCTTACGACAACACAGTGTAGCTACTTATAATCGTCATATATGAGGCTACAGTATCTAAAATGATCAGATTGTATGTGAAAAATTAAATTTCATGCATTAATAGACTGTTTACTTTTTTGATGTTTTATCACAAAAACCTTAAAAAAATTTGTTCAATACATAAAGAGCAATGCAGTCCAGCGACATGAAACACCTCCTATTCGGTTGGTTAAAAATAACTTGCTTAATTTCGTTGAAATATCTTCGAGTAATATTCTATGAACTTACAATGGACGATAAGCATTATCCTCTTGCTCACTGTGGGCGGAACACCGTTGGTCGCAATGCAGAGGTATGCTCCCATATGCAACCGGTTGACCCGGGTAATGTTGAACACTGCGCCCTCCACGCTGGCTACTGAAATACACGTTTCAAATGTTCTGATACAAAGCAGGCTGTACCCTGCCGCTATGCTGCTTCCATAACAAATATGTAAACGAAAACAACTATGCTAAACAGCATAACAATTGTCTTCCGTTAGTTATGATTTTGAAATTTAGATAATTCATAAAAAAATTCACAAAACAGAAGAGAAATCTGATAACAGACACTGTCACGATTTTAAAACGAAAATTTTTAATGTGATAGATCCACTGTTCTATGAAATAGCTACAAAACTAGCCAGCGCTAAAAACACTAATGTGGTACGCATCGAAATATAATTTTCGTGCATGAAGTAGTAGGGAGAAAGTTAACAATGGTATATGGGAGACAATTCTTATTACACGAAGTGGAAGGCGTGGTGAAACGATATACACAGAGAGCATTGGTTTAGCGAGCCGAATAAAATAAATGTGATTGCAGAACATTTCCCTGAGTTACTGTTATTACCCTCAATATGTTATTGTGCATGGACATAAGTACCACAAAGTTATCCGTGCATATCGTATCTCGTTATGTTCTAGACGATAATGGTCTGATATCGGCAGTTTAGGTTAAATTCTCCACTAGGCATGTCACACTGAAGAATATCTAGAGGTAATTTATATGACCAAAATAAATCAATTTAGCGATCAATATTTTAGTAGACCGACGTTATATATAATCGTGTACACGTTGAACTTAGTTGGTGCATTTAACCGGAAAATGACATAAAATTTCATGAAAAGCAGACAAATGTTAACATTTCGAAATACTGCTAAGCAAAAACTGTTTAACCTGAACACTGAAAGGAAAATTTTAACTTTTCAATTTATTGTAATAACATACGGCATCACTCATCATGCATCACTGAATATCAAAATACTGTACATTTTAATAAACAAGAATATCAGTTTTCAGAATGAAATAATGATTTGTTAATTTCTAATGCTTCTAACTGTTTCCGAATAGCCTACACGCACATATATTATGAAGGGATACAACTGATTGTGTGATTATTTTACGATCCCATATCAACTGCAGAGCTTATAAAGTGCCGAACAAGAATGATGAGTGACGAAATATTTGGAAGAAGACACTCATGGTCTATGTCAAGGTTTTATTCCGAAATTTGACTAGTGTGGCTAATAATATCAACAAAAACCTAAGTGATGGTCACCGAATTCGGTCGTTATTCGGGCAGTGTGCCCTTGGAATTCAAAACTGATAGATCGGAACAGGTTAAGACACTAGGCTATTTACTATGGTCAGAACAACTTGTAAAGAAAGAATACACATAAAAATAGTATTAAAATATATTAAAATTGTCCGTCAATCACAATAAAGTAATATAAGATAATTAAATGGTTAAATTATTATCTTTTGTTCCGTATCGAGTACGCGATTTACATATGGAACATTCTCGACATGTTTCGGCTTTCATAGAGCCGTCATCAGGTGTATGTTATAAACTCGTAACTCAATTACTAATTTTTAATTTTCTTATCATTTCTTCGTTTTTCACATTGTATAAACATTTGTTGTTGTGTTATATATCATTGATACAATCGTATTGTCGGAGTGATGTTAATGCTGCGTATATTGGTCTGTGAATTAAAGGATTCGAAACCATTAATGAAATTGAATATAGAAAACAAAATAAATAAATGAAAGTAAACGTATAAACTTACCAGAGAAGTAATATCGAAGTTGTAAGAGGATACAATGTGAAAAACGAAGAAATGATAAGAAAATTAAAAATTAGTAATTGAATTAAGAGTTTATAACATACACCTGATGACGGCTCTATGAAAGCCGAAATATGTCGAGAATGTTCCATATGTAAATCGAGTACTCGATACGGAACAAAGGATAATATTTTAACCATTTAATTATCTTATATTACTTTATTGTGATTGACGGACAATTTTAATATATTTTAATACTATTTTTAAATAAAATCACAATATGACGCACCTACAATATCTTATAAAAAAATACACAGCTACAAATAAATACGAGTGGTCTTATTAATGTTATAATTAGATCGCAGTTCCTTTCAGACTTAATCTGCGTATTTGGTTAAATAGTCACATCAGGCTATCAAGCGTTCTTGGTTCGAAAGGCATGACTAATAAGTGTAAAAATGCACAGAGAATACACAGTGTTGCATTTAAACTAAAGTACTTCGAAGACTATATGTTATTTCGAATATTTAATGCAAACACGTTGAAAAGAATTCATGAAAGCGAAAGTAAATTTTTTGTGATGTTGCCGAATGAAGTAGTTGCTATGCGGGCCTTAACCAGCATAAAGTTTAACTATTTTAGACCGATATATTACAGAGCCGTCATACATTAAAATTTTCATTCTATTGGCTTCACGTTTAAATTAAATTATCTTCTGCTGGGCGGATCCAATACGACCGATTATACATTTACATCGTGAAAAAGTTTTACGAGGGGCTTCTGAAAGTTAAGTTTTCACGGCATATTTCTATAAGCTATTCACTGAATCTTATACGATGATAACGCAGCAATATATGTATTACATTTAAACCAGTTTAGTACACAGTTATCGTAATACATACGCATATAAACATATATTCTTTAAAAACAATTAATTCGCACGTCCACTGAGAGAATTTCACAGAAAAATACATTGAAATTTATTTGTTTCTTTCCTACGCCTGCTTATTCTACAACTACCACCGCTACAACTACTACTATCACTACTATTATTACTACCAACACCACCACAAATATTATAATTATAATTATAATTACCATCTTTCATGGATTATAATCTCTGACATTTTTCGATTCAGATTTACTACTGAAAGACAGAATACTTTAGCCAATTAGTGGAACTCCTTAACGGATAGACCTGTCTAAAGGCCTCGTCCTACAGCGCACAAATCAGCGGATATTCATTCTTGCGGGATTAAGTCGAGCGATCATAACGACCAATGATCATAATGACCTTAGGCCATACGTGCCTTTTCACGTGCGTCGATTATATAGAGTCGTTCTTCTTGTGATCATTATTATTATTATACTTATTTGATGTTTATTTAACGACGTTGTTACTAGCTAAGAGTATAGAATAGTTAATGTTTAACGAATTGGAAAGTATATGGAAGGAGACGAACGTAGGCCTCCTATCCTGCCATTTGCCAGGAGGGTCTCAGAAAAGATACAGACAAATCAATCAGGATAGCCGGTCTCGAGACAGATACTGAATGCCGGGACCTATCGGATGTATAGTGGCTGTGCTAAGCATTCAGCTGCAACGTTCGAAATTATTACAATAATTATTATTACCAACGTTGTTTTTCATTAATTTACAAATACATTTTGTTAACACTTGACTAACTAATTTTGAGTTACAAACATAATTTTACTGTAAATTTCTGATTTAGAATTTATTGTTCAATGTAAGTGGTATTTATAATGTTCGTAAAATGAGGAATTAATGCTTACCTAAAAAATATTTGCATTTTTAAACCAAATGTTATAACGTTAAGTACGTTTATGCGAGTCGGTTGATTTCTTATATCCTATATGTTAATTTACTTTATTTCATTTCATAGTTTACAATTTACTATCTGTTCTCGTTCCTTCAGCATGTTTAAGGAATTGTCAGTTGCCAGAACTCGTTTTATTCTTCCCAGAATTTTAGTTAAGTAAAGTGTAACATCCTTCCGCTTCAATTAATGTTCGCTTTTGCGAGCACCATCCCACAGTGTCAATCCGGAAATAAGTTAGCACGTCGTTACTGTCGAGTAAAATGAGAGACAGAGAAACTTAAGCTTCTGTGTTGCTAGTTTACATTTCCTGCCACAACTGTATCTACGTCTTGTTCACTAAGCAACAGACATATTTAACCAGTAAATACACAAGAAATATGATAGGAAACAAAATAAACAATATATCTTCACAGCAAACAAACTTTGAAATATGGCGTATGGGAAAAGTCCACTTGGAAGACCAAGAAGGAAGTGGGAAGATAATTTTCAGAGTAGGTCTTTGAGAGAGAAGTTGAGAGGATGGGAGTTGCGTTGAAAGTTTTGGTTATGTTACATGTTAATTTAGTTATTTTTTATTTATTTAATAGTGCAGTCAATACTGGTCTTCTCAGTTGTAACGCCGCCTACCTGTAAGTCCGCACGGCGTTGCAACCCAGAAGACCAACGAAGTTTCCTTCAGAATATCAAACCTCGTGTTTTTCGATAATGTCGTGATGTCGTGAACGGCTAATCACATTTGACACTGGGCATAAATGCGTGTCTCCTACCTTCCTGACCAGCGCCCATTGGAATACTTTCGCCACCCTCACGACGCCAGGTCACGGTGGGTTGAGGTGACCCCGTCGCGGCGCAACGAAGTGTCACGTTCGTCCCTTCACGCACCACCATGTCCGTGCTGGTGGGGTAGTCCAGAATATCCGGTGGCACTGCACATTCGAACACAATTAACACACCAAATGAAGACATTTAATGCCATCTGATGATGAAAATGTAAAACAGGCGTACAGTCAAACATCCATTACCCAAGCCAACTGGTGACGGACCTGTTCCAGATTATCGATTTGCTTCTAAAATCGACTGAATGGTCCTTCTGTTATTTAACGATACTATTTACACTGCAGATAAGATGAAAAATTATCATGAATTGTGGATTGGTGAAGGTTTTGGGAGGACGAGTCGTGTCTGTTTCTCAGAGATTCGAAATTGTTATTTAAATAATAAGACCCTGGACGGTTATCAATTCACCAGTATATTTGGCAATAGATCAGTAACTCAATTATTTAAGTATACAGAGGTTTGTTGGTTTTAATAATTGGCACACAGAAACTGATTGAAGTATTAATGAAGCAAATAGGATTCAGGATGTGTATAACAATGTATCTAACTCCAAGGATCAGAGTTCATCTTGAAAAGATGATGGTTTGCTTAGTTATTCAAATAATTCCTTATATTTTACGGAAACCGAGGGCTAATTAATTTCTTCGAAGGAGCCCGCTGACGGTTCACATCCGACGCCAGTTAAATCCAGTCCCCACTCCACATTCTTAAGTTAAATTTTAATATTATCCTCCTGTATATTCCTGGATCTTGCTGGATACAAAATATCTCTCCAACCACATAATTCATAATATGATTTTCGAAGTAATACTTGGAGGAAAGTTCAAATTGTGATGGTCCTAATATTCATCGTTAAGGAATTTTACAGAACGAAGTCTCCCTCCAACTCCCCCATCCTCATCTGCAGATGGAGAGAGAAAAATTCGGTCCCTGCCACAGGGCATTATACACGTTTGGTTTTTATTGTTGATGCTTCTCAGAAGCACCACCCACAAATTCGATGTCTCAGGCTATCGGACGCTTTGCTTTGTGCCATTTCCGTGGTCTCTCTACGGCCTGTTTGTGGCAGCAACTTCCCGATATCAGCACGCACCAGTTAGAGTGTTTATACAAGCCACAAACAATCTACAAGTCAGGCATAGAGAGGCGTTAAATTGCTTCTCTGTAGTAGACCAATGCAGTGTTATACGATACTATTGCTATTTTACATACATTTGCATGTTATTACCTCACAAATCGAGTGTAACTTAAAGCTGAGAGACAGGAGATACCATTGAGTTAAAATCCGTCTGCATATATAAACTACAACGTGTTTTTACATTCCATTTAAGAACTTGTAAACTTGTTGTATTTAACCGAAGTGGAAACAGCTTTCATAAAAATATTAAATGTAATTATTTCTAGCGTAATGAATAATCTCGTAAATGTATCTTTATAACGTCAGCGACGAAATATCCTGACACTGTTTTCATTGCCAACTTTTGACAATTGAGACAAATATGGTAATGTTAACACAAATTACTGCGTACCTGACATAAGACAAGGAAATAATGACATGTTTGCGAGCTAGCCAAATAGTTTCTCTGTCATGGTCAGAGTAACTTAAGTAAACACTTTTCAAGTTGCGGAAGTTTGTACAAAATCATTTCGTTTTTGAAGACTGCAGTCATCTCGAATGAGCAGTGTACCCTCGTAGAAATTGGCCGACATTTTAGATGAATAAGCGACGGGTAAGCCACGCGCAAAAAAGTAAGGATCACGCCGAACAAGGCAGGAACTTGGCTAAGCTCTTCGCCCTGATGAACAAGGACTTCTGAAATGTCGGTCAGTTTCTACGCGACTACACGGAACATCCCAGAATACCGCCATAATCAAACTCAACACCGAGAAAATCTCAAATTTCAGAATTTAAATCTCAGTTTTAGAATGAATTTTTGTTAGCAACTTTATCGCAGTATTTTAAAGCTGAAAGCACATTTAATTACTCTGGGCATATAAATATTATTCTTAACAATTCTCTTCTTTCTAATAATTTTAAATCTACTATTAACTCCTCTAAAATATCCCATAACAGATATTTATCACGTGATAAATGTTTTTACGATGAATGGTATGTTATGACGTGTGAAAGTACAGATATGGTCCCACTGTGTAGCTTCCACGCCGTCACGGTTACAAATGCGATCACATTGGACCATTGACATCTAATTACAGTCTCTGTAAAGGTCACTGGGCACAATTCTGACACGCAAAGCAAGGCTCCCTTAGTCTGCCTGAACTTTTGGAACACGAAACGATTTCCGATTTAAATCTAGCGCAACAAATTTACGCCGAGTCACATTTGTATTGTATATACGCAATGATTGAAGGTGACGTTGATGATGCACATTGGAGGCATTGCAGAGATGGGAGGTTCTTACACTTCAATGAAAAGATACCCACTTAACTTGACATATAAATATCTGACACTTTTAAGAATGATTATAGTAACACAAAATACGTTATTTGATCGTTGGCTATGAATTTTTATTTCCCACAGGATAGTTTTCATAAATAGCCACGAAACTACAACTCGAATGTCAAGGACATAATGATTATAATCATTAAAACTCTAGTTTTATTAACTTTATAAAAATTCTATAATAGCATGCGAAGTTCTGTGCGTGTTGAAATTCTTATCACACCGAAGTATTATATACAACGCTGCTGATTAAATTATTCAGCAAGCATAGGGTATTACCAAATGTACATTTTGTTACATCATTTCAAAGTTATGCATTCTTCTCAAGCAGTGCATAAAGTGAGAGCATAATAATCAGTCTTTTCCGTACACATCTATCGACATATTTCTTCTCTGAAGCTTTTGGGTTGATTTAAATTATATTTATATATGGAGTCTGTACGGACAGATGCCAAGTAAATTTAATTTTAATCCATATGGATATTGTCTATCATACGGAACACACATAAAACATGAAAATTTTTATTAAATGCCTCATTATATAACAGATCTTAAAATTATATCAGATATGAATTGAATCAATTTACGATACTGTATAACCTTTACACTTGATTCAATTTTAGGTGTGTTCCTAACTGAAGGTACAAGACTTCACCCATTAACTTCCCCACGTCCGTCTGTCTATATGTCTGTCTGTATGAAACAACTCGAGAATCGATATACTGATTGTAATGAATGTAAGATTTCAGATTCTCACTATGCACCGTGTAGTATTATAGAAATTGATGGACATTTACCGACTTTTCAGACATGCTTATTATCTCTATCTGCGGCAGTAAGCACATCTATACGCCTGAACATTCTAGAAGACGAGTCATCTGATTCTAACAACATTTATACCAGAATTTTACTAAAGTCTATGTACACATTCCTATTTTAGTTATAATCATTACTTTATGTACTTTGTTATTGTCTCACAATCACGTTCTTTTATCAGTATTTTATCACTGTTCTTGTGATATAACCTACGGTCCGAGCCAGCATTAATATTCATTTCTATATAGATCCGGCTTCTAACACCCTCAAATTTGTTTAGACTTGGGTTATTTTGCTCTATATTTAAAATTGTGTGGGGTTAAGTTTAGTTAGTGTGTTAAGTTAAAAAACTTCGTCATTTCATATCCGTACAGTGTAATATCTTTAGGGTTCCTTAGTTTGTTTTTTTTCACAAATATAACAGAAAACGAATAGTGCATAAAATAAACATCGCTGTAGCTAGCAAAAACGAAATAAAGGCATTTGTAAAATTCGTGTGTTCCAGTCGGAATACAGCGTTGCATTCTTTTCCCTTTAATATGGCAATTCTTTATTACGTCACTGTAGCATTCATGAAAAGGCTAAATATTCACAGATGACAAACACAATCAGAATGTTCAGGCTAATGGATTCAATTATCTCGTGTCTATTTTTTATTAGTCTGCTCCCACTAGTGCCTCAAAGAACTCGACCGTCCAGTTACACACAGAAACATAAACGCGCTCGGTACACGAAGCAGAAAAAATTCTGGCACCGAATGGACTTTATTTGTGCACAGAACTGTGTTGATAAGCGGTATATTTCTTGGTCTGTTACTGTAGGAGAATCTTATGCTTTCATATAAACGTTATTTATTTAATCTCTTCACTTTTTTTCTGCCGCAGTTGGGAGGCAAATATGAAAATGTACGAGGGCGAAATCTTTTATTAAAACAGAGAGAATTATAAAGTCTAACCCCCGCCCTAGACTGATAATAAAGTTCACTTGACAAATAAACATTCCGAACACTCAGCGGTTGGATATTAAAGGCTTAAATTAGGCCCACGCCACTTCACAAAATTTATCCATTTATTGTATTAGAAATAATTCATGTAAAAATACGTACAGTCATTTTAAGGTGCAACCGTCCTTCCACACTCTCGTCTCGATGTTTGTTGGTGCCACGGGTCAAACCCAGTGACATTCCAGGCGCTCGTACGGTATTACACCTTCTTCGTTTATATAAACGAGGTTAACTTGCTAAAGCATGGTTTACCCTTCATCTCAAGATTCAGCCAGTTCGGGAATCGAACTATGAACTTGGACTGGCACAAAAGGCAAATAATGCGTGAACTCAGTAGATCTGTGGCCAAATGTTCGTGTGCTACTCGACCATTCAAACAATCGGTTCGCGGGTTCCAATGCCACTAGGGTCTTGGACAAATACCGTCATTGTTATATGCAGTCTTGTTGCGTACATGTAGAGACCCATCCATGGACCTAACAGTGTGCAAACATTCCTACAAAATATCTAAAGCATTAGCTCTTTCAGAAGTAATTTAGAATCTAACAGACCAGAGACCTAGCAGTCGAAAGTCTAACAAGCAAGAAACATTGAGGAACCTTGGTCTCACGGGTTATGATAACTTGTGCAATTTAGAACGCAACCCAACAGCAATGACATACTGTGTTGCAAAAATTAAATCAGAAACATATTCACCCCCTTGCAAATGACTGTTAAACCGCCCCGTCATATTAGTGTCAAGGTCACCAGAGCTGCTTGGCCTCTAATCAGGCCTAGTCTCCATAAAGCCGTGCAGATGAGAAATTGGTGCATTTAAAATCGGAAAGTGTCTTCACTGTCGATAATTACATTCCGTCCAAATAATTTGCACCTGTTCGTGAAAAAAATACTTAAAATATTGTTGCCAACAGTGCCACAGAAACACTTCGCAAAGTCGCACAAAACACACAAGGGCACATCCTCGCATTCAAGAAGGTAATAGACTCTTTCAGCATCTGATGTAAAACTGTTCTACATATTTTTTTCAAAACGAATAAAAACTAAAAATATAGTTTTCTTGTAATATTGATTTCACCAAAGCTTAAAAATACTGTTGTAGTTCGGGCTACCATCTAGTAGTGTAGATGGCTAACAGCGTTTCGGAAGAACTTGCCACGGAGTTAATTCCTCCGTAACGTTGGTAACCATGTTCTCCATTGTTCATGATCCCCAGATAGTTCCTCCGACGTCCCCAAAACCTACTTCTTTACAAATGACCGTTTTCCCAGGGGCGTCTTTAATGTAAACTAATCGGCCACTCACCGACCACCTCGAGGTAGCCGATTTGGCTCTTCATGGGGTCAGTGTTGATCTGGCACATGT
Source organism: Zootermopsis nevadensis (assembly GCF_000696155.1). Next base: position 189,749 of record NW_019060547.1, on the reverse strand, counting down.
ACCAGCCCCGGTCAGACTCTCTGACGTCTCTGACGTGCAGGTACCACGTGCGGTGGTCACTGTGTGTGACGCCGATACGATGGTTCTTCGTGATGACGTGACTAGCTATCGTCAGAATGGTTTGCGTGTCCACCCGTAGCCATGCCACCTACAGACAAAAAACAGTTAATTAAATCACACCTTACTGTTATCATTATTTCACACACAGGAACCACTAGAATTTAAGATGGCCGTCTAAATAGTAACTACCACTTGGCACTCACAGTTCCTTTGAGGTTATCTGAATTATTTTATCTGTTAAAGTTCAAGATGAACTGCGAATTGGGGGACAAGTGAAGTTTCAAAATGTTCTAGCATTTGCATAATACAAGAGAGGAGAGCGAAACAACTAGTCTTCAGTTTACACACCTTGCTACCCAAGTCAGTGCCATTTTGTAGCAGTAAGAGAAATGTATGCATGCACTTTTCTTACTGTCCTTGTGACATTTTAGTCTATTATTATTGATCGTATTACAGTTCCATGCCAAAATATGTGTCATTTATTTTCCTGATATTTCAGATTTTTTACAAAAATACCATCAAGTTTTAATTACGTATAATTAACTAGCTAAACAGCAAACATTACCCTTCCATTCTAGACGCAGTTAGTGTGCTAATACCTACACGGACAGTTAATGTACATCGTCACTTCAAGGTCATTTTCTCAACTAGATGTGTTTCTACTGCTAATATAAACTAGAGGAACACTTATATATTCAACAAGGATAGTACTTTGTTTAATAGAATATCTCTCTCATTCAATTCAATTTCGTTTTCGGTTCATGCCTCTGATAGGATTTCTTATTATTCTCAATCACTTAAGTAAATAAATTAATACTTAAAATAAATTCAATCGTTTTAATTTGTTGCATTCTTAAATTTTGCGTCTTAAATTATCAATTTTTAAATAACTTTCTTTCTATCGCACTGAAGTCTCAGCATTTCAGCCTTGATCAAACCTAAATGTGTTTGTGCTACGACACAGTAACTGACAAACCGTTCTACATAAGCAAGTAAATTCAAGTATGTTAATCGATCAAAGATAAATTCACAAATTTTGTGTGAAATATATTTTGTATGTTAAAAGTTACAATCACAGACACGGTGCAAAACGTTTAAATTATATCTGGCAACTTTCAGGTAGCGGAAATTTCTGTAATTAAAATAATTCTAAGAAGCAGTTCAGAAAGTTTCTGTAATTATTAGACTAACATTTCAAATATTTCTGTTGGCTTCTTTCTTAATCAGAACCTCTATCAAAGTAACCTCTTAGCGCAGAGGAACAGTGAATTCTGCTGTCTCTTTTCATTAGCGATAATTCTTACCACGTCTGTTCGCTCTCGCTATCAGCAAGCAAAGCAGATGTGTAATTAAACTCTCTCATTACATAAAATGTTTTAATACATACTTGTAGTAGAATATTGAGCTGAGATGAGGATAGGAAGGGAAATAAGCTCTTTTACGCCATCTACTGCGAAAACTCTTGAAAACGATGAAGAATTCCAGCAGATAGTACAGGTCTAATCGCAAAGCAGATAATATATAAATAGACCTAAGGGTATTGTTCGGAGAGTAAGCCACCTTACTCAGTTCAAGGCAATGTATCCCTGTTCTTAATCACTATCTACATAGATGAGTCTCATTAGATTCTTCCGAAAATTAGGCTGCATACACAGCTGATATTTCCATCTCCTCTAGGGGCTTTTTTCTAACTTTAGCTCATAATAATAAATTCTTCTAATAATTGAACCAGTTCCTGTAATTAACTATTCGTATTCTTCTCTGGCTATATGTTTTATGATCACCGACTATTCCTCTAGCTATTCCATGATAGTATTCAGGAGACTCATTTCAGTCATACGTCTGATTTATAAAACAATTTTTTATAAATATTTCAAAGTCTCTGTTTCTCCCAATACAGCATTATTTTAATTGTTGTACAAAAATTGAAAGCTACTTAATTTTATAATAAAAGTATTAAAATGTGTCGTATATTACATCCTAGTTAAGTGTAAATACTGCTCGTTCAACTTTTTTAACTCTCATAATTATTCTGAATCTTTTTTATGAGTTTCGTTGGGATGCTAGGAACTTCGTTCTAGTAGCTCATATCTGTAATCGAGGAAAACACTGCAGAAGGAAGTATCAAGAAAATGACTGACTTACAGGTCACTCTATATATTATATTTCTTTGCTCTTTATCAGACGTTAAGAAGAAAAGTTTGAACAAAGTCGCGTAATATACTTGTAAGTTTACACTTTTAATTTTTTACGCAATAGTTAAGTAATTTCAGTAACACAAAGTTAACTTATTTTCAATCTCAAATAGTGCAAATTTTATTAAAATCTTTGTGAACCGTTATGTAAGACACGGAGAGTTCAAAATACAAAAGTTCCCTTCCTCACTCTTTGACGTATGACAGACGGGCCTGTAAACAACTGTCTTTAAAGAAAATAATTTACAAAATAACTGTTCTCGTTAAATATGCAGCAGTCGACATTGTACAAATGTGCAGGTTCTGCTGAATAACCTTCTTGGATGATTATTTGTTGTCCACAAAATGAAACTCCTTTGAATACAGAGACTCTAGAACAAGGCGTTATAAACTGTAATCCCCATTTCAATCGAAAAAGGAATTGTTGGTAGTTGGAAATTGTGCATCAGAAAGACAAGTTAATTACTCGACGCTGGGGAGGGGGTGTAGGATGGAGGGGTACTTTGTGGCTAAGACATATTTTGCAACTAGAATGTTTCTTTACTTCAGAGCATGATGAGAAATGAGGTCTTACTTTACCTCATTTTAACTTCGTCCGCTAACTCACAAAATAATTTAACGAGACCAAGAATTACAGGCTGACAAGAAATTATAGTCCCTCCTCTTACGCTTAATTTTGCGGGTCGCATAAGTGTGTTTGGGGAAAGGCCAGGAAACGTATAATTCGTTAATTAAATCTTACCGTGTCACGTTTCTCGGGCACTTCAAGGTCAATGTTAAACCAAACAAAGCAGCCATGTTGATATCAACTCTGCTTTGTGTTCGAGAGGCCCACGGTACAAATTTCAGTCCGATGACAGGCGTTACTACTTTAGAATTTTAGTAGTTTCCGTCAGTGAGGCAAATACCCGGACATTATATTAAAAACAGGCAACTACCGTTTCATTTTACTGACTTTCCAATTCATCATTTGCAAACTTATTCCACCATTCGATGCTCAACATGTAGTAGGCAGATGATAAAGCCCCGTTAAACAAATAAAGAATAAATTTAAAAAAAAATTGAAACTGAGGAGGGCCTATTTACATAAATTTCAAGAGTTATTATTTATTGTTACTTACTTGGTCTTGCGCCTTTAATAATATTAGCTACTAATTGATGATAATATTCTACTACAAAATATGTAAAAAGCGGGTAACATTGAAAGTTTACGAAATTTAATTCTCATGTCACTCCGAGCACTCTTATACACTCCTTGTAGTTCGCGATATACTACTAGACCACCAACTTAACAACATAGCGTGACGACAATTTAATCTTCCACCTGAGATCTCATGCTTGAGAAGATAAGTACTCTAAACTTAAGACTCGTCATTTTTCTTCCACAATACAAATGTGTTGAAATCCATTTCATTATTCTCTCGAGTCTTACCTACTTCTTTGTTTTGTAGAGTATTTCAGTAAGACTGAATCTATTAAACACATTCGCCTTGTGATCTGGTACTCTTCAGTGGAGGAAATAACTATTAAACACGGAGAATAGTTATGGGCAGCTGACAGCTGTGTAAACCACATGAAATTTATTGATGGGTGTTAAGACACAAATACATATCGCTGATAAGCATTCTGGGCGATCATCGGTATTATTCGCGTAGACGTTCATAAGATCGATCAACGTATCCGTCATAACCGTCGAATCATAATTTATGAAAAAGGGCAGTAATATCTTAAGATCTAATCGAAAACATCTTATTTTTACATAATCAGGAAATTTATACGCTGCTGGGCCAATATTTTGGAAATCCTGACGATTAAGTCGTACAGTAAGATCAGTGTAACAAGTCAGTGATTAGTCTTTCAAAAATTGTAATAAAATCGCCTTAATTTGTTGTTTGCCTTCATATGCCGGCGATTACCATACGCCTTTAATTACAATAATCATTAAAGATCTACCCATAATCACAATTAATATGTAAAAAAGAAAAAATGTTAAACACTTGGACAGGACAGTCATTACATGTTTTCTGGCACAGTGAGAAGAATACTATACGACAGAATCTCAAAAGCAGGAATTAGGATGATTAGCGCCAACGGGAAACGAACTAAATCAGAAACACTAATAAATTTCTGACTACAAAATAAGGAGAATTAGACAGTCTTACGTGAAGTATTTCTTTATAATTGAGAGTCACAGGCACGGGCCCATCCTATTCATTCTCCTCGGTCCCAGGTGGATCCCCGTGAAACTCTCACAAAAAGAGTCTTTACACTCAAGATCCGGCGAACGGAAGAAGTCATCACTGCGACCTTTCTTTGGCCCATCTTTTGTCCTTTATACAACCTCATGTTGACAAGATTGTAACGAGATCTTTACCGCCAGTGCGCCAACTGAAATTCATTTTCTGTATTTCATGTCAGTGCTGGAGTTTTTAACCCCACAGTTAAGTCCTAATTATTTCAGTTTCCGTGCTTCAAGGAAACATGACGCTGGGAAAAGGTTAATTTTATTTAATATTTCAGTTGGATATACCAATTAAGGGACATGAAAAGTCGCGTATATTCTCAGCTTCACACAAAAACTTACTGTTTAAGGAATGTGTATGAGCAAAATGGGCACAGGCTCAAAACCTTTTTTTGTAAACGTATAAATGAATTTCCCTGAGAGTGCTTATTTCCGTGGATAAGACTTCTGAAAAAACTGATAGCCACACAAGAACGTTCATCACTGGACTCTATCCTCAGTCACTTGAATAATACGTATTCTGTACCATCATATTCTAGTTTTATATCCACTTTAATATTATCTTACTGTCTGTTCTTAAGTCCTTCGCAATTTTCTAGTAAACTTTTGTACGCATTTCTCATGCTTCTAGTGCGCGATGCTTATGAACAAGCACAGTTTTTACTTTTCCATGCATTATATAAATTTATACTTACATACAAACAATTACATTACAAGACTTTCTCTTTCGGGACAGACTTAGTGCTTCATGAGCTGTAAATTTATGGCGGATATAAAAGATATTACGTCACGTATGCCCATATAGTACGCAGCAACCAACTTACTTAAAACAAAGACTTCAATCCACTCACCCCTCGAGAGGGTTATTATGGCGACAACATTATTGCCGGAGAGCTGTGACGTCATTTGAGTACTGTGTCCACAACGAACTGGAAATTTAACTCAGTGGTACAGAAACTGTAATCATGCCGGAGTGCATAATTAACGCATTGTTAGCAGTAGTTTTAAGTACCATCTTAGTACTATTTCCTTTCTCAATGCCACGAAGCTTCCCGACTGCAGCTTTTTACGTGTTTCCGTAAAAGATTCGAAAGATGCGTAATATTTGTCTGCCAATTTAACGGCTAGAACAGCCTCATAGATTCAGACAAAACTTGGTACTATATAACAGAGCTACTCTAAAATTTATCAACGTATTTAATTTGGCACTCTTTAAACGCCATATTACCTACAACTCTATATAAATATTAACGTTATCCTACGTATTCTGTAGCTGTGTAACGAAGTATTGAAACATATAAGTTTCTTTGACTTTAATTCATTTTAAGACTACTTTACTTATGGACTTAAATTAGGCATAGTTTGGGTCTATTTGGCACATAGCGAGAAAGTTTATTGTGCGAAAATACTGCTACATTTCAAAACTGAAAAAAAAATATACGTATGAAGAGTGGAATTCACATTGAGGTGCTGTAAAGATAAATTGGTAATGTAATGAAGGCATATTATCATATTTCTGTTTATACACAACCTTAATTTGTACTAGCAAATACCTGTTACAAATCAGAACTACAAAGAAATTACATTTAGTATTTTTGTTAATGTTCCTTTGAGGATTTCCTTACTCCGTCATTACGTTGGATATTGTTACTTATATTAGGTGTATTGAAATGGAAAATTATCTTTGTTGCAATTAGATAATGTTCTGAAACAATTCATTTTCTTCACCTTTTACTTAAATGATTTTAAAACAATACCACATTCTGTATGAATTTAAAATGAGCACGTATCCTGTTGTAAAGGTGTATGAACTGACATTCTGACATTCTGTGAGCAGGGCAATAACAATGCTTCGTCATTATATCCAAATGTCAGTTTAAAATCACTCAGCGTAAAATGTCAACTAGGCTAATACGGTACACCATATACAAAATCATTGACTAAGAGCCGGTAAAGAATAATTCTGACTCACACGTAAGGCATTCTAGCAGAAATTACATTTTTCTTGTTCTTAAGTATAACATTAAATACTGGTTAAATTTTAGCGAATTCGGTAAAGAAGTATGAAGGCCATTTAGATCTACGATGTTCGTGTTAGAACCCCAACTAACAAAAGTTCGAATAATGTCAATAAAATATGAAAGCCCGACACCATCACTACATAGGCCTACTACATTTCCTATCTTCAAAAATACACGACAACGAATTGAATGGTACAGTTCTGTCAGATTTTTAGTAATAAATTAGTTCAACAATATATTCCCATTTCATTTAATTCTTGCTACTAAGAGAAATATTGCAGATGTTAAACAGAACAGTTTAAAACTAACTCCATGGAACAGAATCCTTCTTGAGAAGTTGATAGTAATTCAGAACGGTCGTTTCGATACATCGACTGGTCGATATCGTTATATGGTCTACAATATTTTTATTTATCGGTTGGTTTACATCGATAAATGGACTGATCGGTTTATATATACCTACTGGTAAATATCGATGTATAGATTGGTATGTATCGACATACCTTCTGACCAAATCCATATATTCAGTGGCAGATTTAGTTATATCTAGTGGACGATTTCGATATACCAACCGGTCGTTCTCGATATGTAGACTGATCGATTTTGATAAAAAGTCTGGGCGATTTCGGCATATCGACTGACCGATATCGATATAATTATTGGTTTATATCAATATGACAAATAAATGATCATCATGTCGTTAAAGACGTTTTCATTGCAACTAGACTAGCCTAGTTAGGTGAATCGAATAATATTCGATGTGCCTTTTCATCTCGTCTGGTTCTCTGTATTTCGCATCTCAAGAGAGAAGCTAATATTGTACCTCTAGAAGCGCTGCAAGAAAGATCAAGGGTATTTCAAAATCAGATCCACTCCCGAGAAACGCGTGATACAAAGCGACAAAGGAAGTGTACTTCTGAAAGAACGGATATAACAGACAATTCTACTACCCCTTTCCGAATAAATAATTCTGAGAAATATATCTACCCCATCCAGTTTTCAATTCCTAAAATATGCAATATTTATTATTGATTATTTGGCAAAGTTCTTAATTTTTTTCTATTTATCTTAACCATATTCTTTAACAGTGTTACTTCCAGTATATTTTTGGTCAGATGCCCACTGTACATTTGTGGGTCCCCAACAACTTCCATATTTTTCGATATGGCTCACATGAAGCAAGTTTTTAAACTGGCAGCATTTCAATTCTTTCATCCCTGCCACCCGTTTTGCTCTTTCACATACACCAATTCTTTCCGAATATATGTTTCTCGTTCTTCTGCCTTCCCCTTGCAATCCAGCCCTGTTTTTACCCCTGCTCGGATAATACAATAAAATGTTATTGGTGTCGCAATGGCGTATTTCAGTCTCGACCGTGCTCAAAATTTAACTTGATGGACCCCTTAGTAACGCTGACGGCCTCTGACTTGACTCTGGACGCTTTGCACATTGTCATAGTTTTGTCCACCCAATTTCATCTTCTGTGTCCCTCTTATTAGAGTTTCAGCGTCTAAAGTGGGCAAGTCTTAGATTTTAGTCAGTTCCTGGAGAGTCGAATACTCGCCCATAATAACGCAGGCAATTTCTCCTCCAATAAACATTTTTCTTCTCTACCCAGGGAACTCCTTTTCTCGTTTTATCTCGTATTAACGTTCTGAAACAGTGGATCCCACCATAATAAAATGTTTTGTTATTAAATCCTTCAGTACGTAAACGGGGTTATTTGATTCTCCTACGCAGGTGAAGTACATTCTGTACAGTCCTACGGTGCAAAAAGAAATCTGACACTTTTATGCCCTAAGCCAGCTTTCATTGCTGAGCTATTCTATGTAAGCGGATATTAACACAAAACAAATGTAGGTAAATAAGATATATTACATTACAAAACTGCAGGGACTTTTTGCACGACTGAATAAAGTTATTTCTGTGCTCAAAAATCAATAATATCAGCAAGGAGAGAACTTGTTAGTCCATAAACTTTCAGCCTGTATGACAAAACACATATTAATAGAATTCAGTATATATGTTGATTATGTAACATTTTATCATAAATAATTCTTTTATGATACTATTAAGCTTACGTTTACTTTTGTCATATTAATCATTTTTTGTTGGTTATTTCTACAATAATGTATAAGAGTTTATGATTATGCAACAGAAAACAGATACAGCGACAGATCTAGAACCGGAGAGATGTGGGTTCACGCTTCGGTTTCCTTTACACATAAATTCCTATACAGCAATGTTCAGATAGGAGAATTTGTGGGCTGAAGAAATGTTTCAAGCGATCCTTAGAACAGAAGACAGAGCGGTATTATCGCGAGAATACGTAGCAGCAGCACAAGGAGTTTGGCGGGCCATCATTTTATAAATAATGTGTGCACAATAGTACTTATATGCAATATGTACTAACAAAGCAATTTTATGATTCTTTTTGGTTACTAAAAGATTTATGCCTAAAATGTTCAACGGACATTTTTATGCTTGAATATGTGTTTACTCCATCTTCTCTACAGAACTTTATTGAAAATAATTTATCATGAATATAATTTCAAACTCGTTATACTGTGCAGGCCAATTGCAATAAATAGGTTTCGGTAAAAACATAAGACGTCAATTGTACTTCAAATGTTTAATTCCACATGGGATTATAAATTAATAATAAGGACTGCGTAATTTAGTGATGCATATCTAAACAAAATAACCACTAACAAAATTCCCGGCTACGTAAAATTTTCCACACATAATCACAAGGATTCGCCATGTTTGTAACTGTTAAAATCAAAAACGAACACATACTCGTACATTATTTGTACGTATCTTTATGGTATATATGTATAAGATACTTCATACCTCAGCTGCAATGGTTCATTAGCAATTACCTTAAATTCGCTAGCACAAAGTTATTGTTTACATTATATAATGCATATGGTTGACCATTTATCGAATATTTTTTTCCACAAGAAATACGAGGACGTTAAATTAATTTGGTACATTCTCGTTCCCATATCGAAAGTTCGCACAAGCGCAATGTTGGATTTATTAGACGTGGAAATTAAACCTACAAAGCTGGAGTGGCATCTAGAGGCGTGCTGCGCATACTACGTTTTATGAAACTCCACCATTTGGTTCAAACGTTATTGGGGTGGGGGTGGTGACAGACGAGGATGGCGATGCTGCAAAAATCTCCTTACAAAAAGAAAACTTGAATTAAAACAGATCACGACGTCAAGGATTTCGTTTCTACTGATACGATAATAGTAAGTTTGTGGCGTTTTCGTACACTTCATTTACAAGGATTTGATCCAAACAAAATTCAGACCATAATTCTGAAGGTTCTCTGTAACATAAATTGCGTGATTTCTTAGTTTGCAAAGGGATGTAGCAAATTTTAAAGTTGGTTAATTTTAATCAACAAAAACATTATCGATAGAAGGATATAACCAGGTCCATATTTGTAGAGACACGACTTTAGATTTCGCTGACAACTACATTTTATGACTTCTATCACATTACGAGAATCTCGTAAGAGGGCTCCTCTTAGCTTTTTCAGTTTTCTTATTCCGGTGATATATTTTTCTGGAAAATATATTGCAAAGAACTTGGAAAGGGACGCACATAAAATATCCGACTGGATGAGTAGACTATCAGGTCAAATGGCTAGAGTATATTAGATTAGACACGTTTGGGATGAGCTCGCACAGAGCAGTCGACGGTATATTTTCTAACAGCAAACCCTATTCAAAAGTTGAATGCCGTACGGTGCAGTATAATTTTTATTTTATTGATTAAATTCCGCCATTTCTGACACCTTGTTATTCACAACATTCTGAAACACCCATTTCTTGTTAGACTACGTGTTTCGATTGATATTTAGTTATCATCATGTCTGCAAATAATTCTTAAGATGTAAGATTTGAGCTTTTCACAGCAATAATTCTTAAGATGTAAGATTTGAGCTTTTCACAGCGGTGAGCATGAAGAATCGCCCTGATGACGGAGGCAGTACGACCTCTGAAACTTTGGTAAACATCGACCAGACTACACAGCGCAACAACCCAGAAGACAGAAATCTTCATACTCATCGCCCTGATGACGGAGGCAGTACGACCTCTGAAACGTTGGTAAACATCGACCAGACTACACAGCGCAACAACCCACAAGACAGAAATCTTCAATTCTTAAGATTCTAAACGTCTAGTGCTGAGGTTAAAATGAGTGGAGCTATCTCTCCACTTCACCTTGCCATCTGAGCTACCACGGCTCCTTAATGGTATGTAATAAACTGCATTTTGTTCGGAGACAGAAGGACAAGCTTAGAGTTAGGCATAGCCCATGTTCGAAAACGTTAACAATGTTTCTTAATGTGAGAGCACTTCAATTTCGGAATGTGACGGAGACAAAAGTAGTTGATACAGTTGTGATTTTCGGTCAAAGGGCTGAGACGAAGGAGCTTCAGCAATTCGTATGTCGTGACATGTCCACAATCACTCGCTTAATAACCATTTAAGATCAACTGTATAGTAAGTCATTAGAAATGTTTTAACGTAGGATGTCTACTATTCCAAACTCAATTTAAGCCAAGCTTTGTGTTACTCTGTACGTATCTAGCATGTATAGGTCTACCCACCCTTTGCTTTCTGGGTATGAAATTTAATTATACCCTATAGTGTCTGCATCATGAGAGAAGAGCCTCGTATTTTAAACTTAATTTACCATTCCGTCGTTTCACGTCTTCTTTAAAGTTCCGAACTTTTACATGCACACACTTCATTTTCAAAATGTCCACATATCCGATTCAATGAATTCGCTGCAAACTTTGTACATGTATACAAGTGCATTTACAGGCCTTCATAACACAGATTGTATCGTAAAAGTAAGCTTGGGGTCTCTCGTTAAGATCATGCAGACAAACTCAAAGCGTCGTCTCTAATGACGGGTCAAAGAAAGCAGAGACACTATGTGACAGTACCTTGATACTCAGATGATTCAAAGGATTTCTGCAGTGTTCACCTTATTTCCACAAACGATGGATCGATCAGAGGTAAAGTTGACCGAGTCCAAACATTGCACAGCGGTCGATGTGTTTAAATTTATATTTTTCATGGTTTTGCCAATTTCCAATTCTCCTTATGAAGTAAGAAAATTAACATCAAATCACACTAATGCTAGCAAGTAGCTTAATTATGCTGTATCACATGAGCAGTTGCCTAAAACAGTACGTTAGTGTAAAGAACACAGTTGGTTGCTGGGTCGCTACTCAAGTCCAGTTGCGCCAAAGCTGTGTAGGTACAAACATGGCGTATTCACGAGTGAAACGCGTGTCCATTCTCGAATAATCCTTTCATCGAAGTCGTTTGTTACTATAAGTGAAACACAATACTGAACAGAGTGTTAAAAACACTGACCCGGAACAGTGCACAAATTCTCTTTAAACACACTAAAAAGGGAGAGGTGAAAGTTTGTAAAATATTTTACTGCGCCTTGAAATATATACTGTAAGACGTATCACCTCAAAGTCTGCATAAATTCTAGCAATTATTCTGTCAGTCCGCCAGATTCCGAGGGATTCTCCCATACCATAACAGTAATTTAAAAGCTCGTTTTATGCTATATGAACACTGTACAATAAAAGGGTTTATTAGTTGAACTTATTTAATTTCGTCTCAGCTGTAATAAAGCGAAGTTTTATATGACGTAATATATAACAAACCGTGGTTTCAGGTTGTATGCCATGGCTTACATGAAATTGACTCTCAATACTGAAAATGAACCATAAAAGAAAATAGATAGACATTCAAGTTCTAATAGCCCTGGACATTCTATATCATATTCAAATAGTTCAATACTAGCTCGGAAAATACTGAAAAAACTGTGCCTTATACATTTCTGACGTTTTTCACAATACATATTTTGCCAGCAGAAAATTACTGCCAAAACCAACGTCTGTTTTCAACACATGTGCTAATTTTCACAGGAAAAATAAATGTTTAGTTGATCAGGTGCTGTAAATACACAAATGAACAATTTTTAGCTACAATTCAAAAATAGACCAAACGCTTCGTTAAACTTCACTTACAGATCTTATATTCAAAGTAGACGCGCGTAAATAGTTGTCAGTTGATGGTAACTGAGTTTAACACAAGATTCTGAAAGCCATAATTTTGTACATCTGGCGTTCATCCTGACAAAAAGCCTGATTCCAATTAAAGTCCAGTTAAAATTCTGAGTTCGATTATGAATTCCATATGCGAATAACATAAAATTTAATAAACCTAACAAGCAGGCAGGCAGACAGGCGATGTGGTTAACGAACATTTACATAGGAACAGATTTGAATATGATATGAAATTATTCATCGTAATACATAGTCGTATAAAGCTCGCCTCCAATATACCCAAAATCAGTGCCTTATTGCACTGCAGCAAATATTCAAACGGTACACAACAATATTACATTTTAGAATCTGCATGGAGTGAGATTTGAGCCCGCGACCTCTCAAATATAAAATAAACGAAATTGGAGTGCTAACCACACTGCTACGACGCTCGATACCAATCTAGAAAGGAGTTTATGAGATATATACTAACAGGCAAATTTTCAAAACTTGCCACTCACATTATATCTATAATCTTGCACTGGTAACTTTACTTTTCACCTATGAAATACTATATTATTGTTTCATCTATTCGCCACTTTATAGGGTATTTATTTCTATGTACTCGAGACAAACCTTGCCCCTGAGGTACATAGTGCAGCAGCTATTTCCAAAATACATTTTGTTTTTAATATGTGTCACAAGTATTCTCATTGTAATTCCTTCCTTTTCTCGGACTGGGACCTGTTCTTGGCAGATGATCCAGAAGTGGTTTGCCATTGCCTTCTTCTGTGTGTGAATGGAGTAATTGTTGGGATGCCACGGAGAAACCGGGGAAGCCCCCGGAGGAAAACTCCGTGATGCCTAGACCACGGCCTTGCCCAACACAAGTTATAAATTCGGGCACCGCCGGGAATCGAACCCCAGACCCCAGGATTACAAGGCCAGTCCACCGTGGCTATCACTCTAATAATAACGAATTAAATTGAATTATTATTAAACTGCAGACAAGTGTTGCTCTACCTTGTACGTCGCTAGGTCGTCCACAACGCAGGCCAACGTAGCTTCTCGGCCCACTGAAGCCGTCACATTGTTAATCAGCTCACCGAATTTAGGTACATCTGAAAGTGAAAACATTTCAGTTATGCTGTGTTCTTATTGCCATTTTTTCAGAATCAGCCACGCTTGTGTTCGGCGGAAGTTAAGAGATCTGAGTCATTAATCGTCCAGTCTGTAGAATAAAACTTTTACGATATTTATTTATATTTTGTGATTAGGTGGAATAAATTGATAAGGTAAATTTTTAATCTAACAAAATACCAAGTAAACAACTGCTTGGCCTCTTATCAATGTTTAGTTTATACCACACTCACAACATACAGTAATATTTTCTTATTAATTCAAAGATGTCACTGAGGCAAATTCTCCATGTGATCTCCACCGCTTGTGACGTCTTAGTTCCATCTCCTGGGTTCACAGTGTGACCGTTTCCTTTTGGCTTTTCTAAGGACTAGGATATTTAAAGTAAATTTTCACAAAATAGAACTTATAACTGTAAATGAGACAAATATTCAAAAAATGAGAAAACTCCACCAATTCCAAGGATTCACAAACATAATGTATTTTACTGCAAGAATCAAATTACGTGAGTTCAGTTTCCATATTCACATGTTAAAAAATTGTCCTTAGTTAAATATTAATTAATCCAAAAATCAGTATGTGCGTTCTAGTGGCCATTCTCTCAATAATTGAACTTATTCAAATGATCAAAGTCAGACAAGACAAATTGAGAAGACGCATAAAGTTAGTTGTTCCTGCAACTAACAGAGCTAACTAAAGCCACAGTTATTTTTAACTACATATTAATTGTCTAAGATGTGATGTCTTCACTTTCACCCAAAAACCACAATCCGCAATTTCAATATCATTTTCTGAATAACGCTTGCTTGGTACTGAATCCAGATCATTAAGCCCGCAGTCAGTCAGTGTACTGACTTATCACGTGACAATGATGATGTGTGAAAACCGATGTAAAAAATGCTACCTAAACACGAAATTATTTTACTTGTGTCGTATTTCAAGTTCATATTTCATTTTTAGAGGCCCTGAATGAAGAGTCCTCGAGTTCTCTAACTAAAATATAAACAATACAGATGGGTTACGTAGATAGAAAAACTGAAGTTGAACCAGTAAACGAGAAGTTACGAGATCGATAATGCAACTTATTTATTTTTTACTCCAAAAAGGGATACACTATTCAGTTCACTTTGTAACATCCAACGTAGAAATTATGGGTTCATTTTTATCAACACAAAAAGAGATGCGACAAGAAGACACGACACATTAAAATACCACCTGTCAGGAGAGTAGCACTTAAACCAAGCCGAAGTGACGCAAACCTGCCAGCCAATCAGCAAACCAAGAAATTTTACATGATGGGAGGCTGTCTGTCTGTCTGTCTGGTGTAGGGAGATAAATGGTAATTTTCAGCGTCATTTCAATAATTCCTGCGCCGAACAGAGAGGGAAGCATCCAGGCTTACATTGTGTGGGGATTTGGTGTGCTGGCGGGGCTGTGAACAGGCAGATAAGGGTATACTCTCGGCCCTCGGCCTGTTGCGTAGTTAATTGAGTCTACACGGATCAACAGACATTTCTCTCTGATGTATTTTCGGAATAGACTTCGCTTTGATTTTTACCTTACACAGGAGGTTCTGAACCTGAGATCCCATTAACATAACTGTAAAATATAACGTCGTTGTCTGTCCCATATCTGCCACTTGCACACGGCGTCACTACCCAGAACAGCAACTGGGTCATCTTCACAGCCGCGAGAACCTCAGATATCACCATATTAAATAAATGTTAGGAGAACAAAGCGTGAAATTGTATGATTTAACGATCTCAGTTTATGGCCCCATGAAGGGCGTTTTCCTGGATCCATAAAAACCTTTGAGCTGCTGAGCAACTAACAGGTTAACAAGCAATATTCTGCTGTATGGAGTTATTCAGCAGATTTATAATTACTTAGTTCGAGATAATGTAAAGAGGTGATATCGATAGGGAAACGTCAGCATAAGGGGAATAAATCGGCCATGGCAGTGTTATGTACAACACTTATACATCTAAATTCTAAAATATTCCCAAGAGAACTAGAATACTTTGAGATACAGACATTTTTTCCGATTATATAGGCCTAAGGGACTATTTAGTGAACTCGTGGCATCACTACACAGGCCAAAACATACTAAAATTGGCCACTATATTGATTGCAGAAACATTTACCAGCTTTACGGGGGTTTTCAAAATGAAATTTCCAATTGAACCTTAACAAGTGACTGCTGTTAATAGAAACTCCAAGTCGAGTAGGATTAGCATTGTATAAATTACACTACTAGTAGCAGATGATATTTTGAAAAGTTGAAATCCATGTGGGAAATAACCGAAACATTTATTTACCTCGATTCGGTAGAATATGTAGGTTTCCTAACATTTTAATAAATACCGTCACAATCTCAAAATATAACTAAAATCCCCAGATATAATTAATTTAGAGCAGCTTTATTAACGTTGTAAGTAATTTTAAGTAAACTGAATTTTACGAAATACTGTGTCAGATGGTTTTATTTACTTGGTGTTGTCAGGTCGATGACGTGACGATGATATAAAATACTGAGATGTACTTTAATACTTAAGCTACCGTCGAGCTAATTTTAGATTACATTATTTTATTTAACGTTCATTTTTTTAAAGGACGTCATATTGTGAGGAACTGACAATAGGTGTGCAGTTTTAAAATGACAAGCAGTCCACAAACATGCTTAGTCGCAAAGTCAATATGCTTAAATAAAAGTATAGATGAATCGCACGGGTTTCGTGAACAAAAAATAATCGGCTGTTCAGTTCAGCATGAAAAGCCTTTTACAGTCAGCTCTTCAATAACGTCATGTTATTGTTCCTATATTCTTTCATAATTCGAAAATATTCAGCATGAGTTTCATACCAAAAACATATAAATAAAAAGTATGGTTTTGGAAAGGGACAATAATCAATTATAAAACTCTCAGCAGCTTTAGCTAAAGCTAAGCCATTTTACTAACGGGAGTAGTAAATCAAATATAGAGTGGGCAACATGATGAAAGGCAAACTGAATAGGTCATTCTGTCACAAGTGGTGGCTTGTTATATTCTCTAATGGGATCTCATTGAATCTAGTCAGATTGGTACAGAAATCAGAGCTCCACACGTGACATTAATATAGTGGCTTTTGTATTGAGAGTTTTGTTCTTTATTGTTTATTATTCTGAAAGTCATTGTAGGATACACCGGGCAGATTTTCGTTGTTTCATTTTGTATCACGGTCATAGTTATGATAACTGTTCCATAACAGATCACACATATAAAAGGTTAATTTTGTTTCGGATTTATTTCCCAGCACACTGAATTCCGTTTATTATCAGATCACAAAACAGCCAGACAGTTCTGTAAGACGAAACAATGAGTGTACGTATTTTTTTTCCGCATCGACGGAATAAATGTAATGAAAAAGCTGTGAATAAATTACGGCCGAAATTTTATTCCCCTTTGACGATCATGCCTTCAGGAATAATGACGTATTCTTATACTCGTGTTGTTATTTAATATGATTCACAAAATTTGGAACACGGAGAGTTATAATGACCCGCTTACTGTTTCCCTAAACGATTCCCTTTTCTGCAATTCTGCTCAGAAAAGTTAAAGTTATTGTCGATTGGGGCTCATTAACCTTCTTTTATGATATATTTCTCAATGTCCTAAGGGTAGAGCAGTCGAATTGTATAATTTCTCTTTCTTTTCGCCCCTTCTTCGCTTTTTTTAAACCTATGTTCAATTAAAGAAGACATATTAAGCTATTATCTTTGTTTGGCAGGGTAGATATCTTGCTTCCACTGAACAAACACTGTGGTTTCATGAGGGTTTTAAGCACCGTTTTAGCGAGGTAGTAACGGCGGGTAGCAAATTGGCTCTGTCTGAACACAGTGGCACCGAGTGGACCAGTCCCTGTTCAATCTCGATACCAAAGCTAATCAAGGGCACAGATAGATTGAGGGACGTGGAACCAGCTATCCACTTAGGTTGGAGAGAGGCTTAGCTGTTTGTTGTGGTGATGCAGTGAGTTTGACTATCGACAGACACCGTCCTCTAATTACTATAGTGGTCGTTTCCTAACTCCAAATTTTCATGAGACTAGACATCATCAGTTATCACAGAAGGTTTACAGACATTTATTACACTTTAAAGAGGAGAAGGATGTAAAATGGGCATCTGACAAACATATGTGACACTTATGGGATTTGAGGCTTTCGCGGCTAGTACAATCAATAAAGCCGCTTCCGATGATCCAGTCACATCAGAAACATGAAGATAGGGACAGAGTTTTTCCCCAAAACGTCAGTTTACTACGGTAAGATTTTATTGATATGTGACACTTCATAATTCACACGAGGGCTCAAAAAGGATAAAATAAGCTAGAAATTTAACTATAATGGCGCCTGGAAAGTATCGGAGGCAAATCATTTGAACCTCGTTAGTTCAAATGATAATCCTATTGCTTTCTTTTCGTACCGGTCCTGGTAAATGTCACCCCATGAAAGCTTCCTCCCTTATATCATCCTCGTATCTTACCAAATGCAAAATAACCTCCGTAGCAGAGTTTAAATAAACTAGGTTCACTACGACATAATAAAGTGTGAATGCAGCACTCACGGAGATGAGAGAAATGCGTAAAAGTTTCAATCGGAATACCTGAACTGAAGGGATCACATGACAGACACTTGCTTATGTGTAAGAATTTTTCAAAATATTCTAAACAAAGAAGATCAGAGAGTGACTTGTATTCAAGTGGCTCAGGAAAGAACAATGTGACGGGATCTTGGAAATGCAGTAACGAGCTTTCAGGTTCTATAAGATACGGAAAATTTTATGAACAGCTAAGATACTACCAGCATCTCAAGAAGTCCTTTTCACTGTGAGAAATGGTCACATGGCACAACTCTCTCAAATTTCTGATGAGTTCAAATTTGTGTTTCGTAGTCTTTACAGTTTCACCAGCTTTGAAAGAACGACAGTGACGTATTTGAGGTGAAAATATGTAACATTACACTCACGAAACGTATCCTGGAGTAGTAATTCGGGTTTTAAAGTGAAAAAAGGTAAAACATATTGCAGGTCTGTCCGGCAGTTTGCACTGTACGCATGTTAGTCCAAGTGACTAATTGGGTAATTTTTCAGTGCCTGTGACTGCGCCCTGAGGAACGGAGATGTCAGAAAAGTTTTAACTGAGCCATTTAACAGGGCGCTTATTGAAGCAGAAACGTTCACAAAACTTAGACTTATTTTTATAACGTTAACATAAAATTAAGCCAGCATGGCTGGTAAAAGAAGTGTAGAAATCGATCCTCACAATTAATATAATCCAGGTTGGACTAAGAATTATTTAAATCAAGAGTGTAAACTCAGACTACAAAAGACTATGCATTTGTAATCCTAAATATAGATCTACAATGCGTAGACTAAATTGAACTATTTTCAAATATTTGTACACACGGTTATAATAAATTTAATTCATTCAAGAATAACTAATACGAGTTTTAAGGTTGAAGTATCATTCGAAATAATCTTAATTTCGTATATTTACCTGCCATAAATTACACTAACATGGTGTCCGAAGAAACGCATAAATTGAAATTAATACTGATGTAGAGCTATAAAGTGTTAGATGTATGCGGTTACATGCAGATCTTAAAAAATTATATCCAAATTCTCTTAAGGTTACATTTGGGGTTGGATATTGCAAAATGTCAAAGTGAAAGCATGCGATACCCATATTTAGTTTTCCGTTTGACAGCGACAGTTGCTGAATCATTACAGCTAGACATGCAAAAGTTGTGAAGTTATTTCATAAATATATCCACAAATGTTATACAAAAAAAAACGTTACGTTAAAAGTTACGGGCATGATGTTTCGGAACCTTTAGCTTTTGTCTGATAACTTTCATAAGATGGGACTCAATACTCCCAACTTAAGGTGCAGAAGTATCTCCCTACGATGTACGCTTTATTAATTTTCAATTCTTCCTAGCCACTCTGTACAGACTACTTCTTTCGCAGGTAAAATGTGTCAAATAGTTTATCCTCAAATTACTTGTTTCTTCTCAACGATCTTCACATGATGCACATGAAATTAAGTTTTCGGACTAATTATAATTCTGTAATTATAATTATCTGGCATATTGTCCTTTTATTGAGGTGTGAAACCAGAGTAGAATAGGCCTTTCTAACTTTTCATAAATTATTGAATGTAACTTCAACATACTTAAAAATTCAAATTATTTTCGCCATTGGCGATTGTGACACTTGTTAATTACGACATATAGATATTATAATCCAATTGACAAACACCGCTAATACCAAACGGGGCATTCTTCACCATGCCGATTCAGCTCCATCTACCTTCCGTAAGTTCCATTAAATGGCAACCTCCCATCTACTTCTTGGTCTTGTAAGTGGACACTTTCAAAGAAGCTGCTCTCCCAAAATTATGTATGCATTCCTTGTATTTTCAGAGCTTTAAATTATATTTTACTAATACTTATAATGTATTTATTTTAAGAGAAAACAGAATACATTAATACAGCGACTGGAATTAGGATGGTACATTTTTATAAACTTTACCGGATACTAATTGAAGATTATTTGTATTTCCCTCCGGAAAATTCCAGGACAGTAGTTTATAACACGCCACGATCTCTTCCTTCCAACTTTTCCCAATACACCTTGCGTAAACCTTTCATGTTATTAAATTTTAAATTAAACAGCTGCGAAGCACAAAAATGAGCTGGCCAGTTTAATTTAACAAGTCGTTTGTGCCTAGATAATTTTTAAATAAAACTGCAACTTTCTTTCACGTCTGCCATAGTGTTGATGTCACGCGGAGTTTAATGAACACTTAAGAACGGCTGAAGCATCGAGAGAGGGTTTGGAATAATTGCGTGGAGAAAAAAGAATTGGGGCCTGGGAGAGGAAGGGCGAAAGCCTCTGTCTCTTCCGGTATCGCCGCCATCCGCCTTAATCACATTATAAAAGGATTATGGAGAAATGTCTACGTCCACAGTTTTATTCGCCACAGACTCCTAATGCCCCCTTTTATAAAAATATCCCAGGGAATTGAAACACAGATTTTCCGCCAATTCAGTACTTTCCATAATATTTAGTAGTCACAGTCATTTTTGTTAAAAGTACAATCTGTTCTGAAAAATAGAATTTTAGCGCCACTAAAGAGTGAATAACGTAATCTACTTCACTAACAATCAGATGAACCGTGATTAAAATTCTGTAATGTTCACCGACGTTTTAAGTCTCTTCTTCAGTTCATTCAGACAAATATTTAAATCATACTTACTCCACTGCACACCTCCTGTCACTTCTGATAAATTATTAATAAATGGAATTTTTGGTAAGGAGATGTTTTGAAAATATAAAATTAATTTTGAATTTGTAAGTGTCATACTTTTCATAAGGTAAGAATAAAATAATTATAAAAAAAGTTTTGTACATCTGAACATCACTTGCTCATTATTAACCATCTAAAAACCATTGACGACTGTGTGGAGAAGGCGAGTGAGAATAAACACCTAACGCTTTCTGGTTGTGAAAAAGTACATTTTGATTAATAAATGGGAGCCATACTCCTTGACTACATTCTTATATTTTATACGTTAATAATATTATATAAAAATTTAAGATAAATTCGTATGAAAGGAATATAAACAATGGTAACGGAAGTGTCGAAATGCATACAGTTAAGGCACATTGGCTGCTATTAACCCTTGAAGACAAATCTAATTTAAATGGAATTTAAAGAATTCAGTCCTTCCCACAAAGTAAGTAGAAATCACATCTATCATGAAGATTAGCTGGTCAGTACACTTTAAAAAAATAACCGCTGTTTACTCTGAATCATAAAGAAACTCAAATCTGTGGGAAAAATTCAAAGTTGATTATTAAGACAGGTGGTACATGTAGTTGCCACTTGGTTTTTAAATGTTATATAAATTACATGTTCTTAATCACTTATCGTGCAGTAATATAATAATATTTAAACCCAAATATAACTGACGCAATACAGAATGAAACTTTTAAGTCACTTTGGCAATAACTGTAAGTTCAGACAACCGTCAATTCAACTCTACATTGCCTCACAAAAGAACGGCAGTGAAATTAAGGGTATAGTTTTTTATTTGTGACGGTACACCTACCCAACTGCCCTAAAAGGAAAAAGGCGCCATCACACTCCATTCTATTTTCTTTCAGTTTTACCACGTAAAGTACTTAATGTATTTCCTACTTCTGTGCACAGCGAACGCGTACTCTGTCCCTGCCCCCAGTCACAAGAATGGTCCTAACAACTCATGGCATTATGAGTGCAGTTAGTGTCTTCTAGCAGAGATAAGCGCCATAGTCTGACATCAAGTATATACTATAAACTTTATTACTTGCGCCTTTGAAGGCTACTGCATCCTCAAACTTCCTGCTTCTTCTTGTCCTTCAATGAAAGCTAACTACGAGTAATTAACGAACAAAAAAAAATTAGAACGTATTATTTTCGAAGAGAGCTTGCTACGATTCACTTCAAAATCCTTTGTCTTCACGTCTTGAGGGTGTAAACCACATTCGTATAGTCAAGGACAGGGTACAGAACCGGGCTCTTGTTAAACAACAATTTTGTGTTCCATAGCATGAGGGGAATTTGACCAGCTGCGCCACTATCAGTTCCAAGAAGGATTCTGTTCCCCGTAGAATTAGAAAGCCCTCATATCTGAATAAACAGATGATACGAACTCTGTTAACAACAGCAGAAGCTTCAACACTGAAATTAACAGTAAAATATGAGAAGATGTGCTGGGTTTTGGCGACTGAAGATACAGACTGCCTCCGTCTTCAGGCCTGAAGATGGAGGCAGTGTTTTTCTCCGAACCGTTGGCATCTACCGAAGAGTCTATACGACACCACAATTCAGATCATCATCACCATCCACACCGCCGTGAAAACCTCAAATCTCACATGCAAGCTATTTGTTCTCCGTAATTTTCTGGGTTTTTAAATTTAGTTTGAACATATGATTTAAAACAAAAAATAATATGAAGGTTACATGTCCTATTTTTACGACAAGCTGTAAGATCAGAAGCAGTGCTCTGCAGATGAAGAACAGTCAGGATTCATTAATAACATAATACCACTTTACTCCGACCCACAGTCGTAATACAAGCTAGCTTAAATGTTCGGCATTACCTTCCATGTTATTTTCAAGTACAAAAACAGAGGAAAATCTATTCAAAAATATTTGTAAATCCATTGCAAATACATAACCTAAAATTTATTCATTTTTCATACATGTTTGTGTCATTCAGGAGTCATACAGTTCAAAGAAACTCCTTTAAACATAGAATTTAATGTTATATGGTTTCCAACAATACTGATATTAAGATCAAATACTACCTGCAATTACAGGACTCTTGGTCGATTGATGTTTAAACTGCATACAGTTTAATTAAACGCCGTTGCTATCCTTTCATTTCTTTACAAAAGTTAAATATATCTCCAAAACTGAATACTTGTCTTTCAAACTTCCTCGCCGTAACCAATGACATATAAAATGTGTTAGTATGCACCCAGTGTAGGTACCAATGTCCAGAACTCTGGATAACATACAACCGATCTACAAATTGAACATCCGGAGAGTAAAAACTAGACAACTGAACTGTAAATACCCCAAACGCTGTATTGCCAGTTAACCGAAGGCACACACAGCGCCCTTTTCGTAATACACGTTCAAATGCCAACTGAAGCAGAACCCTTGTACTTATAGAAAGCTTTCTCCTCAGCCAACTCCCTGCCCTCTTTTCTTATTCAAGTACCTCGTTAGCAATATATTAGGATAGAGGGATTTCAAGCTTGAATGTTTTGCAAGTATTCAGGCCTCCTTCTCAATGCTGTAGCCTATACAGACACAACGTATCCAGTGCGAAATGATGTGTTTCGATATTTTTTAAAGAACTTACTCTTCCTTGTAGGTTTCTTGCGACAGAATCTGCTACCGGGCTAAAGAACACATTATTACTGCCACATGTCTGGTAAGTTGTAAACTGCCATCTATGAAGCACAATGCGTGGTTATATAAGGAAATTACATCAGCCAGTGTCAAAGTTCAGCTACTTGTGTTAATCTCGCCAACTGAACCTAAAATCTACTTTTAGGTTTAGTGTCAAATCAAAGTGATTTAATCTGCAACTATAAAATAGATCTTAGCCCAAAGACAGGCATGGTATTGTTGTTTTACTCAGGCCCCCAAATAAAATTTTATAATGGCTTAAAACATGTCAGTATCGTTTGCTTCTATAACTCTCCAAATTCATAACTTTAATATATTTTGATGTAAAAACCGAATTTTAATTTCTTTAATATAAAAAATAATATAACATTAAATATTTCACAACTTTAATTGTTTTTTATTTTATCATCAAAATACAGTCATGGCTTCTGTTTTATTCTTTTCTAATTTTATTGTACAGTGAGGATTAAGAAAGCATGGCCGCTCGTTCATGTGTTCTTGTGTGTGCGTAACTCAAATTTCGAACTAAATAACTGATATGTAGGCATTCTGGTGAGACGCTCAATACAACAGTTACGATCATTAGCTACTGATCCAGTCGGCACAGTGATTATTGTTCCTGTTTCGTGTTCAGGGTGCATCTCGTTCGAATAATCTGTTTGCGCTTCAGCGCCGCGAAGAAAACTTCGCCTGTCTGCCGCGTTTCTGTATATCACTGACTTTTATGTCCATTCACATCAAATAAAAATATACTGTTAAAAGGTTGCTCACAATTCAGACATCGCATTGAAGAGAGTAAGTTATTTTCGATTGAATTTTGTTAATTACTAGTCATAATGAAAGCCTTTTAAAATATCAGTTATAAATGGTAAAGAGATGTGTATATTATGTTATTTACAAATAAACTTGAACTTTCTGTAAAATGGTAAACAACCTGAACCGATTTAACTCCTAACCAAATGTAAACTTTCCGGATAATTCAGTGTTGACATCCAATACCAAGTTTAATGGAAAATCGTTCTGCAGCCTCCAAGAAACATGCGAACAGGTGAAATGACACAACCTCTCCTTTATGCGTTCAGTTTGTACACTTTGTACAACAATATATAATGTGTTATCATCTGGTTAAGAATATGTTTATGGCATCTTCAATACAAAATAATGTTAATTTACATGTTTCTCAGTCTTAAATCTTGAAAGGTGCTTACTTTAAGTCAAGCCCGATTGGAACTGAAGTAATGCTTAACAGTAAGTCTTACACTTAGATTGTTTGTCACATTGCACTATACAGCTCATACACTTAGAAAAGTAAATCTGTCTCAAGAAGTAATGTAGAAATGTGTATAATAGGGATTCCTAATAAAGATATCTGCGGCATTCTCGAAATGTTTATTCATGTCGTCAGCCTGGCTTTTGTGTTCATCAGATTTACTGGAGCTCGGTAAAACAACCCTTATCAAGAATGTCGCATTATAAACATTACAATTTGTCACTGCATTAAGAAAGAAGTTTCCTCTGGATCGTATCTTGAAATGCTATCAGCGTGTATGCTTACTGCAGGTCCGTCTGTGTCTGAAGGAAGGTAGAATAACATTGCCTACAGCCTCACGACCATTTTAATAACATCAAATCCCCATCTCCGTCGTCATGTAGTTCTAACCCTTTTCAACGAAATTTCAATGCCGCACGTCTGTATAGGCCAGTATTTCCTAAATCCGTTTCCTTAGAAATGTCCTTACCAAATCTACTTATATATAATCGTATTTCTGTAAGTCCATTTTAAATGGTTTCACTGCCAAAACTGCGTACATAGTTCTTTAATCCTTAATGAAAGTGTCTTCTTATCAAATTACTGTATTCTACAATTATTTTCGAAGCAGCTTTCGTACCAAGGTTCTGTACATCATAAGTATCTAATGCTTTTTCAAAGGAAGTTACCTACTACAATTCTGTATATCTTTTTTTAGCCCTCCTTCAAAGATACTCACATTATATTTTAAAACGGTCGTCAGACACATGACCCGAAAAGAAAGAGGTATACGGCTCAGACAACGAGACCGCCATCACCTTGTCTTGTGATGTTATTTCGAAGGTTTAAATTGAGTTAATAAAGTTGTGGCATCGCCAAGTCGAACGCAGAACAGACACAGATTCATAAACATTACATCTTTTCCTAATATAACAGCCACGTCATTCGTATTTGTCTCGATGAGTTAGATGCGGGGTGGAAAATTATATGAAGTTCTGATGGTGGCGACTCCGATAGCAAGAATACAAATGAGGCTATTGTGGCCTTATAATGTTGTCTGGCGGGATCTGAGTTTGGCGATCGGTTTTTGTGTCGGTGAGTTTCGAAAGATATTTTGACGTTTAATTTACCTTCTAAAGACTTTCATTGTAAATCGTGTAGCTTAAAATGATTTGCGAAGATAATTCCGCAATAAATTTTATTAGTGCTCAATATAAAACAGATTCATTACCGTCAACTATGATACACTAAGCTAGTTAATTTAATAATATATTTTCAAGAATGGCCTTCTCTCTGCCTTGACGCAAACAGCTTGGATACAGTATCTGCCGCGTTTAGACTACTTATGAATTGTAAGATTGGAGGTTTTCACAGCGGTGGGTATGAAGATTTCTGAAATCTTCATACTTATGAATTATATTACGAAGCAATGGTGGAATCCTTGGTTCGAGACATGACGGATGCATTAGGCCCTGACGCTGTTCTTGTTGCATATACAAAAATGACGCAGTTCATTGGTTCGTGACTCTAAGTGGGAAGTTCGCGTGTCGTTCTAAACCTCCTGCCACACGTCTGTCCGTCTTGTTGGAGACTGGTAACCCAAAAGATCGCCTCTTTGAAACGATAAAAAACTTGCATGTGGCGCCCATAGGAAACAAAACAGAAACAATAGAAACTACAGGAAATTTCGCCTCCATTTCCTGGTCTCCAGTTCCATAAATAGAGTCGTCTATTACATGCGATCTAAAACTTATGACCTATTTTATTAAAAAGTAGCATATATTACACACAGGTAATATTACTATGCCTATATAAACTTACTTCAAGGAACAAAGTACGTGAATGTTAAAAGTATTAATTTAAACCCCATAACAATAATACGTCTGAATAGATCTTCAACATATTAAACTTATGAATAACACTGGTGCTCAACGTGTACGGCATTATAATTTTATAATCATAATAGGAGAATCACGCTCAACTGCAGTTAATTTATCGCGCTTTCAAAAGTTCTGAATTCATCCTAGAACAGTTAACTCCTACCGCTTATCATTGTTCTGCCGTCTCGAACAGGAATCTCAGAATAGCAGCTTCGTAAGTACGGCACAGCCAAACACCAAGCAGCTTGGACAGCTTTATGGCTGGCGAGGTGGTTATGAACAGCTAATTCATAAAACAAACGAAGTTTGGCTTTTTATGTGCATTTTTTTACGTAGCTTCAAAATCAAATATCTTAGAAACTGTGTACAAAACGATGTTTTAGAGAAAATTAACTCCAGGAACAGAGTCATTGTTGAGAAACTATTAGTGGTGTAGCTGGTCAAAACGTTCTCTGCTATTTATGGAATCAAAAGGTTATTAACGTGTTCAGCACAGTCCGTCGGTATATCATACCTTGAGCAACATAAAACATTTTCATTATATTGACAATAAAATGGTAAAGTGGAATTCATCATAATATATGTACCTACAAATATACATACGTATTACCCATATCCATATGGCCATTATGCAAGCATTTTGTTACATTAAAATTCCAGAAATACGGAGAATAATAGAAAATACTTTACAGAAGTGTACTAACAGAACTCCCTTCTTCTTTATTCTTAACACAAAATCAAAAAGCATCAGCAACTTCTACCGTAAATAGCAATTAATTTCGTGCAAGAAACCGTGTTCACTAATTGGATCTGATCAAAGAACTTGTTTCCTGTGACATTATAAATAGGACATTAAATATGTGAACTTGTTAGAACCTGAGAAGAAATTATTGAAACAAAAATGTATCTAAAAAATACAAAGGAGACTTGTAATGGTAAGAGATTTCATTGAAGATTAAAACTTCAATTCTAAATTGAAAATATTACGCGCATATGAAAGGAACTGCATTTGATACTTGCGTTCATATAGTAGGAACACATGCTCGTGACACAAGATTACAGGAATAGACAAACAAAAATGGAGGCTGTTTAATTTTCGGCGCAGAGAGGAGACGTACACAGTTAGGTAGTATAATTCGAAATCTCAGCTTTGAAAGCAAGAACGATTTAAAAGACATGAACGTTATTATTTCCATTAGGCGACGAATCAGTTTCTCTTCCAATCTCCGAGAATAATTCCCCTTGAATTACGTACATTTTATACATCCACTTATTTCTCCTTCCGCTTCATTTTCGCAGTGCTTGTGTTCCAATTCACTTCTTCTTCAGAACGCGTTCATAAGAGAGCGCGATTATGATGGAGTATTTCGTATCTCCAATCCCTTATTTCCCAGTCTCAAATTAAGCAACCATTCTTGGGCACAATACACGTTATAATTTGGCAACTGTAACGGAATTGCTACATTCTATTACGTTGAGTTAAGTCATTAAGAACATTACATACTGACGTACACGTTCCATGAATATGATGGCAGAAATATGTGACACGTCTGTTATTAAATATTTCACAACTGAAATAAGTTCAAAAAATAAAATTATGAATACAAATTGTATGTATAATACAGGACATGCGGCTATGAATATCTACCAGACTCACAGAAATGAATATCTTCGGGTTTAATACTAGCACTTAAACAACTTAATCAGTTTAAAAGTATGCAATTCAGATTTTGTATGGCTCTTCCAACAGGTTTTCCATCAAAAATGTTGTATTCATTTATTTATGTCAATTTCTGTCAACAGAAATAAATGGAATCACACTTCAAGCTAGTTTTCAAGCACAGACGTCACATGAACTCGCGGCACATAAAACCAGCGAGTAGCGTGTTTCGGGGCCGTTAGGTAGACCATCAGCCACGCCTCGACCACCTCTCATTCCCAGCACACCACCAGGCACCTACCACGCGACTCTCAGTCACTACCAGACCACGAGTGGGCTGTCTCCTCAACAATACTTAATCTCACACTAGTGACTTTTTGCTGTCATTAGCTTGTTTTATTATCAGGAAGTTGAGAGGAAAATTGCATGTGATTGAATCAGTGTTTCATTTTAGAGACCCCTCAAATACAACACAAGTATGACTTGTCCTTTCGTATTATAGTAGTCATCACCAAATTGCATGCCCCAAGGCCACGGAAGGACTTCTCCGCCCCTCCCCGCTGCTCTAAACCGCAATTCCAGCTTTGCTACGCTGCATGTTCGGAGCTGTCTTTAATCGCCCGGGATGTTTGTGTTGTAACGTTGTATGATTTTGCTGTAACCTTAAAGCATGCAATTTTGTGACTGCTACTATTAGACATCATATGCCACTATAAATAAAAACTAATCTTCTTCAGAATGGTCTCAACTCAGATCATGTGTGATTATAAAGGTCCAAAAGTCCTTTTCAAATCGTACCAGTTTCTGGGATGGATCGTAGAATTATATGTATTTACAGGAATTATAATTTGGGTTGTTTGCGTGCAACTACACATCTATGGTGCGTTTCGTCTATGCATGAAGTTTCGATAGTACTTATTTCACACTAATTGTTTTCTTGGAATCACTGAGGTTGATACAAGTATACCATAAGACTCTATACATATATATTTTATAGATCCTTATAACTTTCATTCAATGTAATTTCCTCAGTGTAAGATATCCTGTTGAAAACCCATCACGTAAAATATGACACGAATATTGTTTGAAATTTCTTTGAATACACAATCTTTATCATGTTTCTCAGTACTGCATTGCTTGGAATTTCGAAACGTAAATTATTAAAAGGCACTTTCAAATAGGAAATTTACTCGTATTTTAGTTCGTCAATGTTTTGGAGCAGCATTAATAGTACTGTGTCTTGAGTTCACTGTTGTTATCTTGATTATAATAAGTTCGGTTACATGGGTACTCACACAACTCATAATTACGCAGTCATACACGAACGTGCGAGCAAGCCACACGCGAACCTACGCAGTGCGTGCCAGTGACACGTAATGCGCTTAAATGCTGACCATAAGCGATAAACTTTTAACAGAAATTTATTTTAAAAACGATATCCAGTAGTTTACAAGAGAAGTAGTCACGACTGGTATACGAGTATGTTCCAGGAACTGAGTTCTTTGTCTTTCTCATCAAAGCTCAGAATTTGTGAAATCCCAGATTAGAATCAAGACCCCGAGAACGGTTACGCTCACTAAAGAGTTTGCTGAGGCTACTTCTGGAAAAAAAAGAGCACGCTCTTTTCGGGACCAAATAAACGGAATAAAACAGCAAATGGCCACACAGACAAATGACAGGCTTATACAAATATCTGCGATTTTTCCGGTGCGACTGAATCGAGAATGAAGATTAAACATAAATGTTATGTAAAATAAAAATCATTTCAGGTAGGAAATCCGTTTACTTTTACATTACCTAGGTCAGAGGTTCCCAAAGTGTGGGACGCGCCCCCCTGGGGGGGGCGTGTTGTTTGTATGAAAAACTTTTTTTAACGAAATATGGAGAAACATTTTTAACATCCTTTGTTTCGTTGAGGCAGTTGTCTTACAGTGCTGTAGAATTCAGACTCGTAGAGCATAGGCGGCTTTAGGAAGTGAACGGCAATATAAGTCCACGTACAGCTAGGAACCTATCCCACTAATCCAGGTATGAAGCGTATATTTTATTACAGTTTCTTAAATTAAATGCATTGAATAATATACACTAAATTATAAAAAATGTATACTTATAGCTAAATTTTATGTCAAATCTGTTTGCTTGCACTTGTTCTGGAAGGGGGGCGTGAAATTTATGAAATGATTTAAGGGGGACGCAAGGTATAAAAGTTTGGGAACCTCTGACCTAGGTGTAGATGAAAAAGGAATATTAGCCATCATTATTCTGACCAGCAGAACGACTACAATACTGTGCCCCGTCCAGTAAGTTAAAGAACGGAAGACAGGCAAAACTGCTGTATCGTTTATCAGACACGCCGGACAGTATCACGACAAGACAGATTTTACTTTTACACATAGATTTAATTAATCATTCCTCTTACTCCTAGGAGGAGCAGAAGACATCCACAAAGCGCCGCCAACCTTTCATCTTCAGTGCGCGCTCTGCCATGCTTTGCGTTAGAGCTTCCTATACGACTGTTCTTGTCCAAGTCATTCTTTGTCATCGTCTGCTTTTACTCCCGTGAGGGTTTCAGTCCAGCGTCTCTCTTCTACAACTCCTCTGCTCTTACTCAAGCTAAGCCCAGACCATTTCCATTTGCTTCTATTAACCCTCTCGAATCAAGACCAGTCTAAATGTTATTCAAAAATTCAGTTCTCACCTCAACAAAAGCACGTGTCTCTATTACAAATGGTTAATGGTGGTTAGTGTAACTCAAGGAAATAATCACTCTTTACACACATTGTGGTCTAAGTCAAAAGTTAATAATTATTAAAGCAAGTATTATCACTGGACTTCAAAGTTTTAAATTCAACTATCATCTCTTTCTGCCCTTCTTTACTCAAAAGGTGTAAAAGATCACTTTCAGTCGCCTTATTTTTCTCACTCAGTGGTTTTCAAATGTTTATAATTTACGGTTTGCTTCACAGCTGTATAAATGGATAGCTTTAACAGTGCTATTAATTCTCTGCACTGGGTATTAGATGGACATAAGCTCCATTTTCTTCCTTTATGCGCCCCTTAAATATATTTACAAGTGCCTCCGTTTTTGAAATCACACTGCCCGCGTATACAAATTCTTCCACACTGTGAACCATGTCGATTTACAATATCGTTATTCTCAATCACAATTCATAGGCATATTACTTGCAAAAATTAAGTAACATCTGTATAAAAATAATTCTGAATTGTAATCAGTGGAATTAATTTAAATACGAGCTCTTTTACTATCTCTGTGTGTGCTGTTAGATCATGTTTTCTCCTTCTATGCTTCACATTTTGTCAGGCAAGAAAGGACGGTAGCAACGTTTATAAAGCTCCCTGTTATTCGAAATAAAATACAGTTACAGATATATGAAAAGATAAACTACTACATAACGAATACTGGCATACTTCAGTGGGATATTCAGCGAAAAAATCACAAAGCGTACATAGCACAGCTTACATCTCTAAGATAAAATCAAATCTGTTTATACGCAGTATTAAAAAATATAAAGATTCATTTTTGCTAGCTTATTACTTGAATAAGCTCTGAATTGATGAAGGTGGAGGTTTCAAAAGTGTGCAGAAAAAGTTAAGCAGAAATTTAAATAACTTTTACT
Organism: Zootermopsis nevadensis; assembly: GCF_000696155.1. The sequence goes on along the minus strand of NW_019060547.1, from coordinate 157,560 downwards.
GGAAACAAAATACGAAGTTTGTGTTCTCAAACTTTATAATTAACAACCTTAAAGTGACTAATTAATATTAAGACGCATCATCGCACTATAACCTCAACCGTTTCCTCATTCCGTCGCTGGGGTTCAATACCTTCTACAGAGAGATACAATTTTTACAGACCGTTCTATACATTTTAAAGTTATTCTTAAAGAGAATGAGATTAAATAAAGGGATTTCTGTAAAGACGGTAAGTCGGAAGAAAAGTTTTTAAAATCCTTAAATGAATGCAGGTAATTGAATAGAAGCCTTTTGAAGAATTGACGTTTGGCAAGGACGCGTGATGGTTTGCGCCCGTTTTTGGAGATCACTTTAATGCACAGTTGCCCGGCTATGATGTGTGACTGAATCTGTTGGTTTTTATCACCTGATATTAACTAGGATAGGCATCGAAAATTGAAAGGAATAGCCATAGCAGTTTAAAAAATCAGTAAACTTTCTGCATTTCCGAACTATACTGACAAGTTTTAATTGGTTAAATCACTTCCTGGATAATTATTCCGTTATTTTATCTTGGTGTATGAAAGTATATTGCAGTACAACTGTCTAAACTAATAAAAGATTAAAGGCACCTTGAAACCGTAATCTTAATATTGTCTTTCTCTCTATCACTATATTTAAAATTGTTTATTTAAGTCCGAAGTAATAACGAGATCAGAAGTCTTACTGCCGCTTCTAGTGAGATGCTAAAACTCTAAAGAACTTCACATTACATCTGGATGCAGCATAGCACAGAAGTCTTGTGCAGGTAGAGGTTTTGAAATAGTCAGATCCCTCGTAAAAAGAATCCCATCAGATATCTGAACGATTAAAAATTTCAGAATTACTTCTGAACTGGAAGTTCCCCAGAATCCACGAAAGCTAAAGAACACTGATAACGGTTGTCTTCCGTATTTTGCGCCGTGTAGTCTAGTAAAAGTTTACCGTAGTTTCAGAAGTGCTTGCTGTTTCCATCCTCAGGGCGAAGAGTCCTGATGTTGGGGGCAGCAAGCAAAGCGAAACATCCCACAAGTCAGTCATTCGAGTATTAACGCTCCCTACCGTCAGAACCTGAAATCTCTCCTGAACAACAATTATTATATTTATAAAGTAAAGCACCTATTTATTTTTTTATTTCTGACACGAATACTGTATTATTACTCAAATGTGCCAAAAGTGGTGCAAACGAGAGGAAATAAGAAATGCATAACAATTTTTGTGTGTAAACCAAAGACATAAGAAATTTTGAAAAAACCAACGGGTACGTGGAAGAATAATGTTAAAACGTTTCTGAGAGAGAGATGTCAGAGTGTGAAATAAAGTACGATTTAAATTTATCCTTGGTTTAATGGCGAGATTTTATGAGTACGGTGATGATCCTTTGAATTCTATAAAAAGAGCTTGAAATTTCTCAACCAATTAAATAAGAATGGCTGATGAAGGTCCTGTAACGTGGAGCTAGGTAGGATGTAACTGGCATTGTCATCACACCGGAACTGCTTATCGCAACAGACTATAAACCGAGCTGCATACCTGACATCCACGTCACAGAAACCGTCATGAAGCAAAGGAAGTGGTGTCAGAGGTAATGTTGCTTCTCCTACACTCCACCGCCGTCATATCCTGAGTTATAGATATCGAACGCATTTGATGCCGCGGGTTATACCTAATGCCACTCCAGTCATGTACGTAGCAACGACGAAAATCATTAGGAACTGCAGCATGGACTGCCTGTCACATTGTTAATACAGTCATTTTCTGTAGTAGGAAAGGCAACTGTTGAAATGTGGACTTGGTTGGAGAGCGACTATGCATACCTCAATGACTTTTACGCTCATTTGCTGAGATACAAATCCACTGTTTGCATGTAATAGCATTAGTTGATCATTTTCCCCTTAAATATAGAACAGAAATTTGTTTGAAACACAAATTGTAGCGCTTAATGATTAATATGACACGTGCGAAAGCTTTTTGTAAAGCTGTTTAAAAAAGGTTCCATAAAGTAGGAATTAAACTTTATGTGAAGTACTCAGCCGATACGAATTAAATTAAAATCTCTCAATAACTTCTAGTGCAGACTCTACACATTAACTGAGTAAATTCATAGATGGATTAAGCACACGGGCAACAGAATTGGTCACCCGTTACGCGTTTACTTCACGCATATCATACAAAACAAAACTGTAATTATGACAACAAATTAAATAAATCTTTAATTATGCCACAATTTATCCTTCTTATCTTAATATCTAATAACGGAAAAAAACTTCAAACAGATCAAAGGTCACTTACCATGTACATGAAAAATGACTTTACTGAAATGTTCTGTCTCAATTTGTACATGCAAAATAAAGGCGGTGTCAAACAATCTCATTGTCAATTACAGATACTGCTAGCCTTTTTAATAAGTAACAACTTTGGAAAAACGGACGCTCTTTTCTAATGGAACGCAGACATCCCTCGATATTAGCGATTCTGCTATTCGCTGTCGAGTTCCCAGTATGTCATTATGACGTTCATTATTTGTAGTCACCCGTTGTGCCTCTTTGCGGACTGTGCGCATTCTTTCAGGACCCAGCTCACTTGTACCACATTTTTACTCGACTCTTGCTGTTTTACCGCCATTTTGAGTTTCCATTTTACCCCGTCCCCCCACCAAAAAAAGTTGTTAGCAACAGATTAAGTATAAATGCAGCTGCTATGGCGAGAGAGAACAATCACAGTTCGTTGAAAAAAAAACACACATTAGTATCTACTCATTAAGGACCAGAATCTATTCGCAATAATCTCAGGAGCATATCAGACGAGATAGAATGCCGAAGAACAAGGAAATGGAGAAAAATAACACTGGAGAGGAAAATATGGCATTTGTATACCGTTACAGATTAAAGCAAGGTACGAGCGCAGAAAATTCACAGAAAATTCAAGAAAAAATTCTAGCGGGCACTTAAAATATCGTGACAAATACATGAATGAAGGGCTAATGAAAGAGGTAAAAATACTTTAAGCATAATGTCATTGCGTAACTGTGTGAAGACGAAGCTGGGATAAAGTATGTGACGTGTTTCGAATAAATTTCTTCAGATAGAGGCCTACATTTGTTATATTATTTACTTTGTCTTGTTATAAGATATTTGTGTAGTCTATATATTAATTTCGGAAGTAACAGAAAAAAACATACTGAAACTTCGACAGGATCCTGTATGCATCTCAGGAATTGTTCTGAGTCTCCCAGTGGAACAAATCCTATTACGAAAAACTCTCATAAAGTTATTTCAAACGCAGCGATACTGAGTTAGCAAATTAAATTTGAATTTCTTTGCTAATTAATAACTTTAATTTTATATTCGAGCTGTCCTTTCGCGAATACCGAGCAATAAAATTTTATGCTCCAGAAGAGAAATTGTGCACAAAGAGCAGGAGGGTGGGGACCATGTGAAAAGGGTCGTAATTCTGAAATGGCCAGGTCGTAAGAAAGTTGGTATATTTACACGGCGCTTCGTCAACTTGTGACCAAGTCCTTGTAAAACAAATCTTCTAAACGGGCTTAATGCATTTTTCCCCTTTCGCTTCAAAATCCTTTTTTGGCCACATTCACGACATCAAGTCAATATTAAAAGAATGTATATATTGCACTGGAAAAACACGCGGTATGTAGTTGGTAGTTTGTTTACGAGTTAACGGGACTTTTTGAAACTTTGGCTGAATATTCCCCTAGATCCCTTCTTGTTATTAAACATCCCGGTGTTCAAATTATGATTATTATGACTTTTACAACTACGCTTCGGTTACAGAACAGAGCTCGTAACTTTAGATATTGAACTTCCAACACCTTCAAGCACCAAATCTCTTCCAAACAGCAACGCTCCTGAGTTTACATTAAACAACCTTATTCTTTACAGTTTTCAATCCTGGCGGAGAGGAATGTTAGGAGTCGGACCAAGATTAGATTTAGGGTCTATTTATATAGGAACGTAAAGATAACGACACGAGCCCTTGCCGATTTTTCAGAAAATATTATTCAACGTTTTTCAATGGAACTGTTTATATTGAATCCGAGCTCGTCCGTTCCACGAACGAGTCTCGCCCAACTTACGTCTCCAACGATATTTTTCCTAAACAGTTCCATTGAAAAACGTTGAATAATATTTTCTGAAAAATCGGCAAGGGCTCGTGTCGTTATCTTTACGTTCCTATATAAATAGACCTTAATATGTTGTTTGGTCAGGGATATTGCGCGTCTCATGGGGCCGTGACAGATGCGTATGTTGTTGCCTTAACATTTTTCCCCTCGCAATGCGATATGTTGGCAGATTTCTTATCAATATCTGATACTCAGCCAACGAATATAGTGGCCTATTACAATAAAGACATACATTCTTAACAATAGAGAAAGCAGGGGGTATAAATGGACATCGGGATACTTTAAATACTTCATAATCATAAAATATTATTATCCGTCTATATACAACAGTTTAACTTTGTATACTGTATTTATATAATTCACTTGTGACCACATGTTTCAGGTATATAACCGGAACTTGTCATCATAGTAACATTTTAGTTATATCTCAAAACATGACGCTCCGGTATAATCTTATAATTTCTTAATCCTCTTACCTAATTATATAGAGCCTGTCATTTACGTAATGCTAATCGCTTATAAGACAGTGTTGTCGGAACAAGGAAATAAACACATGGAACATTTCGATCTTAAGTAGCACATTTCAAAAATACTGCCCATAATTTTAAACTAAAAACTTGTCATTCAAGGTGGAAACTTGAATTATAATACATCTACTGTCACCCTAATAACAGCATTGTTAAGTCAGAAACGTCTCTTAAATATATTTTTGGTAGGCATGTATGCATATAATATATGACTTATGTCAGCCTATCGAATTTACTTTATCAGCCTAAGCGAATTTAGTCTTGTAAAATATTCACAAAAATAAGAAGCAAGCTTTAATACCTTGTTCACTTTTACTTTTTAATTCACTGTTGTGCTGAGTTGTCCTGACGTAAATTCATCACACTGGAGCCAGAATTTGCATTTTATAATGGTTTTAAAATAGAAATATTATGAAATAAAAGAGGAAGGATGCTGTCAACCAAATTTTTGTGCTCCATAAATTGCATGTCGAACGCATCGGTGTGGTAGTTGTTAGCCGTCATTCCACCCTTTCCGGTCTTAGCAGACCTACAATACTTGTGCCTCTTTTGCACTGCATATTCTTACAGTAATTACAAGAGGCCTATACAGACGATTCGTCCGTTCGGTGCTACAATAATCATGTACACGGCACGTCTTCAGAAGCCTTCAATGGCAATGCTGTAATAACATATAGATTTACTGCGTCCGTCTGTCTAAATTCATTAGACATATAGTGCCGCCTTGTTTGTATAGATTGCTTATGGAATTTGATACTGCAATAACAGATACATAATAGCGAAACTCCGTGCTTGCGTCTGTTCCACGCTGTCCCTCGCAAACGGTTAATCATACCAAAAACTGGTAAACAGAAGAAAATGTTCCTCTACGAAACCTAACGCCAGGAAAATAATTGATTTTTCTTTTTAGAATACCAGACACAGTGATGCCCAACAAATTATCACTCGTAGTAAAAATTGTAAATGTAATTTCCCACGTTATGAATATTTTCAAATAGAAAGCTCAATATTACTTCATAGCATACTAGACACAATGACATTTTTTTATTTCCCTTGAATTTCAAACACTATTGATAGGTCCCAGTAAGATTTGTTGGCAAAAGGCTATTTCAGTCATCAAAAACGACATCAGGTCAAAGTAATCAACGAAAACTCACGCCAAGCCACACGACGCAAAGTCAACTTAAGGTACCCCACGTGACGCCTGGATAACTTCCCCTAAGCACGATGAGCATCGCGATGCCGAGACAAAAGGTGCCAAGAAACAAGCAGCTGAGAGGACAGACGCCTGAAGGCGCGACGCCGACCATCGCGACGGCGAGATGCGTTTAGAAGAATAACACAACTTCAAAGAACCCAACCCTTCGTCACGCGAAGGCGATCCTTCGGACTTCTAGCGTAGCTTCGCTTGGGGTCCCGATGCCGACCAGACTCCAAACACAGCTAAGACGTACCTAGTGACGCCGTACACATCACGAGGAATAACCTGACGCAAGTCACGCGACGGCGTTGCAACGCGTGCCGATTCGTAACATTGCGAGGCTAGTGATCACACGAGAAGCCCAACAAACTCGAGTCACAACTTTTAATGCCGCGTATCGCGGGGACTGTCGAAAAGTGTCCAAAAGCTAGGCGGTGACAGAACCAGATGAACCAAGGCAAAGTTATACGAAGGCAAAGAACGAAAGTCTTAGCCAGTGAATCCAAGGCCACGTCACACGACTTGTAACACGTGACGCAGATATGGCGATGCGTGGAATACTACGGCGACAAGCATAGCGACGCCGAGCCACGTGATGCCCAGCGCCGTGACACCGACCGTCTGAGCCGACACAGAAGAACATCTGTGATAATGCTGATAGGATGATGTGAATACACAGGTCTATAAAATTATTTCGCGAATTGATCATATTAGCACTCTGTCCTACTGCTCTATATTACTAAATTCAGATTTATTCGTCATAATTAATCTGTACGTAGTAGTTCATGTTTGTTTCTGTTTAACCATAATCTCATCTATGCTTAGTGATCGATTTTCATGAAAGTTCGTATATGGTAACATGGTGACATGGTAACAACATTAGTTCCATTCAGTGAATGTTTTGGTAGATTTGCAAATTATTAAATACACTTAAAAGTGCCACATAAAATGCTAATTTCGTATCACAAATTGTTATAATACCAGTATTTAAACTTTCAGTGTCGATGGGATTATTGCTTTCATAATATGTAATCGGTTTCAAAGTTAAGTAACATAAAGTAGTTGTCCATACAGAAATTGACATTACGAATTTCAGAAACATTTATCTAAATCATGAGGATAAACGCTTAGATAACAAATAAAAGAGACATTCTGCAGCATCAACAAAAGATTTCCGAAGACACAGCACAGTAAACCTTCATAAATGGAGATATTGCTCCACCTTACTACACTATTTCGTGAAGACAGCACTCTGCTTGTTACTATGCAAAGCGAACGCCCTGCAATTCCGTTCTACTATATATACCAATAAAGGCGCTGTTATGCTTCCGATGGGAATTGCCTGTAGGCCCCGAGACACCAATATCGTTTTATGGGTCCTTATACAGCAAATTCAAGGATATAAATTTGTGAGGAATACTAGTCACATAAAGAGAGTGCAGTGACACGTTTTAGCAGCGCTAATTGTTACGAACGACCGTGCTACATATCAGGCTACGCGCCTAAAGCTGGTTTCACACGCCTCGTTAGGGAGACCCTACTTCAATCCCTGCAATTTCAAGTGACTTTCTTTTTCTCTTTTTACAAAGTAGCGCTGGAGAAAATTTTTCTCCGAGGTTAATGTTGGACCATGCGAGTGACTTGGAAAATAGCACCCTATGTAGGGCAGGCAACATCCACAGAATAGAATATGAGTGATCTGATTAGCCAAAATTTCAAATACATAGTCCACATTTCGATGTCATTGGGTTGAAGTCGATGGCTTTCACATCGAACGCTGTCATAAATATGCTGGTCAGCAAAGGGGATGATCATGCGAGTCATAAATCACTCGTCACCTACTGCCTTACTACATAATGCTTCTAAAACGACTCAATATTCACCCAGAACATGGCAACTGTAATGTCTGCCGAAACATTGTATAACTTTTAACATTCAACGCGGCTAATCTCCGAAAGCCGAAATTATAAACAGAATTCCAGCTTAAGGAAAAGAATTATTTGCCAAAAAGACACTGGCAATAGCTCATTCTGTTTGCCGTATCGATACGACGATTAATAAATAATGAATATTAAAAACGATGTAGTAGAAAGAGGTAGTGGCCTAATTGAAGACACTATTTTTAGGTCTTGCCTGAAAGAGTAAAGGAAAACCAATTTAAAGCATCAAGCAGTATAGCCGGTTTCCGAATCGAGATTCAAATCCCTAAACCTTTCAAACTGGAAGCATAAATTCTAACCATTCCACCGCGACGTTAGGCGATGAGCTATAAAGTTTCAAAAATTAGTAAAACATACAAACTCACAGATTTGTACCTATGAATTGTACCGAAAATGTAAATCAGTGCGTTAACAACACATCGTTATCAGTGATGTTGTCCCATAGCGAGAGGACCTGTCAGACTTAGACAGAGACAACGAGCTAATTGAGTCTCGTGATGACCTGACAACCGGGAGTTAATTGTATTCCCTAGGTCACGTACGTACAATCGATTACAAGAAAGATTGCGTCTCGAATGCAAAAACAAATTCTCGGATAGATAACAAATAAAGTCTACATCTTGAGACAACGTGAAAATCGGTACATTCGGCCGTTCATAAACACATTTTATATTAACCGAATATTATCATGCACTGCATACCATGCTTCAGTTACTTCGGCTTTATTAACTGAGGCTTTTAACTTCTGCCGACGTTGATTTACTTACAAAATTTACTGTTACTACATCGAACAGGCTATAATTTGCGCCTCGCCTCTTTGAGGGGGAAGTTGCGACTTTAAGCAATTATTTGTTTGTAATTAGTGGTACAATTCAGAGACTTACACTTTTATATGACGACGAATATAGTAATACCGGTAAATTTAACACGAACAAACGTATACATCTATCATGTAAACGGAGTCATGTGTCTTTAACTACTTTTTCCTAAGGTAACCTGATGTTCAAAACACACAAAATTACAATTCTGATTTTCAGTCCGACCCGTTACGGGTGTGAAACTTGGTTTGTTACCCTAAGGGAAGAAAATATATTGAGAATACTTGAAAATAGGAGGCAAGAGGGAATATTTAGATCAAAGAGATAGGAGCATCAGTAGGCTAGCGAAATATCAATAATGGGGAGTTTCATAATTCCTTATCTTCACCAAATAGTACTGTGATGATCAAATCAAGGAGGATTTGACTGGCGGGACACATACGATGCGTGGGAGAGGTAAGAAAAATATACCAAATTGTAACAAGAAACAATCGAAACGTAAATGAAAACTTCAGGGTCCAAGGTATAGAATATTTCTCATAAACTATTCGTTGTTTATGTTTCATTCACCTTGTTCCTCTTGTGTTAATAACGCTAATAATAATTTAAAAGAGCCTAAACATTATGAAGCTCCTCACTATGTACTTTTCTCTCATCCGCGCTGCATTCAAACACCCTCAGTTTGGAATCGACATAATAATTTAAACAGCACTGATAACTTCGTCCTGCAGATATAAAGGTAATATTATCACAGTATTGCCTGAGCATTCGGTGGGGTTCAAATCAACACAGCCCCACGAATTGCAAGCTCATCTTTCGCAAATCACAAGAAGCCTGTATCTTTGATCAGCTAGACATCCCATGTCCGAATTTCATGTCAAATAAACATGTGTTCCATGTGAAATGAAATAGATAATCACTCTATTTCCCATAATAATAGTTGAGTATCATATTTAGGAATAAAGTTGGATTTTTACCAAGCCATAAATTCAGAAACTGGCCCTTATTTGTATATTTTATATTTGTGCATGGTTTATTTAACGACGCGTGTCACTAGCTCAGGTTGTATAGAGTAGAAATATTTTATACTGTAACAAATTCAATATACAGGTTTAAAGGAGAACGTCGATGAGTTCATGGCAGCTCAAAGCTATAACTTTAAGTAAAACTTGTTAAAATAACAAAAACATGGTTTAACATTTTTTCAATTTTTGCCATAAAGTTGGATGTAGAAACTATATAATGCGCTCATAAAGAGACGGAAAGCGAAATATATGGAACACTGCTGGTATAATGTCACAATTATGACCTCGATCGTAAACAAAGTTAGTTTTCATCTTGTAAAGACATCATTTTGAAAACAATACTTAAAATTTTAATGTTATTCCTAAGAGTTTCATTGGAAAAAATCTAATACTGCTTTGGCATCACAATAAACATATGTACTTAAATATTATTGTATAAAAAATATCATTCCAATTTGTAATTAACATCAACGTTAATGATAAAGCAAATTTCACAGAAAATAACAAATATCTGCAAAGTTGTTAATTTTCTTCTTCAGGGATATTATAAAACATTGCTGTATTATGGGAATTATAAAATAAAAAAGCATTATTTTCGCAAATGTCGTATATTTAACATTTAAAAATCAGTGTAATAAATATACTGAAGATATCTGACAAGTAGCACTCACCAGTGACATCTGTGGCGATGAGTCTGAAGGTGAGCAGTAGTGAGATGAACGGGTACGTCGTGAACACGTGTGAACCGTACCGGGCCATGAGGAGTGCAGGAACTGTCTCACCTTCCCGAACCGCATCACGACTATCCGACTACGCGTCCAGCCACTACAGCGACGCCAGTTGCATGGCGCCGGCGCCCTGCGCACAAGATCACGATGTCAACAGCATGCACCACACGCACAATTCTGCAAAACGCATCAGAAGAAAACAAAGTACTTGACACATGCACTTAACACTCGCTAAATAGAGCGACCGATCGCTGTATAAAAGTAGCTCCATGGCACACGATCTCCACTCGGCAAGGGACGTTTGTTCAGACGTCCGTGAATTGTGTCTACTCCCTTACGAACTTGTGACTTCAGAACAAAATTAATAGACAACTAATTAATCTATAATAATATACACTAACTACATGCATCATGGGAAGTTGATAACCGCTCAACTGACAATTGCATTTACCGCCTTCTATAGAATCCGAAAATTCACTGCTAGCTGACCTAAACGGTCGATTTTTGGTTTGTTTAACGACGCTGTCAATAACTCAGACTATACAGCGTCGAATAATGAGCTGTAAAGGATTCGGAAGGGCTTGTGGGCTTATTTATCCCATCATTCGCCTGGAGGGACTAAGAAAACCATAAAAACCTCAGGATAGCTGGTATCCAGACCGGCATTTGAACCACGGACCTTCTGAATACGATTCAGGAGCGCTGATCACGCTGTGACGGCTACTTAACCATCTGAAAATGCCTCGAAAATTGTGCATTTTTTTTCTTTTTGGACATAAAAGTATCAGAGCAAATGTTTAAATTGTCAAATCAAGAAAAATAATTATATTCTTCTTCTCCCTCCAACTCTGACACCCAGAAACTTTTGCAACTGAAGTGGATTTTGAACCAACTGATGCTACTAACGCGTGTGCGAATCCGCCATTGCAACTTGCAGCAGACAGTTTCTGATGTGTTCACTAAGAGCACTAAGAGTATTTGCTTCTTCCTTTGAAGCTGTGTGATATGTTACAAGGGAATACCAGAGTTTGCATTTAAATGACTTCAAAAACGAAAAATATAGTGGAAGGGAATAATGTGCATTATTTTAGAAAACAGCCAACTTTGTAAAACCCAACAGCAAGAACTCTACACAGTATCATAATTAGTTCAGTTCTTGTGCTTTCTGTATACGAAATGGGGATATCGTGTCTGTCCGTACGCATGTTTCATCTCCGAAACTACTGAACGGATTTAGATTACATTTAAATTATACCAAATGTCGTTCAGTTATTTCAAATTTTCTTCGAATAGACGTTCTTAATTTCTAAATTTTGATAATGACGAATATATTCAAAAGTCTTAAAATACGTGCTGCAAGTTAGAAACAACGGGTACCAAATAATAAAAAAAACACAGAGACAATTTAAGGCTGGGAGAGAAAGAAATACATTCAGAACTTAAAGTTGTTCTGTGCGTTGTAGGTCGGCCAGACAAGCATGACTGAGTAACTGATACAAGCTGAACATGCCACCTGGAAGTTCTAATCAGTTAGTGTACCATTAGGTATGTTTCTCTATGCATGTAACTGCATGGCATTTTTCCACCATTTCACTTAACCACAAGTTCATTTCATTAGCTGCAGCTGGTCAAACACTATGATCATAGGCAGAACACCTGGGTGCTTGCGGAAAATCATGTCACATGGAACTGATGGGTTAATTGGCAATACTGCGGAAAATACACTACACTGCATTTATGTGGTTAATTTCTTTCCTATGTTGCTTTCTTCGTCATATGCATATATCAAACATAGAGGGCGTGACATTTTCTATTGGATTCCAGTGGCGGGTTATTTTAAACGCGATAATAAACCTTCGGGAATTTCTTGAGAATCTGAAGCGACTACCAGTTTCTGAATAAGTTGGCTAGTCAACTACGAAACACACTCATTTTCTTGCATCAACTGTCTTTAATATTAGACAATTTAGGAAATCTTCGAACCCTGAAATATAGAGATTTTAAATTTCGAGAGACAGGTTGATCTTTGTCCTATGCTACTCCTACATGTCACGAAGCTCCGCCGATAAATGATCTGTTTCGGCCTCAAGATTGTAAACGTGTAGTAGTCTTTTCAAAGGCAAAGGGAAAAGAACTCAATGAATGTCTATTATGCAAAGAAAGAAATTTTCACCTCAACGGCAGGGATTATTATATCCAAATATATCTCGCCAGATCAAATATTGTAAATTTCGTCTAAGCCTGCGTAGGCTCCTGAGAGAGGCAGAGGTTGCTTATACAGCAAAAGACGTATAGCCACCAGTCAACCGAGCACAGTTTCTGAAGATCAAAGGCACTGTTTGGTCAGACGGGGTACAAAAAATTGGAGAATTAACGTTTTATTATCGAATTCAATACGGCTTTTTCTTGAAATACTGAAGAGTTCTGCCACCTGTTGAGGAACTAGTAACATAGCAACTTATTCTGTGGTTGCTCCATTATTCTATAGATGTCGATACCAATAGCTACAACCCTATTTAACCAGAATATTATCTTATGAAACCTAAGATATTTTACACTGTTAAAAATATTCGCCACTGGTGCGTGTATTGAGTCATAAAAATCCAATCCGCAACATCCAAATTTATTTTTAGTGACGACTTTAATATTATATTCTCATCTACTTCTGGTACTCCAAGTTGTCTCTTACGTTCTGATTTTCCGACGAAAATTTTGTATGCCTTAACAGAAGTAATTTAACATAGATAAATTTCAGAGCGAGTATTGTTTACAATATGCAGACAATGTTACAGCATTATAATAGAGTGGTGCCTTATTAAAATACATTCAATTAATTATTTTATTAATTAGCCAGTATAAGAGACAGGGCGCGAATCGCGATGACATTTATGAAACGAAATAATAACGACGTAGCTAAATATCGTTTTAAAACGTCCCACCTTCTTTCATCATGTTTTTAAGATATCTTCTCCTGCTTAAGTTACTGCAACAAGAAGCATAACAAGAAAAATTCTTGCCCCCCCCCAACGAACACATGCATCCTGGTTTCTGACCCATACTTGCTAAACACTGGTAAATACTTATCAGATAAACTATATTTGATTAATATGTAATTTAGTGACGCTATATAATCTACATCGCGTATTTAGTTTCGAAATCAACATAAAAACGACTGGGGACAGGGAATTTGGAAGAATACGTGAGAAAGTGATTGCAGAATATTTTGAAGTAAAATCAAATACTTGGTCTTTAAGAATTATTAAAACCTATGGATAAACCGAAATCAAGACAGTCGCTTCACTGGTGGAAATTTAAATACAAATTAAAATTTCTACCTCTAAGCTGGCCTCCGTGAACGTCAGCTACAGCAAATATAAATGTTCAAAATGATGAATTCAATAATTTCATTGCCCTTCATGTAAATAATTTGTCGATGTCGGAGTGGTTTATAACGTGACACAATTAGGAACATGTGAGTAGGAGAGGACTCTGAGCATTGGTATTGATTGCAAAGGAGAGCGAGTAGCCTCGTATTTCATAACGAATGAAATTACGAGTATTCCTAGGACCAACACGAGTAAAATTCTTCGCACTAACATCGGCCTATGTTTGAAATACTTCTCTGATTCACTCTGAAATATCCCGTCGTTAGAACATAATACCTAAAATATAGCTTTATAAGTATCAAATATTCAGTAAAATATACAGAGGTTATTCCGAGTCAACAATAAAATACATTCAGGCTTTAGAAACAGAAACTATAATGTAAGTATGAACCAAAGTGGCTTATTTCAATAGAGTGCAAGTGATATTACGTGGCTGAGGTAAGTAGTGAGATCTTGGGATTTCCAAATTCATTGACTACAAAGTTTTCGCTCTGTGTGCCTGCGAACCACACTTAGGGAATTGTGCAAGTGGGATACAAGAGTTTTTGGGTCCAAGAGAGAGGAATCAAAAAAACTATGAAAATTTTGCATAATACGGAGTTTTATAATGTATAATCGTCACTAAATAGCAGATAAACAAAACAAAAGAAAAGCAAAATAACGGACGAGACGTGTAGCAGGCTTACCGAACGGGGACATCAGAAAAGCATTCAAATTTTTACTTGGAAGATCTGAATACCACAGACTACTTAGGAGTCCTAGACGTGGATATTATTTAAATACATGAAAGAAGGAAAATACAACATAACGTAGTTGTGATGATTTCTCATCCGCATGACAACTAGCCCATAAAAGTATGTAACGGCATGCTTCTTCATTTGCAAACGACCATTTCAGTAACATCAAATCGGGCATGTTACACAACGTTTCGTCTAACCAGAACACAGACGTAATATTACATGCCATAAACATAAGCCTAACGTTCTAGGTGCTTTTCAGATAGATAAAACATTGCAGCCTAAAAGAATAAGAAATGTGAATCACAATAGTTTAATTTAATATATGCCCAATGCAAATCACACTAACCTGCTGGGGTAAGTACAAGTTTTTCTCGCAGTACTGAAATAAATATGAATTAATATGTGTCTGTTAGTGTTAAGTTAAAAGTGACTGATCTTTGCGCAAGTTACCAATAAAATGACGAAGAAGAAGAAGATGGACCGAGTCGTAAATCCCGTCAGTTTTTCGTCACCAGTAGCCGCTCCAGCTCGAGACAACGGGAACAGACCAAAGGTTCCTTCAGTCGTGAAGGGTGTGCTTCTCCGTGGTTATCAGTCAAAAGAACGAGTACTCACTTTTGATAGGTAAATCCTTCACGAGTGTATCGTCTGCAAATATTAGATGCGCCTGACACCGCTTATGCAGAGGTGATGCTTTAAGGTCCTGTACTTCTTCGTATAGGTTATGCACTGCCGTTGCCCTCATAGTGTGCGTCGTAACGGCTGGTGTTTTCGTCAAGTGGGCATGGGACAAGTTCGCCAGAAGTCCCATCGTGGTAAACGTGGAGACAACCAACTACCCGCTATACAAACTGTACTTCCCGGCTGTTACCATCTGCCCCGCCAACATCGTCAAGAGAACGGTTGGAGAGGAGCTTCTTACAAGGTGCAGGTCTCATTTTGAGATCTGAGGATCTCATGGTGACAGGTGTGAAGATGGCTGTCTTCTGGGATGTTGCGCCATGTAGTCTGGTAGATACTGACAGACGTTTCATAGGAGCTTAATGCTTCGAATACCAGTGTAGGGGCATTAAGATCCTCTAAAACGTTGGCCAGTACCTACCAGAAGATGAATGTGTTCTTGAATATTGCGCCTTGTAGTCTGGTAATATATTCATCGACGTTTCAGTAGTACGTACGGCATGAGCAGTGACAGTAGCTGTCAATATTACAACGAGGCCTCAACCCCTAAGTACAGCACGCCAACGTAAAAGGACTCATGTTGTTTTGTAGGTACCTGAACGTGAGTCTAGATGGCAGACTGCAGGAGGTCGTGCGGAACGTGATGGGCGCCCTAGCCATTTGCCAACATCCCTTCTATTACAGAATGCAAGATCATCTCGAACCAATTCTCGACATCCTGCCACAATTTGAAAAGTTCAACGTGTCTCACTTCATGCTGCAGGTAGCCTATGTCAGCGGTCTGGGTGAGCCACATACATACGAGATATCAGAGTTCCCTTATTTTTATCATAACGTTTATATAGCTTTTGGATTATGTACAAAGAACTTATGACAAGCCGGGATATTTCAAAATGTTGCATAAATAATTATTAAACAGACAACCCTGTCCAAGCAACACATTGCCATATTCTCTAAGTTAGGGACTTCAGATCTGATCCATCACCTGACTAGTTTCAAAGTAAACAACGTTCCATTTTACATTTTAATAGTATATTTAAAATATTAGACTCGTAGTTTTCGTAATGTGTCAAACATAATCACTTCATTTATCAGGGTTTCTAATACACCTAAAACGGACAGTGACTCCAAGAAAATGTTAGTCATAATGGTGATCCTGTGATTATTCCAAGTTCAACTATAAATAACTCTAAATAAAGAATTATCTTCTTAGGAGTTAGGCCCCGCATACAACAAGCTAGGTTATATAAGTTTTCACTTTTTACATATCGATATAATTATTAAATAGGAACGTCAGTTGGACCCACAAATACATGAAAGGATAAATGAAATTGTTCAGTTTTTACCCGTGATATGAATCTCGTGAATCTCACACACGCAGATACAAGTAAAATATTCCGAAGAAATTATAAATTCTGTATTAGGTAGGTCAGTATCTGCAACCATAGAAATAGTAACGGGGTCTAATAAAGCGCGTATCAGATATATCGGCACGGCTATGGGTGATGGATAATGACAGATCGAACTGGAAAAATAAGGACAGGTAAACACCGCATTTACAAGAAGAAACCGAAGCAGGGAACGGGAACTTGACTAGTAATGCCTATATCTGTAAAATCATGGTTGAATCTTTTACACATAAATTTTGGTAATGTGTGTAGGTGCTGCCCACGTGCTCGGAACTTTTTGGCAATTGCTTCTGGCTGGGGAAGGAAGTCAACTGTTGCGAAGTTTTTAATCTTCAGAGAACAGAGGCTGGTTTCTGCTACTCATTTAACTCACTCACGTCTGACAATACATGGAATTGGTGAGTTTTATTTGAACCTCAACACAAATTAATCCAACCCTCCTTACTAAATTAAACTCTTATTGCATAGTCGTTATCGGTGACTGCGCGATGTAAAATGTGAATTTGGTTAAGCCGCCTGGACACAGCAATTACAAAAAAATATTTGTATACGTCGTTCACCTTTCTACCGATAACGAACTCCTATCTTTAAGTTTGTCTGAATGGAACTTAGACAATATGTATGATTAACAACTTAGTCTCTCATATTAAGGCAAGAAAGCATATTGTAGATGTTTACAGACAAAGAGCTGGTGAGATTATTTTGACCTAAGAGGGATGTCACGTGGTAGATAAATAAGAAACATTTATGTTGGGAAAAAAAGTCGTTACTAGTCATGCACACGGAGCTTGTGAGCTTTCTGGAATATTGCTTGCTTATTCTAGTGCCGAATCGGAGGAGTTTTCTCGATTCTTAGTAACCCATGAAGAGAAGAACGAATTCAGTGAATGCGAGCCACGTCACAACATCGCTTCCGGAACAACTACGGGGTTGGAAGTATTCCTGAGGCCCTCAAGGCCTGAGAACTCTCTGCAAGAAGGACAGCGTGACAAAAATGGGGCCCGGGTATGTTGCTTTACGATTACTAATTCGCTACAGTAGTGAAATGGCGCCATACGTAATACATGAATGCACGCATAGTTACACGTTACACACAAAATAAACAAACCTGGGCAGCTCAGCTGTCCGGAAGCACAGAACGAAATCAGAAATATTCCTAACCCGTATGTACCACATTTTTAGCATTCAGTAAGTCTGTGTTTTGACCATAGAGTGTATTTAGCCTGTGGACCTCGTATGACACTCAAAACATGCAGTGTTATTTCCATTAAAAACACCAAAATATTTAATTTTGTAACTGAAAAGCCTGGTGTTTTTACATGAACCTCGGCTTCAGAGGTTTAAATTTATAAAAGGCGCCGTTAGATTATGTTTTCGCTGTGAAATGAAATAGAAACCGCGAAGGATAAGGTCGAATCTCCGAGCTTATTACATGCTCCGAAATTTCTTAAAAGCATTTTGAAACCTTGACTTTATATTCCGAAAAAAATACCATCATAAGCACGTCTTTCACAGTTTTGTGCCACACAGAAGACAAAGCCTGTGTCTGGACAGGGCTCAAGTTTTTGAACTTCCCATGTACTCAAAGAAGGCGTTTTTAGTTCTACTTACCTAAATCGTGTACATGTAAACGGAATACTTCGACTTGTTCTGTTCTGACCGGACAGTAAGTAACAATTATTTTGTATGATTTGAGGTTTTCACAGCGGTGAGTATGAAGATTTCCGTCTTCTGGGTTGTTGCGCTGTGTAGTCTGGTCGATGTTAACCAACGTTTCAGAGGTCATACTGCCTCCGTCATCAGGGCGATGAATGTGCCAACAATTACTTTGTTCTTTGAAGGTTTATCTTCATCACCCGGTGCAGTTACCTGAGGTTGGGACCGGCATCCACATGCCCGAAAAGAACGGCATGGCGTTCAGGATACAAGTGACGCCCTCAGTGACGGAAAGCAGCATCGGTGTCCGGGCTCTCACCATCTCTCAACGCCAATGTTTGTTCCCGGACGAGTTGCGTCTCTCAGTGTTCAAAACGTACACACAACAGAACTGCCTTCTGGAATGCAGACTTAGAAATATCGCTAGTTTTTGTGGATGTCGCCCGTACGTCTTCAGCGCGTTCACAGGCATGTTTTATTCGGATTAATGTCCGTAGCCAGCAGGACCGTGGTTTGTAAAGACATAGACATCTACACTTAGTCAGATGTGTTTTGCTTTAATTTAACTCGTTTTACCATGACAGGTTACACTCGAGTTTAACAATAAAACCTAAGGAATCTTTATGTCTCACCAGTAATATTCATGGAACACGAGATACATAGAACAATGTGGAAAAATGCACGGAAGAATTCAGTCAACAGGCTATCTAAATCAGTTCACGATTAATGTTTTCAATAACCTGTTCTCTGGTTGTCTGATACAGTAAGTTTATCGTCATAATGCACTATTCATCAGGACGATTTTGTTCCGGCATTCCATCGAAAGACTTCCACGGCACCAGTTAATCTCATATTCATGCTTTTCTTAATCTCATTATCAGCTTCCACGTACTCGTCATTGTTCAGACGTGTCCCCTGTGCGTTACTTTTTATCCTTGAATTAACTGATTACCTTCTCTTCTTTTAGCAGATAATGTTCCAGAATGTACCCTGATTCAACTCTGGTGCTTAACACAACATAATCGTAAGTACGCTTGGTCTGACCTTAAACAATACAACAATTACAACAGTAACCCATGCATAAAAACGTAAATACGTCTTACATTACACTAAATAAGCTACTAGAAAGACCTGCGATAACACGAGAAAATAATATTGAACTTAAACGAAATATACGTGATGGTGCGGACTAACTCATAACAGAGTCCAATAGAAGGTTCTTCTGGGCACAGTGAGAATACTTCTGGTTCCTTGAATGGTGGCGAAAATATTACCCAGCTGAGAGACTAAATATTTTTAAGAAACACTATTTTTCTCTCAGTGTGAGATGCTAAACTCACACCCATACAAAACAACAGGTAAAATTGTAACCTTACGACGTGCTGTATTATATTCATGCAAAATGCACTGACAACATTTATCCTTCAAGATCAGTCATTGAGCGTTCTTATACCCAGTTGAGTTGAGGATCTTCAGGCCTCCAAAGGGAACACGTGGTTTCGAAAATTTGACCGCTATCGACTGCTCTAACTGCCTGCCAACCTGCCATAGCAGCCACTACGCCTTGCACTACAGTTACACTGACGACAGCAACCCCTATGCCAGAGACAGCGGTGGTTACCTGGAAGTGTTCTACAAGGATCTGTCTGCCATTAAATATCATCAGAAACTGGCTTTCGATTTCATGGATCTGGTCGGTCAGTACGACACAGTTTTAATACGATAACTATACGATATAACACCTAAGGTGTCAGTCATTTACATTAATGATTAATTTTGAAGTGAGGGAATATTTAAGTTACTGAAGGGTTTGTGGACTTGTTAACTTGCAAGTATTAATAAGATGTGATATCGATCTATTTAAAATGTGATAATTTTTAAACAAATCTATGGAGCACAGTCCTTCGGATAATCTATGAGTCGCTCACCTACTCTGGAAATTCCTTGCATTTCATAGATTCTTTAGATTAATTTCAAAATTCTGTGATAGACTATTGGTACTCAGGTTTTCCGACTAAATTTCTTCTACGCTATAGTTATATTTCTCGTATGGCGCAATCATGCTTCACGACCTGACCATCACATCATCCTTGATTTAAGCATCCAAATAATATTTGGTAGACAAGGCTTGAAAGTTATGTCTCCTTCTTATGTAATGATCTCAATACTTCAGTTACTTCGCCTCCTTTAATATAAATACAAAAATTTACCTCAACACCCTGTTCTCAAACACCAACAGTTTTTTAGATAATTGTTTCACGTCTTATTTAAATTGCATTATAATTAAATTTTTCCCGCATTATGACAAAGATTTTCCTAAGTGTGGGTATAAACTGTAAGATTTTTATACTTAGGTAAATAAATACCACAAACGACTGATAAAATATTAAAACAAATTTCCCTTTCCGGAGGCCTACATCATCTGTATATATTTGTGCTGCATTTACTCTTTTTATAAGTTTCACCCATAACACATGCATACATATACCTATATGAATTACTTTTTATAGAGTTACATTTTAGACAAATCACGATTCTAATTTATTTTTATGTGAGACTTCTGTAGATAGTAATTATTCAGAAACAGTTTGAATTTTCGCATAAACTTTGAATTAAATTCATCAAACGATTACAATTACAATTACGATCTTTCGCTTTGGAGGTTTATCACATGCGCACGTCATTTTGATCTCCTTGTATTTCCAGCGCAATTTTCTGTCCATGAATGTGATAGCTTTGATTTATTTGATAATTATTTCAGTTGACTTATTACATTGTACCTCTAATGTTTCAGTGTCTATTGGGGGTGTGGTCAGCCTTTTTCTTGGATTCAGCTTGCTGAGTGTGCTTCAGTTCTTTTACCTCTGCGTCATGAGATGTGTCACGTTCTGGCAGAATATAAAATGGCACACAAACACACTCAGACACGCCTGGATAGAATAGTAAATAATGTGTCATGTGTGTCCTTAGAGTTCCGAAGAGCACATCTTTATATTTTATCAAATGAAATAAAAGAGTTTGAGAAATTTTGGCAAATTACTGAGATATGAAAGCACATTTATACAGTTATTAGTTTGACCTTTGTCTCGTCTCTCCACAACACACAAGTCAACATCTGAGCACGTGTACCTGTTTCTGTCCATTACAGCAACGTCGGTGCCACTTTCTGACACAGTAATAAGAAACATAAACACAATGTTTTATATGTTCTCCAAACTGCATTATTCAGAAACAAAAATATTTGGCGTACGAGTAGTACAGTCAAAGTGTATAGCGAAGACGCTGCCTTCTGGGTTGTTTCGCCGTGTAGTCTGGTAGATTTCCACCAACATTTCAGGGGTCATACTACCTCCGTTACCGCCCTGATGACGGAGGCAGTATGGTCTCCGAAACGTTGGTTAACATCTACCAGACTACACGGCGCAACAACCCAGAAGTCAGAAATCTTCATACTCACCGCTGTGAAAACCTCAAATCCTACAAAGTGTATAGTGCTTAAAAAAACAAATACAACGTAATTTTACTGTATTTAAAGAATAATCAGTATGACATTCAGTTAATGATGATAATTGTTTTACATTATCCATCGTACTATATCTACAAAGACTACATCACGTTTTGGGTGTTGGATCTGTTTCTACCTTCGTCCGTTGCAGGGGGCTAATATCAACCAGTGGAATAAGTATCAATAGTAATTGTAATACACCACCAACAAGGCCTTTTGGAAATTGTTCCATTGACATTCAGTGTTCTGTCAAAGTCTCTGACAAAATCCTGAACTGTGTGTTTGTGTGTGTACGCGCGCAGGTGTACATGAACTAATGTCTACCACAGGTGTTTGATACATTTAGACCCAGTAATATTATTAAATAGTACAAATTTGAAATAGAAAGTAGGAACTTTTTCTCACATACAGATTGTCATATTTAATACTCCCCGTGAAACGTAATACAAGAATTAAATTAATTTCGCCGAGGAAGGTTTCCTTCGCTTTGAAATTGTTCTGAATTTTAAAAAGTTTATGAAAATACATTTTACAACGTTTATTATTCTCAGCATTAGTGTCTTTTAAGAAATTTGCACAACACCTCTTCAAAAACTTAAAGTAACATAAATATGATAATGCTTTGTGCACACAATTTGTACAATGGAATGACGAATAAATCGCAGTGTGTCGATTTTATGTTAATTATAGAACGTTTCACAGAAATAATAAGTGATGTCGCGTGTATTGCCGCTTTATATCACACATAAACATATACTTTAGTCTGTCTCCTTACAGTTATTATTGTGTGAACTTTTTCAGTTTGTTGTTAATAAATTTGTTTATCTTTGATAATGATTTATTTCTTATTCGTTAATAAAAGCTTCCTTCTACTCTGTAAAAACCATTCTGATGCCATAAATACAGTTTTCTCTATGAATATATCAAAAACAACGTGAATAATGTATTTGGTACGTTTTACAGATGGCGTTCTGAGTACAGGGTGTTTCATAGGTTAGTCTAAATTTCAGTGTCACTGGTATTTCTACACAAATATTTGTTATGTTGTTCTTTTCGCCACTTTCTGCCATCAGGCATAGATTACAACGAAACATCTCCTCCCCAATAAGTTTATTGTGAGCGACGAGTCATATTTATGGTTGCCACGTTTACTGCAGTTAACCGCTTCTCACGTATGCTTCAACTTTCTTTAGCCGCATGACTGAAATCTCGCATTGCATCTGGACCAGAAGGATATCAGAAGCACACATGACACATGAATATCACTGCCCAAACCCGTCAATCGTTCGTCAGTTATCAATATTAAGCTTTAAATTATACACAATACCCGCGGTTACCGTATTAAAATTTTCCCCTTCTGACAAATACCACATATTTTCAAAAGTTCTATTAATATATTAAGTTTCAATACAATTCATTCACTTCCACTAGTGATGTTACCATCATAGAATTATTAAAAATAAGGAGATAAAAAGTACGAACGGTGAAATCTCTCCAATAGCACAATGTTAATACTTGCCTCCAACAAAAACTATTCTCTCTACAAATTATTAGTATTGAAACATACTCAGACTTAACTGCATATGTCGCAATTTTACTATTTTCTTCATACGAAAAAGTGAGTGCACATTAAAATAAAAGTGTCCCTACTTGTGGCAATTCCATAGATTTTAAACAAACTTACACGTTTATTATTTTTTTGTCCTCTGTTACGTACACACAAGAATTATAAACGTCAGAATTTCAAAACTGTTGCTGAGTAACTTCCATCAGTTTACGTGGGTAAACCCCTAATACGCGTTTGCCTCAGGCGGAAAGTAGATCAGTAATAATTTGATAATCAACGTCTCCTTGGTTTAGTCGTGATGTCATAATATACGCGTTTGCCTCAGGCGGAAAGTAGGCCAATAATAATTTGATAATCAACGTCTCTTTGGTTTAGTCGTGATGTCATAACCCTGAGGCCGACAAGGTTTCCTGACTTCACTACTTTGGAACTTCTCGTTAAATGTCTCCTACGCCACACAGCATTGAAGAACTGAAGATTCTGATGAGATACACAGTAAGTGAACGAACGTATTGCTGGCAGGGTATGGGCAGAGTTGGGCCAACTCTGGGAGATCTCTCATATTATCAAAGGAATGAACGAACGTATTGCTGGCAGGGTATGAGCAGAGTTGGACCGACTCTGGGAGATCTCCCATATTATCAAAGGAGCACACGTGGAGAATGCGTCACAATGATAATGTAGTCATTAATTTGAAGTGTTTCACATTCCCATTTAAGTAAACCGGAACTATAAATTTATTAAATTGTTAAGTAAGTTTAAAATTACCCTGCACTTAACTGTCATACATGACAGACTGCCGTCTAAAATGTCAATGGGTTTTCATTTTTATATAAAAAGACACATTATAAATGCATGATACAGCATGTTCATTGTAGAACACATTCAAGTAAACAAGAGTGTGATGTGTATAATGCACCAATCTCTAGTCATAAATTTTCTAACCATACTGTACTGCTGTAGAAACTGAGCGTAAGAAACAATAACAAGTCACTTATCAGCTGTGTCAGAAGAGACGATCGAATCAAGTCCAGCCCATTTCCTTTACCATTCTTTACTCGCGTAAACAATTTCACAACAAAAAGAGTGTTACTTGTGAACAGTACTTGGCTACATTACTGGGAAACTACTGGAGAACATCAAATGGACTGGACAATTCCAGCAAGTGTAGTGTAAGTATTCCAAATGGTGTCAAAAGGAGACGGTAACGTTAATTTGATTAAAGTTTTCTAAGGTGTGTTTTAGCGTCATTATTACTCAAAATTACGAAAATTACTGATCAAAGTCATCAGGGACTTTGCATTATAAATGCATTTTCTACCGCTCTATTGGACGATCTCACTGGAACCAGTTAAAATTAATTACTTCCTAAAGTTTCAAAACAATACAGGTATTCTTTTTTTCAACTTCATCGCATTCATAATTAACGGTTAATTCATTTTCCATCCTAATTTTGCCGAAATTTGATCTATAGAGAGTGAACCTTAAATATAAATGCAATTGTCATTATCACAGCAAACGATAACTAAAGGCTACTTCGAAATAAACACGTTATTCAAATCTGTCCACTGAAACAGAGACATCAGCTACTTAAGATTTCTTATTAACCTACTGATGTATTCATTTAAATAACAATGATTCTCTCACCCTGGTTATAAAACTTCGAACGGTAGGACATTGTGTGAATGATTAATTGGAAACAATATGAAATTAGTGGGGCGTGGCCTATTTTAAAATGCTATACCAGCAATTACCCTAGACATATGAAGGGTAAACACGATAAGTGTCACTCAGTAGACCATAAAATCCCACCGAACTGAGATTATATATTCGAGATTCTCAGATACGACACAGAAACTATCGGTTTCTATGGTTTCGAAAACATGCGACTATCGAGTGAGATCTGAGGTTCTCAAGGCATCAAGTATGGAGTCGGCTGTATTCTGGGTTGTTGATCTATGTAATCTGGTAGACGTTTACCTACATTTTAGAGGTACTTGATGCCACCATCATCAGGGCGAGCACCTCTGAATTGTCGGTAAACGTCTACCAGATTACATAGATCAACAACCCAGAATACAGCCATCTTCATGCGACTATCGAATTCACATTCCCATTAGCATGTCTAATAAACACTGATCGTATTTGAGTCCTACAACATAAAATTTTTAATTGGTTTACGTCTTAGAAAACGTTTACTGCTCCTTAGGGCTTACGAATAAAACAGTGTTACTTAAAAGTGTA
The DNA here is from genome assembly GCF_000696155.1 of Zootermopsis nevadensis. Next base: position 131,973 of record NW_019060547.1, on the reverse strand, counting down.
TTTATTTAACAGGAGAAAGCGAAATCCTATCAGAAGAAGAGAGCGTAAAAATTATCTCAGTCCTCTTGGAGTTTTAAAAGAATTCTCCCAAGAAAGTACACTCCACGGACTGCGATATATCACCAAGGATTCGTCCAGCATTTTTGATAGGTAAGAAATTATTAGAAACTATATCTCCACACCTCTACAACAGGGACTTTATGCCGAAGACGAGCCAATGTTCTTGTCTCGCACGTGCGGTTAAGCCGAAAATCGTTCCTTCCTGAGGAATGCTCATTTCAGATGCAATTTAATTAATTCCTATTCTCCTGTTATCCCGAATACGCTAATCAATCCGCTCCAACGTCAACACATGGCAGCCCAAAAGTATCATTGCCAGTACTCGTTCCTCCAGCTCCGGGTCTTCGAATCTTTTCACTTATTCGTACATCTATGCTATAGTAGTTATAGTCTAGCTGTAGTCTATGATTATTTCGTAAATTTTAATAATTTTCACATCCTTCGAATACAAAATTTAATCTTAGGTCACTGTTCTTTAATGTTTTATGCGAATAAAGCAGCCATGTTAAACGTGTTACAGTATTATCAAAACTCAAGAGACAATGAGAAACAACCAGATGCAAATGATGAATAGTTTATATTATTTATATCCGTCATTTTAATACTGACATTGGCTTTTGAAATAAATTATATTTTTTTATCTTTTCATGTTTCCTCGTACTTCTATCGCAATTTTCCCAGCATGTCTAAGGAAAATGCAGAAACGTGTTTTATCACGGAACTCAGTTACTTACTCTGCCAACCCACTACACTCAGTACAAATTACTGCAGCTAAGTGGTGTAAAAACAAACAACACAAAGTAGAATTATCGAGTGTCCATGTTTTTATATGAAGGCTGCCTTGTTCACCTGTTGAATTATTCATTGACTTCATCAGTCACATTCATGCCCTATGTATAAGACTCAATAAAATATGGGCTAATATACAGTGCGAAATCTGCCAGAACTAAATAACTGCAACTCTCTTTAATAATATTATCTGATCTCGCATATAACCGTTAATGGAACAGTCTAAGAAGGTTAGATACACGGTTAGAATAGAAAATAACACCACCTCATTTAACTTCCGTTAAGAAAAACTTATCTATCTTCCTTCTCTGACTGCGTCGGAGTTCCCTCGACAGAAATATATCTGTAAAACCCTTACTCATTATCTTCTTGCCCGTGGGGACAGGTTAGTCACTACGGTCGTTTCTCTTCCTTTCAATGAATACACCCAACTTCCGTAAAATAATTAGCTCTCGGTGATTTAGAAGATTAGAAAGTACGGGATTAAGGTAGCCTCTTATGATTTCATATTCATACTAAATTTCGTAAAAATTGATCACCTGGTTACAAAACTTAGAGGCTGGAAACTCATACACATAGTTTGGTAATCTCCTAAGCCTACTTTATTTCCTTTAACTAAACAAAGTAGGATAAGAATTCAAAATGAATATAGGTTTTGGAAATAATTCCATACACATTTGTGTTAAGTAGAGTATCGTATATCACCACAATGATTAAACAAATTTCAGTGAAATCGTTTATTGAAGTTTCATGTTAATTCAACTGAATGGACTATATGCTTGTTGTAATCGATGCAGAGTTAACATCTGTTCTGCATGAAGTTTAAATCTAACTTAAATTTCCTACGTTAAAATGTAAGATTTGTATTGAGTCAATTATACAAAAAATTAATATTTAACAAAATACAAGGGAAAGTTCGTAAGTTCTATTTTAAGCTTAGTGTAAATATTATCAACACATCTACTCCATGTCTCCCAAGTGTTTCTTCCCTTCACATATTTTCGGCTATAATGTTGTAAACATATCTAATGCCTACATAAACTGTGTGCGCAGGTTATGCTGGATTGCTGCCACACTGGCATGTGCAGTTTTAGGAATAGTATTTATCAATTCGGCGTGGGATAATTTCTCCAAGGTCCCCATCATAGTAAACGTGGAGACCACAAACTACCCGTTGTACAAACTGCCCTTTCCTGCCATTACCATCTGCCCCGCCGTCAACGTTAAGAGAACTATCGGAGAAAACCTCCTCGAAAGGTATTGTTTGATACACTCGATCACGCATTTAAGTTGCCACAAAATTATTGGCATAGTGTGTCTACGTATATCAACCGTGGCTGGGTGTCATAGTTCCCTCGCCCAACAGATGAAGTTCAATGAAGACGAACGGAAGTAAACATAAACAGGTTCAATAGATAATTTGATGTATTACATTTTTAGTATTAGCCTCATAGTGCATCAAAGTACGTTCGGAAGAAAGTCTTCTGAAGTGTAAAGGGTAACATACTTAATCTAAAACTTCTTGACGATGGTGAAGAGTCAATTGAATAAAAATTTACTTGGATATTATCCATCGTCTAGTAATAAAACGTAAAAAAACGTAAAACGACGTTTCGGAGATGGGGCTCTATCTCCGTCTTCAGATTCCTACTCAGTAGATAGAGACGGAGATAGAGCCCCATCTCCGAAACGTCGTTTTACGTTTTTTTACGTTTTATTACTAGACGATGGATAATATCCAAGTAAATTTTTATTCAATTAACATACTACATGGAATAAAAGTTTATTTTAAACGTGTCTCATAAATCTAACACCGTTGAATGAGCTACCTCCACAACATGCCTACAGAAACACCGGCTAAACAGAAATTTCGAGAAAAATACAACAGAAAACAAAAGTGGTTTAATTTCTCGCATCTTATGTAAAAGGGTGATAAAAGTGTTGAACAGGAACATTAGAATTTTAGCTACAGGAGACTTCAAAAATATTTTCGCAATAAATGTCTTCCAAACACTAATACAAAAGCATACAAATTTTTCATAAGCATGTTTTAGCAAAACCAATTTGGGCGTTCAATACTTCACACACGGAGCCTAAAAATGCTTCAGGAATAATTTATCCAAGTTTTATATTCATTACGCCTTGTAACACATAATTACATCTCTCAAAATGAAAATATCAGAATTATTTACATTCACCTGTGTGGAAAATATAACGTTGATACAAACTACGGAGGAGGATTCGAAGCAATGACTCATACATCCCATTACATATTTTAAAAGACCCGCAATTGCACACAGTCTTTTGTTGTTGTTTTTTTCCCAGCGTCGTCTGAGGACAAGTTTTATCTTTAGAAATCAAATACAGTGCTGTAACATATATTTATTTCTAACAGTCAGTAAAGTCCGTAATCAATTTTTTTTTGTATTTCCTTGACAGAAACTTTCATACTAACCTAACCATTGCATAATTGGGAAAGTAAATTATTACAGGCAGAACGGATTGTGACCCAAACGTTCGCTCATATTAAAATACTGAGACAGAAATAAAATTATTTGTAAGTGCGGATGTTCGTAGCTGGGGAACCGCGATACTTTCTGTTTTAAAGTCTATTAATTGCAGGTACATGAACCGGACCCTAGACGACCACCTACGAGAAAGGTTCCGTCACGTGCTTAGTGGCTTATCCGTGTTCCAGTTCCCATTCTACTACCGAGTCGGTCCACATTTCAATCTCGTCAAAGATCTCTTGCGTCAACTGAATAATTTCACTGTTTCCGACTTCATGTTACAGGTGAGTGCAGTCTGGCGTGACATCTGTGTTTGTCCTTCCACATTACTGTAATAACTAACCTGGGACAGGCTCAGATAAGCTGAGCTACACAAGCTTCAGTGGTTCCATAAATAACAAAAATAATTCAAAATTAACTACACTCAGTAAAGTAATTCTTCAGTAGCTGACAGACGCTCAGCTGGTCAAAAAATTTCCAGTCTTCTACGGAACCCGATGTGCCACAAGACCCTATCCTGAAGTAGTCAAATCCAGTCCAAATTCCCCATTTCTTAAATATCTGTGTTAATATTATTCTTCTACCTACATTTAATCTCCCAAGAGGTATCTTCTCCTGTTGCCTGCTCTCTCTTTCGTCCTCATATCCTCATCAGTGCCCAGACAAACTTCCCTTCAGGCGAGGGTAGACTCACGCCCATTTAAAATATTCTCCCAAATTTCGTTTAAATCCGATCATCAGTTTCTGAGATGAAATATGCAGAGAGAATCAGGGTATTTCATCATAAGAAGGATGAGGTGATAGTAAGCTGGAGAGAACTGTATAATGAGGAGCTTTATCGTTTGTACTGTTCACCAAAAACTATAACGATGGTCAGATCAAGAAGGATGAGACAGGCGGTACACGTTCCGTGTAGCACGCGTGAGAAGATTAAGTAAGCTTTGAGATTTTCGCGGCGGTGTATACGAAGATGGCTGTCCTCTGGGTTGTAGCGCTGCGTAGTCTGGTAGACGTTTACCACGAGAAGAGAAATTCGTACAAAATTTTGTTTGGAAGATAGAAAAAAGTGATCGCTCCGAAGACCTGTACGTAGATGAGAGAATAATATTAGAATAAGTCGTATTAAAATTGAATGTGTTATGTGGACTGATTCATTTGCCTCAGGGTAATGACCGGTGGTAAGATCTGGTAAACAGTAAAATGGGCTTTAAGATTTCATAAATGTTGGGGAATTTCTTAACTACGTGAGCGGCTGATAACTACTCAAGAAGGAATCTGCCTTATGGAGCTGGTATTCTCTTGTAACAGGTCCTCCCTACATGTCACGAAGTGTTCAAAGATTGCTTCTGGACAGGATATGCAGTTAACTGCTGCACTGTATTTCACCTACAGCGAACAGAGGCTGGATTCTGTTATTCCTTCAACTCTCTCACTTCGGAAATTACTAGAAACTGGTAAGCTTCATCAATTACTGGTACGTCTTTTACGTCTTTGACTCTGATACATTTAGGAAGACCACCAGCTTTTAATTTTGGATCCCTTTAGTTATAACTCCGTGTTGTTTCAGAAAAACTTCGAATGTTTCGAAGAAACTTACTCTTTCCATCTTCACAGTAAATATGGATCAACGAGAAATATTTCTGTAATCAATTTTAATTTTCAATTGCCGTAATATGTGAAAATGTATTCTGGGATGTTGTGACGTATAGTTTAGTAGAAATTGACGAGACTACATGGCGCAACACCCCAGAAGAGAGTTGTTTTCATCCTCGTCGCCGAGAGAACCCCGAATCCCGTTTTCATGTAATTAACGCAATTCTTCAGTGGATCTAGTTTTGGAAAGTAGCTCTAGAACTGATAACTATCTGCAGACGACTTCATAATGCCGAAAAATGCCTCTGTTTATACAGAAATAACTCAACATCTCAAAAGTTGTGGTCGGAAATTAAAATGCAATAAATACACACAATACTCAGCGAAATAATTCAGTACGAGGTCACAGGTTGTTATCAATCTTATCGTAGTTCCTTCGATGCATCCCTCAATTACAACTAATTCGATCTTCTTTTCTTGGTAGTTCCGCCAGCGACGAGTTCTTTTTCGACGACGGATTAAACAGAGAACGCGGCTGCTCCCCCCGGCACAATATCGCATCTGGCAGTGCCACGGGTCTGGAGGTGTTCCTGGATAAAATACCAGAATGGGACTCCCTCGGAGAGGGGCAACTTGACCCAAATGGAGCGCGGGTTAATACTTTTCTCCTCATCTTCCCACTTCTAGTTTACAGACCATTTTAACAATGTCCTTGGTAGAGATGAACTACGGTAAAAAAAGAGGAAAAAACATGTCCTTTCTTGCGCAGAAGTTAAAAATCCGTTGTACTTATAAATCGGAAGTGCAGATGTGGGCGAAGCTAAGTCCGTGTCCACTTATACAGCAGTTTACATATTCGAACCTAACCTAACCCAATCTTTAAACATTTGAACGCAGCACAGTCCTTCTTGTCAAGCTGATACTCGCTCAGCTAGTTAAAAAAATATCCCTTCTTTTACGAGACCAGAAGCTTCATTATAGTGTTTTCAAGAGCCCGCACATGTCCAACGACCTGTGGTAACCTTTTGTAACATAACGATATTTTGAGGTCAGCAGTTGTTATTCCCCAGGCGAACCCGCAAACTAATGGACCACTCCTTGTCGGATGTCCGCGACTGCTTTTTAAATATACTTGCAGCTGCCCCGTAGTGAATAACTAAATATATCGCTGAAAATATAAAAATACAATAATCTTACCGCCCCTTTGGAAAATAAAACAACGCATAAGTCGTTCAACAATTTAAAATTATATTGAAGTTAGCACGGATGTGTAAAAACAAAAGACAAAATTCGACATGACGTGATTTAAGGGAAGATGAGAAATGCATCAGAATTTTTTTTGGAAAACCTAAACGGAAAATATGACTTGAAAAACCTACAAGTACATGAAAGGATAATATTAAAATGGATCTTAGGATATAAGCTGGATTCAAGTGGCTTGGGATAAGATCCAGTTGGCGACTCTAGTGAACACGACACTGAAATTTCAGTGGGAGATTTTAAGGCTTGTTGGTTGACTGTCAGCTTCACAAGAAGGACTATGTACCAGGGGGTTAATAAATGAGGAAGTAGGGACCTGAACCTGCTGGTTGTGGTACTGAAGATAAAAACTCAACACCCATATAGGAAACTAAACCCTGATCGTCCAAATTGATGCTAGTTTACTGTCTGATCGAAGATGTTTCATCATCTCTGTAATGAATGTCTTACGCCGACCATGATAAACGTGGTCATTGGATTGTTTACTGTCGCAGCTTTCGATTCTATCCAGGGCACAAACATAAAACAGATCTATCTGTATACATCTTGTGAATATCAAACGTTTTGTCACCATTTGGAAACACTTTGTTTGACTTAGTCCCATTAAAATAAGTATTTACGGTTAGGTAAATTTTAAAAGAGTTTTCGTGGTGCGAAAACACCTTGGGGGACCGGATAAAACACAGACAAAAACGACTGGAGCTAACAGACCAGTCAAAAGTTCCTTTTTGATGAACAAATGATGTTATTTTAACCAAATCCTTTTTCCATGCGCCACCTTATAAAAACATTCAACATTTGAAAGAGAATTTTGCTTACGAGAACTCGGTTCTAACATTATCAATACTGTATTGTAGTTCAGGTACAGTACTCACCACAATTAAGCACATGGTCAATGTACAATCACTTTATCACATTTATACTAACAAAGGTCGTTTATTTACGATTTTTTGAGGGTGCCAGACTGACAGCGTGAGTTACGGGACTTCACGCAGCAAGGTTAGGTTAAGTTGTGCTTCGTTTAGTGATCAGAACTTTTGTATTAAAGTATGCAGCACATTACGAACGCAAACATTCCACACGAATGAATAAACTTTGAATTTTAGTCACAAATATGTAGCGCGTTATATTTATTGCAGGGATGTAAACCTTCCACACGAACAAGCAAACTCTGAATTGATTTAGTCACTTCCTACTCTAGAATATCCGTGATTACAAAAGGGTCCAGTGTGGGGCCTCGGATATAAAATATATGATTTCTTACAGGTCGCAACATTGGAATAACAGCTTACAAAACATATATAATCTATAATCTACTACCCTTAACTTTACTTTATTTTTTAAATGAGTAATTTTTTTTTTAAATTTTCCATGGATCAATTTAGACTTATTTGTCTAGATTATGATTCATCATCCAATGGCTCCTCCAGAATCTGGTAAAAGCATATACATGCCTGAGAAGATTGCATCAACCTTCTCAGTCAAGATATCACCAGTGGTAACAGAATGTTCACCGGAGGTGAGAGGACTCGATATGTCGACAAGGAACTGCATGTTTCCAGATGAACATCACATCAAGTATTTCAAGACCTATACACTTCAAGGCTGTCTCATTGAATGCAGAATGAAGTGGCTCATAGATAAATGCGGATGCCACCCTTATTTCTACGACTTTGAGCAAGGTAAATATACATAACTACTGCTATTATTTAACATTATTTTGTATTTCCCTTCGTTACATATGAGGTTTATATTATAAATGGCTTTGAATGTTGACATTTCATAACTGGGAACTCTAACGAGATAAGTAGGCCATTTGCAATGTGAAATGAGTTAAGCCTGAATACATTTTACTGATGTCACTGATTATGCCACATATTACCCTAGGACAATTTATATTTGACATTATACTGGAGTAGAATGACTGCGCTATACAATGAAAGAGCAGTATTGACCATCATAATTCGAAGTTCGAACGCCGTCCCCCACACAGAAATCAAAAACAGAATTTCTTATTAATAGGCCTTAAACATGCCCAAGTCAATTGGAATTTCTCCTCTCCTCTTCTCTGTCTTTGGGTCCGCAGTGGCCGCGCGGTCGCTGGGACCGTGGGTTCGAATCCCACTCGAGCCATGGATGTGTGTCAGCGTTTTTCTGTGTTGTGCTGTCCTGTGTACAGGTAGAGGCCTTGCGACGGGCTGATCCCTCGTCCAAGGAGTCCTACCGAATGCCTATAGATCAAGCCAACGAAAAGTTGGGACCCGCAGTGCTCAGGCACTTGAAGAACGGGTGGTTCCCAGCATCCCAGTCTTCTCTGTCTTTGATCTGCTTCGTAAGTGGTCATAATCGGTTTACAGAGTAACCGCGGACCTCAATGCAATAACAAATAGAACTCTGCTGGATGGAAATGTTAGTAAGAGTGTTATAACAAAGAAGCAATGGCGGTACATTTTATTTTAAAGAAGTAGCGCAAAACGGTCGCTTTCACTAGCACAATTACAAAAAATATCCCCATAGAAATTAACACGCAGTTGACCAGATAGATTTTACTTTTCAAAAAACCTATGGATTTCCCTTTGAAAACGTCAGATATATATATATATATATATATCCACGCTTTTTATCCTACAAGACTTATCCTCTCTCTCATTTTCCATCTTTATTAAATATCTACGCCATTTTAAATGTGTTTCTATATTTATCACGCTACCCGTTATTATACAGTGCATTCGAAAAACATTGTGCAGTTGCGGTTATGTATCAATGTATGACCTGAAAACATTCGCACTGGCACTGGAAGTATGTTGACAGAACTGGCGATGCTGGCAAATCGTGGTTAACTGCACACTGACTTTCCGGGCGCCCTATACAAATAACACCTCACATGAGGTACTTCATCTCAATCTCGCGTTTCACTACCGCCATTGTGGACAGTGTGAAAGAAACAAGAATTACCTCACGAGTCTCACTTAATGGCTTCACGCGCTTTGGTCCATTTAAATATGATTTCGAGGCTATGTAATGTCATTTAAAGTAGGCCAAAGGTGGCTTAATTTTCACGTTTAAATTATCATAGTGCATTGCTACATTCTTTTTTTTTTGTCCGAATTCTTTTGTGGCGTTATTACACCAAATCCTGTTTGGGACCATGGAAATACTTTACTGTTTGTACGCTATTCTCACTCTCCGCGACATACTAAGAACTGCACATACCGTTGAAAAATAAAAATCCAACAAATGATAAGCCCTCTTTTTTCCTCCTAACAGATGGCGCTAAGGAGTGCAAAATTTCACAACTACCATGTTTAGCAAAAGAGAACAGTAAGTGCATTTTATTATAAAACCAATACATTTGACCAGAAATTTATTTAAAATTAAATAGTTTATGTTTCTGAAGGCCACACATTGCACAACATATACAGCCACCGACTGGCTTCGACAATTGGACTGCCTAAAATATGTTACCTTTATTTCCAACCCAAATCAGTATAAAGTATTGCTGCCGACAGTCAAATATATTTTGAAAAATATCATAAACGTACGTGTCATCTACAATGATGCAAAACTATGCACGTTAATTAAACTCATTCTACGCCACAGTATCAAAAATATTCTTAAGAATTCTTTAATGTCCATAGAACACAGACTGATGCATAGTAGTGCGCCACACTCTTCGTCAGGCCATTAAATTTTAGGAATATTAAATAAATGTTTTAGTGTATAACACAAAGAAACAACGGAGTGTCCCAAAAAGATGTATACAAAGCAACAAGTTTGACGGCCATATGTCAGTCAGATGTTCTCCTCTGTCAACTGCGCCACGAAGCTGACGGTGGTAAGTTTGAACACCAACACCAAGTGCTGATGCTGACGAATGTAACGGTTTAGTTTATTAAAGTGTTTTATTTAATTCATTCAATGTGTCTCTACATCTTTTTGGGACACACTGTATGTCATCATCAAACTTGTGGAACATTCTGTATAATACATTACACATTACTGGGGGTCAGAAACTTTCTTAAAAGAGGATGGTATTATTCACACTGTCAATCATAATCTCAATTTAATCCACCAAAAAGGAATTTTGTTGTTGGATGCAATAATTGTTCTTTTGCCAGCTAATCTGCGAGTGTACAACCCACCACCTGGATACAAAAATTTGAATGCAGAACAAGGATCAGCAGTGCTCAACTGCTCCAATTGCTTACCCACATGTCATGACAACACATTTCTTGTGGATTATGACATGGTTCCTGATACTGATCCTACTACAAAGGAAAGCACTGGCCACATTGACGTTTTTTACAATGAAATGGGTGCAATTAAGTATCGACGAGAACGAGCTTTCAGTTTAATGCAACTAATTGGTACGTATGTTCAAGGGAATTAAATGCCCCGTGAAAGCCATTATTCAATATAAGGAAAGTGTTTTACATGAGTACAAAAAACTTTATATAACTTAGAAATTATCAGAAGTAATCGCATGAAGTTTTCAAGTTACCTTTAGTACTGCTTTAGGATGTGATGTCACCTTGCACAGCTATTCACTTTCATGCTAACGTTTTGCTTTACCACATTTACACACGAGACAGCCACATGTTACAAACGAACGGAAACACAAACGGGAAGACGTTTTGCGAGAGAATATCGCTTGTATGTTCATAACTCGATACATCAAAGCTTCTGTCAACACCTGTTTTAGTTTGATTACATTTGAGTGTCATCTCTCGGAGTTATGAGCAACTACACCAGCACTGAAACATCGACGTACTTAGCTGGCAGGAAGAAAGTTTACACTTGTCATTTAAATTAAACTCGGCACTGAAGTGGTTAATTGAAAACTGTTCTTGTACGCAGAAGGATCAGACAGACCAAGAAAGTTTTGCCTATTTAAAATAAGGAAAGACCATAATTTCGTAGTTCTTATTAGATTCATACCGGAGATTGAAATGGGACATAATCTCCAAGGCTGCCTCAGCATCAATTTCTTACACTGTTTACATTATTTTATGAATACTTAACCCTTTCCAATGGGCATTGAAACTGTCAAGGAAATAATATTACAATTTTAGAAAACAACAGTCTTTGGTATACAAAAACGTAGCTAACCTGGATGTTCACAATATGTAAACAACAGTATAAGTAAATTCAGTTGGTACCAGCTTGGTAGGATTTGAGGTTATAACAGTGGTGAGTATGGTCATCATCAGGGTTGTAGCACCATATAGTCTGGTATAAGTTTTAACAATGTTTCAGAGGTCCTTACTGCCTCCATCATCAGAGCAACTGCATATTACTCATGTCTATGATTAGTGACCTTCAAATTGCATTATTACAAACCTTGTGATAGATGTGTGCACTCCACCTGTCAAAGAACGTGCACCATCTCAAATTTTTAAGACTAATTAATGCCACTTCTAAATTTTGTATATATGACTGTATTCCTTGTAAATATCTGAACACACTAAAGGGTTTGTTTTCTTAAATCCTATTTACAATTCTGCGATTTTATAATGTGCCATATAGGCCATTAAAATTTTAAATTATTCTAAATGAACTATATACAGGAATGATGATTGCAGATGTGATTATTCATATTACATTAAATGTATCAATGACTCAAATCACATTCCATGCAAAGAAGTTAGTAAGAAAATCAAGACATATCAGTAATTTTGCAAAATAAAATAATTGGGCCTTGGAAAATAAATTTTAATGTTAATTTATAAGTAGACAAAAGTTCTTCTAATAATTATACTGAACTTTGACTGTTTCCTTACTTTTAGTTTCCTTTGGTGGAATCATGGGATTATTTCTTGGAGTGAGCTTACTAAGTGGTGTTGAAGTGATCTACTACGTGCTCAGAATTTGTATGGCAACATACATCAAAATACAGCAAAGAGGAAAGCGAGAACCAAATACAAAGAATTTTCTTGTTTCTAAAAACAAAGTTCCAGCACTCAAAGCTCTTTCATTTATGCCACCCATAGATTCAGATTATACTAACCATTATATAAAGAATATTTAAAACATGTAGCAAAAGTTTTACATATGTACAGTGGGTCATGGAAGACTGCATAATACTCTGTACTTACAGAACAAATCTTTGTTACTACCTGCAGTTGTTGAAATGTGTTTAAGATGTTAATTCTGAAGATTACATTACTCTACCATTGTTACTCACCATTTATAATATTCAGAGCTTTCTCCAGTGGTGCACATCAGTGTTTATTGCAGGCCAGATCTGATGATGCACTGATCACTACTTAAAAGCACAGATAAAGAAAACAACAAATCTCAATAAAACTTATACGAATAAGAGTTCACAGAATTCAGTTTATGATAGAATAATCATCTATGTCTGGAGTAAAAACTGAAGTCCCAGGAACATTCTGGAAGGTCAAATGACCAACTGGGACAATGGATGTCCTACCATATTCTTGTCTACCCTAATATTAATTGCCTCATCATTGTACAGTGTGTCCACAATGTCCCTTTGGGTTTTTTAAAAATTGTGGCGCGCAAACAAATTGAGCTAGCCACATGTGGTTTGTAGCAGATTACAGTGAAACTCTGGACGTTTTTTACTGACCTCAGTAGACCTCAATGTGGGCTCCCTTGGTAGCACAGAGAACGTCCAGACGATATTCGAGCTCTTGCCATATTCTGTGGAGCATGTCTGCTGGAATAGCCGAGATCGCATTTCTGGTACTGGTCTTCAGGTCATCAAGTCTGTTAACTGGTGTTCAGAACGCATTGCTCTTGACATAACCCCACAGGAAAAAATCCAGTAGTGTTGTCTGGCGAACGTGGAGGCCAAGGCATTGGACCGTCTCTGCCGATCCATCTTCCTGGAAATGTCCTGTCCAGGTACGCACGTACCTGCAGACCCCAATGAGGTGGAGCACCATCTTCCAGAGTTTCAATGTATTCTGCCGCAAACCGCATGTGGCTAGTTCAATTTGTTTGCGCACCACAATTTTTCAAAACCCCGAAGGGACTTTGTGAACACACTGTATATCATTGTTAACACGCTATCATCCCTGGAAACAAAAAACTCATATTCTAAGCCAAAGAAAGCCCTGAAATACCTGTTCATCATCCCATCTAAATAGCTCCCACCACCATCACTACCATTAGTGTGTCCAACCAAGAAAATTACAGCGATTTGTTAACGGTAATAAACCTCTCAGTCCACTAAAGGGGAACGGTGATCCCATAATGGGACCATTACATAGTTTTCCACACATTTCTCCATATATAACAGTAAGCTTTAGTAAATATTCCTTGCTTCATAATATCTTAATAAAGATCTTTAAAGTTGTAAAAAAAGAACTATCTTTTATATAATACAAACCTCTTATATATATATACATATCATGTTCATGTGCCTGTATGTTGCACTCTTTTTATGAAGGAAAACATAAGAACAGCCATTCCTGGATTCTGGTCAAAAGACAAATTTTCTTGATGTTCAAGCAAACTGACATAGTCTCAGATCATAATATAACATGCTCTCCATAATTTTGTAATGAGTAATTCCCATTACACTGACAATTATTATATGATGATAAACAGAAAATATGCAATAACACCAAGAAAGCTGGGGTGCACCATACATTAAAATTAATATCAGTACCTCATGGAACATATGAACTGAATATAACATAAAACAGACAAATTTCACAAAATTTAAAAATACATTTTCCATATCAATTTGGCACAATGCATAAAATGGCAATATTAAATATGGTATATTTTGCAATACTTGGCATATGCTTCCATGAATTTGGCAGAAAAATTATATAACCTACACAAGTGCATTGTTTTGTTTGTCATCACTTAGTAAAACAAAATAACAATTCTTGACTTATCCACAAAATGCAAATAAACATGCTCTGTAGTGCACTGTGTTTTTGTTAAACCAATAGTCATCATATCCATACTCCTTCAATATTCTATTTTAAATATGTGCTCTATAGCAGTGGTATTCAACCTTTTTTGTTCGCGTACTCTCAGATATAATTTCTCTTCAACTTTGTACCCCCAAAGTTGTTGGTGTATAATTCAAGTTATACATAGTATATAATCTACTTCCAAAATAAATTAAATTCAAAATAATATATTAAATAATAAGTTTTAAATTAGAATAAGGAAAATCAAGCTATTAAATTACAAATACATTATTGTCTATCATATAAAAATTAATAAAGGAACAAAGGTATTCTAACAAAGCAAAATAATATGTTTAAATATTTTATCAATTATTAATTAATGTGGATCAGACCTGTTAATGAGATGATTGAGCTCGTTTCTGCCGCCCACATAAGAATTTCATAAGTGAGAGAGTGAGAGGAATGGCGCTCCCAAATTGAATGTAGTTACATCCGGTTCTTCTGTGGCTAACCCTAAATCTGGCCCTGATTATGTAATGTTTATCATAAAATAATATATATATTTTTTTTAAATTTCAAGTACCCCCTAAGATGTCTTCGCATACCCCAGGTTGAATACTACTGCTCTATAGGAATAACTTGTAACTTCCCCCCTCTATACACTAGCAAAGCTAAAATTGTATGTATGTTTCAGTACATATAGGCCTATGTGCTTGATACACTTACATAAAATCATAAAAAATTGGAGTGACGAGTAAAAAGCTCTTCGTAATGCAAATATCACAAACTGTCATTTTTGTATTCTTATATACATGTGGAAATATTGAGCTGCACTGAAAATCAAAGCAATGATTACATCCATGGTGAGATCACACTTCAGTTCACTGCACAACCGAGTATCGTCCAACAAGGAACACGTGGCATTCATCGCACACCCGAACTGGCTTGGCAGATGATGGCAACGACATAGTATTATCTGAACATGCATTGCAGAATATTTCCCCACAGTTACGACAATGATGCTGCAAAAAACAAGATCATCATCATCGCATTGAAAAACTTCAAAAAATCTGCTTGTTGATTATGAAGTAAAATTGGAACAACCATGTTTCAGCAATATATAAACACATGGACATTATTTAATCTACCCCACTGACTTCAACGTACTTCATTACCTGATTGAAATACTGGCTTCTCGTCTCATGTCAGTGGTGTTGATAATACTGTTAAGGAATTACCATAACACTAGCCTGTAACGCATCTTCTTATTTTAAAGTCAACGGGTTAAGCCCAACAAAAGTAAAACAGAACTGAAACTAATCAAATGGCCTTTAGTTCAGCCAAACAACAGGATAATCTCAACTCTGTAGTAATTTAACTCTTGGGGACATGAACCAGAACATTTATGATCTAAATTTTGTATTCATACAATTATACAGTAATAAATCAAAACAGTCTAGAGCCATCAATTGCTCCGTCCCCTACACTTTGCTGATTTGTCTGTTATAACTTAACAAACAGAACCACAAGAGTTACATTCTGAGGAATCCATGTCTGCTTTACTCTCCTCTACTTGTTGTACCAGCTACGGATCTGACTTACTGAGTTGTCTTATGAAGATTATCAGGATCACAGTCTTAAACCATGAACAATTTGTAAATTCGAAACCACACTATCGTGTTCAATACTGGGATACTGGGAACGGCCCGTTCTTCAAGTGCCTGAGCACTGCGGGTCCCTACTTTTCGTTGGCTTGATCTATAGACATTCGGTAGGACTCCTTGGACGAGGGATCGGCCCGTCGCAAGGCCTCTACCTGTACACAGGACAGCACAACACAGAAAAACGCAGACAAACATCCATGGCTTGAGTGGGATTCGAACCCACGGTCCCAGCGACCAAGTGGCACAAGGACCACGCCTCAGACCGCGCGGCCACTGCAGACCCCTAGTGTTCAATACGGGAACAACAAAATGAAAAGAATGATACAGTATGTGTAACACAGATAAGAATAAAAAATGCAATTCACTTTCTCTCATGGTGCCTCTGACTTCCAGAATTACATTAAAAAAAATACAATGAAATCTCTTTAAATCGAGAACTATAAAAACTCATAGCTGAATGTATACAAAATACAGAAAACCAATAATTTCTAAACTTAATAAAGTTAATTACAGGCCCAAATTCTATGTCCTATCTATACTCTCAAATATAAAAGCTGACACAGTACATTATCAATGTCAGATTCCAATATTGCTCATAATGCTGAAATTCCTTACCCGTCTCCGTGTGATGTTGAACTCCTTACTACACCCCTTACAGTGAGTCACTTCTTTGTCTGAGGCCCACTGTCCTTCCCCTTTTGCAACATTCCTTGTTGCTTCCTCTTTAAGATCTGCAACTTGAAGCTTTGATATGCTCAGTTGATTACCAAGTTCTTCCAATGTCTGTTCTTGTTCAGTGTACTGTTCCTTCAGTTGGTAGTGTTCCTCTTGCAAAGAAACATATTTCTGCCAAGAAATATTATTGTATCAAGTAAAGGAGTCCCTGTGTCTCACACAACTTTCTACATTTTCATTTCACTCATTATCAACTTTTCAGTAATATTAAAGAACACCAGTCATGTTTAGTTGCGGGCATTTAGATCAAGAAAAACTACGAAAGCAAGAAATGAGTATCAGAGAACAGCACGATGACTCTCTTTCACTAAACTGCTGATTCTTACACAAGTATATGGAATTTCAAAATCAAACTCATTCACAATGGATGTCATTTGCAGATAGAATTCAACGAACTCATAAGAAATAAAAGAGGGTACAAATATGGGCCTTCTAGTAATACGGAACTTATACTTCACAAATAACCTGCAAGAAGAAAACATCCTTAGGGTTGGCCCCAATGGGGAGAGCAGCTGTAAAAAATTTTCAAGTGAATCAAGTACTCATCAGACTGTTTCGAAAGGTTTTGAGAGCCAAAGGAGTGGGCCGTAAAATCTTCGTGGACAATCATCACATCTCCAAAACTTTTTATGACCTCTATCGGAGGAAAGTCAACTCCTGCATCACAGATCCCTCCTGACTTTAGCCCCATAACATCCTAGACTAAAGAATTCAATTTAGTAAAGTTTGTCCTGCTACGTGCCATACAGGCGCTTGGGGTGAGTGGAGGTATAGCTCCTCTCTTTCTTGACCTTGGCACTAGATGGGGGTGAGTGGTCAGCATCATGCCCCGGCCGGCTTTACCCCCGGGAAAGGACCCCAGTACCCACTGTAGAGGAGGCTGGGTGGGCCCCAGAGCCGGTCTGGACGCAGAGGCCAGAGGAAAAATCCTCTGCCCCCCGTCGGGGATCGAACCCCGGTCGTCCAGCCCGTAGCTAGTCACTATACTGACTGAGCTATCCCTTACATAACAAGAAGACTATACAGCCCAAGAACTCAGAAGACCACACTTTAAATGTACATCAAGGTCAAATATTAAATCCTGAGTGTTATTATGAAAATTAGATATTTAACACTGTCAAGTTGCCAGTCAAGATATTTAAATAAGACTGAATTATTCGGGATTGAATACAAAGTTGGCCCTTGGTGCACGAGTTTGAATATTCAGTCTTGATCACCAGACAAGTTCATTAGGTATGATTTTGTGAAATTACTTACTGATGCAACAGATTTCAGTTGTCCCAACTCCTGGTGAAGCTGAGATATCTTGTCTCTATCCTTCACCATTGTTTCTTGCAGTGATGTCCGCCATTCCCTTTCTATCCTAAGATCACCTTCAACACTAGAATTTTGCACCTCTTTTTCTGCAATTTGCTGTCCAAGTTTTCGAGAAGACTCCTCAGCTGTTGTTCGTTCACTTTCACACTGCTTGTACCTAATTTCACACCAGCAAAATGTAACAGGAATTGGGAACAGGAACAGAAAACCAAAAATAGAACAAATAGCATAATTAGAAAAAATAAAAAAAATTGTTGTTTCAAAGCTGTGAAGGACTGAGCCATACAATTTCTAGTACTACCAAAAAAATAAAATAAATCATATATGCTATCAAGTCGTCACTTTATAAAAATGTCCCTATCAGTTTTAAATTGTGTCACTTGCAGGGATGTAGGCAGAGCTCATACCAGTGACATTCTCTCTTATTCTTCATTATAAATTATGAAAGGCAAGAGAATGACCCTCCTCTAAACATGATTACCTACATGCCTACAGTCAACATTCCAAAACAAAATGTGACTGATATAATGAAAATAATGGCAAACCCTCAAAACAGACAACCTAAATGAACCAAAAAAGAAATAACCAAAATTAGGTATAAAAAATAATGAAGGGAAAATGTTTTCACACTTTTGATCAACCTTATTATACAAGCCATTAGTTGAATAACATAAACATATTTTTCATAATATATACTTTATTACAGAATACCTTTTACAAGCAATAAGCACAGATAATGAAAAGTTCTCATATTACTGACAGTGCAAGGAACAAATATTTAAAATTCAGTCAATTTCCTAAAAATTGTATAATACATGAACACTCAAGTAGTAAATGAAAATATTACATTATCATGTGGCGGCCT